>CM076576.1:683955804-684555804 GCA_034641835.2 Pinus albicaulis | reverse complement strand
CCATGCACTCACACCTCAGCTAGGAAATCGCACATGCAACATGTTACGTGTGAAATATTCTTATTGAAGTTGTTGATCCAACCTTGTCCTTGCTTTCCTTTGGTCTCCTTTTCTTTCCTTCTCCTTCCTTCCTTCCTTGCTTTCTCCTCTTAGAGATCCCTCTCTCTCTTTGAAACTAATTCCAAAACTAAAACTAACAAAAGTTGTGAATTAGTTATGTGATGTTTTTTTGTTATTAATTTCTCATTTTTCTCCATTTTCCTTCATTTTTACTATAATTTCCTTAGCATGAAAATTTGTGTCCGTTCACCTATATTTTATCCTATTCCTTTATTTTCATAAATAAATTACAATTACTACCTCTTTTCCTTTTCCAATGCCTTTTCCAATTTACTTAGCCGTTAATAAACAAAAAGTGATGCCCACTATAGTGTTTTTCCAACATTCATCTTCGAATACGTGCCCCATGACCTTGGTATTGTTTTTCCTTTATTATCCTCTATTACATTAACTCTAACCCAGGGTTGCTACAAACCCCTCACCCATGGGGGAGTACCGTCCTTGGTGTTCTATGAAACCTATGACAAAAAAACCACTGAAAACAAAACATATTGCCTATGGAGCTTTATAATATAGCTCAATACAATATTTAGAATGCCATCCTACTTAAAGAAAAACAAACATACCACTTATTGGAGATTTATAATACAACTCATTGTAATATTTACAACTATATATATATATATATATATATATATATATATATACCAAAAATATCATTTTCTTGAACCCAATAAATAATGAAGAATATAAAGCTCCCATTTGATAAACCATCTCCCATGTAGCTTTCATTGGGCCTAAAGTGCTTCCACTGCACTTTATCTTGTTTTATTGCTTGGTTCCATAGAATGAGTTGTTTCCAGTTAAATATGAATTGTGGCTTTATATGGAATTCTCCCTATGGATCAACCTATAATACATACCAGTGAATCACATGATCAATATACTGCACATATCTATTAAGTAATAAAACATGGAAAAAATCATGGAATTTCATTGTCTGTGAAAGTGCAAGTTGGTAGGCTACTGGTCCAATTCTCTCAAGGATCTCAAAAGGCTTACAATATTGAGGTCTCAACTTGGCACATGATCCAATCCTTAAGGAGCTCCTCTTAGGCTTGATATGCAATTACACATGCTCCCCAACCCGAAACTCCTTAAATGCCCTATGATGATCTGCATAGCTCTTTTGCATGTATCGTGCTTCCTTCAAAGTATTTTTGATAACCTACATTTATTTTTCCATCTTAGCTAACATATCTAGTCCAATCAAGACGCTATTCATTGGATCACTCTATTTGATAGGAGTATTACAACTCCACTCGCAAAGAGCCTAAAACATACTCATCCTAAAGGATTATTGATACCCATTATTATATGTAAACTCTACGAGTGGAAGATACTCCTCCCACTTCTATTGTTGATGCATAACATATATCATTGACATGTCCTCAAGAATCCTGTTAACCCTCTCTATGTATCCAGCTATGTGTGGATGATAAGTTGTGTTGAAAGCTAACTCTGTCCCCAAACCTGAAAAAAAATTACTTTGAAAACCTGGAAGTGAAGTTGGCATCTATTTTTGATATGATATTCTTGGGAAGATAATGCAATCTCATTACTTCCCTGATAAAAATTTGAGCTACCTCACTAGCTGAATTAATATACTTAACTGCAATGAAGTGAGCGATAGAAAATCAAGGGCATACACACCTATCCACCCTAGATTGTCCTAGCACACAATATGGAGGTTGATTTGCACAAAGGAGGCATAGAGTGGGCAGTTGAACTAAATATGTCAGAGGCAGGAGGCAAATATGGACTAGTACACCTGAATTTACAGTCCATTTTGGACAGTTATCCTACAATATTTGGAGATATTCCACTCGGGAGACCTCATGACAGATTTTTTGAGCACACTATTGAGCTAGAGCATGGGATCTAAGTAGTGATCACCACACCCTATAGGCACCCCAAAGCCTACAGGGTGAGATTGAAAAAGCCATTAGGAGATTTTGGCTTTAGGACACATCCGTCCTAGCACTAGTCCTTTTTCCTTCTCAGTGGTTTTGGTGAAGAATACGGATGGCACATTGAGGATGTGCATTGATTATAGGGCATTGGATAAGAAGACAATGAAGAATAGGTACCCAATCCCCAGGATCGATGAATTAATGGATGAGTTAAGAGGATCCAAGTATTTTTCCAAGATTGATTTGAGGTCAGGGTATCATCAAATCAGAGTGAGGAATCAAGATATTCCCAAGACAACATTTTGATGCCACTATGGTCATTTTGAGTTCTTGGTGATGCCTTTTGGGCTAACCACTGCTCTGGCTACATTCCAGTCTTGCATGAACCACATTTTTCATGGTCAATTGAGGAATTTTGTATTGGTATTCTTTGATGACATACTTAACTTGTCAACCACAACCATGATGGAATCATGTTGATTCAATGTCCTACACAAACCTGTAATGAAATAAATGGAATTGACCTCCCATTTCCTCTTTGGAATCAAAATCAGTTGTAGTATACCACATGGATTATTACACTATGATTTTACCTGCTAATAGTTCGAACATATAGAAATAAACTCAATTACTTCTTTCTTCAAGTTTGAATAATGATAGAACTTCTTAATTGTTTTTAAATTCTTCTAAAGCATGGGTCACCTGAATACAAATTGACATGAAACTCCCTCAATAAAATATTCTTGAGTTCATTGTTATCTGACACATAAATATTGTTCCTCAATCTGATATGATATTCCTCATCCCTATCACCTTCACCATGTTGTTGTATCCCGTGCCTCAATTGTTGATACCCATCCTCATGTTTCCCTGCTTGCAATATCCTCTCTTGCAAACGTATCCCATAGGAAATCACCACTGAAATTTGACTCACCTGCACTCTTCTACTGAGAGCATATGCAACCATGTTCTCCTTTCCCTTGATACAACTGATCTCAAAATAAGACTCAATGAGAGTATCCAACTATTTAGTTTTCCTTGAATTCCAAGTAGGTTGGTTAAACAAGTACCTCAGTCCACAATGATCACTCATCAAAATAAATTATCTTTGAAATAATATAATGCATCCACATCTTTAAGGCATGCATGATAGCTTCCAACTTGAGATCTTGAGTCACATAGTTTTGCTCGTGCTCATTCAACTTCCTTGACTCATAGCAAACCTCATGTCCTTGTTGTACTACGGTTCCACCAAGTCCTCCCTTGTAAGCATATTTACATACCACAAACACTTTTTTAGGATCTTCAATATTCAAAACCGAAACATTTGTAAGAAAATGCTTCAACTACTTAAATCTATCTGCACACTCCTCAGTCCATTCAAACTTATTCCTTTTCCTCCACAAATATTTAATAGGATAGGAAATCCATGAGAACTTCCTAATGAACCTTTTGTAGTAACTTACTAGTCCCATGAATGATATGACATCATCTCCATTCCTAGGAGTAGGTCATTCCATGATAGCTCCAATATTTTTCATGTCCACTATTATACCTTCCTTGGAAACAACATGTCTCAAACAATGAAATTTAGTCTGAAAGAAGTTGCACTTGCTAAGCTTGGCATACAACTAATTCTCTCTCAACAATAGTATTGTTGCTACAAGGTTCTCTTCATCCTCTTCCTCATTATTAGAATATATCAATATGTCATCAATTAATACTATAACAAACATGTCCAGATAAGGATGCAACACATTATTCATTAAATAAATAAAGGAGCTTGAGAAATAGTAAGACCAAATGGAACTACTACAAACTCATAATTCCCATACGTGGTATGGAATGTGGCCTTCTAGATGTCCTCTTATTTGATGTGTACTTGATGATATCCTAATATCAAGTCAATTTTTGAGAGCATTGTTACTCCCTTGAGTTGATCAAACAAGTCATCTATCCGTGACAAATGATACGTGTTCTTGATCGTCACCTTTTTCAAATTCCTGTAATCAATGCACAACGACATAGTACCATCATTATTATTTACAAACAATACTGGTGCACCACTAGGTGACACATTTGGCCTTATGTATACTTTATCAAGTGTTTCCTTAAGATGAAACTTCAATTCCACCACATATGGAGTGCTTATCTTGTAAGATGTCTTTTATGTTGGTTTTGCTCCTTGTATCAACTCAATCGAGAAATCCACTTCCCTATGAGGTGGTAACTCTGAAATATTTGCATGACACACATCCTAAAATTGCTCCAATACATGATACATCTTCATGAATTTATCATCATTAACCTCTTTCCCTTTGTCACTGAAAACAAGCACTACAAACAATACACACCCTTCCTACAACTATGCTTACCTTACATAACTATAACCATTACTCATAGATCTAGGCTTCTTCTTTCCCTACAAGATTCTCTTCTCTCCATCATCATCCAGAAACTAAATATCATTCTCATAGAAATTTACCTTGGTCTTGTGAGTGAAAAACCAATCGATACCCAAAAACATACTATATGATCTGAAAGGAATCACATTTATATGTGTTGATGTAGGCATACCATTCATCTCAAATGCACAAGCTCTCACCCAATGATGAACTCTTTTATTAGTCCTTGTAGCCAATTGCACCAACTGAGATTTTGCATGCACTTATTTATTCAAGCCACACTTATCCACTATGTCAGGACTAACATAACTATAATTAGATTTAGGATCAATAAAAATGGAAACAACTCAATAACAAATCTTTCCTTCCATCTCAATATTGGATTTCTGGTGACCCACCTACCTATTATCAAGTGTTGCATAAGTATGAGGAATTCTATGACCAACATCCACAACTATTTTCATCTAATGAGCACTTCAGACCTAAGGCCTACCATCTTGGTACAATGGAAAATCCTTCTTGCGATAAACTTTGCCACAAATCAAACACTGCAATGGTTCCATGAAACTACCTTTATTATTTTTATCTCTAGGATGAGATAGATGTCCCTTCCTAGATACAATGAACTTGTCATAAGGGGTCACATTTTCCTTCTCACCTATATCCTGAGCTATTTCCTATTTTGGAGGCCATTTCCCTTTAGTTTTATCATTCCCTTTCCAATCATGTTTAGGATCATACCTACACTTCGACTACTCATAAAAATGCTTCAAATTCCCAATCAATTCCTCCAATGGCTGAGGCTCATCATACTTATTTTTATCCTTGAATTTTAAAGGAAATCCACTGGTGAACCTTTGAACCTTCCTCTTCTCATCCTTGCGGTAAGGCACATACCTCAAAAACTCCATAAATTTAGTTTTGTAAACTTGATCTATCATAGATGCCATCATCATATCATAGAACTCCTTATCATTTCCATCATAATATCTCTCATACAAGTATTTATTTCTAAATAATCATTTGAACTCATGCCAAATCAACTCCTTTGTCCTGATGCCTATCACATGCTTCACATCTTCCCACCAGATATTTGATTTTCCATTAAGACTGAAAAAATAGTTATCCCAGCTTTCATATTATTTACATACCATGAAATTCAAATAAATTCTTCATCCCAAGAATCCATTCTTCTGCATCTTCCATTTTCTTCAAATCTCCATCAAATATAGGAGGTTTGGATTTCTTGAACTCATTTGACAAGTACCCACTCTCACTTCTCCTATAAGGATGGTGGTGATGATGACCATGACGTCTAACTGAAAAAAAACTAGAATACAACCTATAACCACTACCTCACCTAATAGGTGTAGCCATCCATCTACCACCTATGATCATGCCATCCTTTGTAATGTTCCAAATTTTTCTTCAATAAATTGGAACATTAAATTTTGTCTAAACTCATTTAGGAGATGAATAATTGGGTAAGGAGGCCCAAAGATAATAAAAACATAAATAAAATCCCTCTAGTATGAAAAGTGATCAACCATGGAACCATATTTCACACCCTCATGTGTGAAAGGAGATATTTACAAAGAGGTTTGACCAAGTCAACCAACACAGGGTATGAGTTGGAAAGCACTACATAGGAGGGAAGCTTCTAGAGGAAGGGAAGCTTCTAGAGGAAGGGCCCATGAGGAGTCTCCAATTGCTATATAAATGGAGGGGAGGAGAGCTATTTCCATTCATGCATATGTTTATGATATTGAGTTGGTCATTTCGACTTCTTGAGCATGCTGGTTGTTTAACTAGTCTGCAACACTGTTTAGTGCACCGAGTGTCTCCGTTCGGAGATCTCACCCTCAGCCTCGGGGGACTTCGAGTGCCTACTCGGGTGAGGTTGTCCCATCATTATTTTGGCTTGAGACTGAAGCATCATCCTCCAGGACAGTGTTATTGCTGCAGTAGCATAATACTGTGTTGTAGGGTGTTGTCGTGGAGACTCCAAAACACCTCTTCCATTGCTTGTTTTTCAGAGGGGGAGTCTTTCTTGCCTTTGGAGGATCAATTTGGAAGCTTTAGAGCTTATTTGCAGATATTTGCATCAGGCCAACACATATTCTTTCCCCTACTGCGCAGTTTGCTCCAATAGCTGCGTTATTTTCATAGTGCATTTGCTGCGGGGTTTTGCAGACTAATTGGAGGGTGGGATCTCAAGTGTAAGGATCAGCCTTCCACTTTGGAGATCCATTGGAGGAGGTCTACTTCATATTTTTCATCATCTTCAGCCTTCTCTACTTAGTTCCAGATTTGAGTTGCAGCTGCTGCCCAGCAACTCCGACATTTTTTCCATTTTGTATGTTTTAGCCAATCCTTTGGAGGATTGATGTATTTTTGCTTATAAGGGTTAGATCTTTGCTCCCCCAAATTATCTGAGCTGATATTATCATATTCAATCATGTTAAATGCATATTTGCAGTAAATTCCATTATTTTCTGCAGTCCTACTTTTGGTACATATAAATTGTCGGAAACCCTTGTCAGGTGCCCTTTCTTTGTGTAAAAGGGGTCAAACCTCTATCTCTCTGCTATTTGATCAATATCAGATATATACCAGTAATATTCAATAATTTTCTATAGCAATACTAGTGGGAATTATGCTCTCATAGTATTCAGATGTTTCTATTTAGCAAAGTCATGGGAAATCAGGGTTTTCTAGACGAGTCAGAAAAGGAGGAATTGTTTAACTTAGCTATACTGCTTAGTTTGAGCTAAAATTCGGAGCATAGGTCTCTCATGACCTAAGATATCAGATCCAACCATCCCCATCCTCTGTTTTTATGTAAATCTCTGATATCAAGCTTTTTAGTGCATAAATTGTTGATTTTCCCCATCCTTTGGATTGTAAATCTGAATCAAAGTGGCTGCTATAGTTAAATATGATGTATTTATGTTCTTCACACCTATTCTAAGCTTATTAATCACAAAAATACTGTTATATAGTTGATGTCTTGTTGAATCCCTGATTTTGGGATATTACAGTGGTATCAGAGCATAGTTCTGGCTCAGCCTGTGGATCTAGTTATCTGCGACACCGGAAGAGAAATCGTGGGGAAAATTTTCTTACCCACCAGAGGCCGTAGAGGTGACAAATATGGGGATCTCACAACAGTGTGGCCAGCATTCACCAGCCTTCAGTAGGCCAACCAGGATCACAATGGCTACATTCTTACCTCCAGTACCGAGTGAGAAAGGGAGGCAGAATGATCATATACCCTTTGTAGACTATTTTCGTAAATTTCAGTCCATGGGGGAAGACTTCAGAGCAGCTTTTCCTTTCAAATATTACTGTCAGCTCAGGCAGGATGAAAGTGAATGGAACAATGGGGGATCTAGCACGTAGAGTTCACAGTTGCAGCATACCACTGGGAGGTCACCTTTTCCCATGTATGATGGATCCACTGATCCCTGTGATTTTAAGCCCAAGAATATCAGAACATTGAAAAATATGAGTTTATTCTCATCTATTTTCAGATCTAGAGGAAATGCATCCACCTTTGAGTAGGTCAAGAAGATTGAAGAAAAAGAAGAGGAAGTACCATGTGCTTCCTATTCTCATCAAGAAGAAGATATTGAGCATGGAAGATATTTGGATCATCAGATTCTCAGTGATTACCTTGTCGAGTATGGATCTCAACCTAGAGCCTTCAAGGAGACTCTAGATTTTCCTCATTTCATCCAGCTGAAGGAAGAGAAGAGGCCATGCAGGAGAAAATAAATCAAAGGAAATAGATTTTTGTTGTCTACCTTTGATGGGTCATCTAATGCAAGAAATTGGGTGAGAAAGTTGGAGCCATTTTTCCTACTACATCCTGTAGCAGGGAAAGAAGCTATTGAAATCTCAGTGCTGCACTTGGAGGGTGAAGCCTATGATTGGTGGTGCAGCCACTTGAGCCATGCAAGGGTGGAGAATTTTGCAAATTTCAATGAAGGGTTGATCCAAACCTTTGATGGAGAAAGAGAAAAGAAATAAGAGATCACATCACCTCTTGAGGAGGCTTGTGATAACGTTGTCACCCTCATGGAAGAGCAGCCACATGCATCAACAGTTGGGGCAGCCAAAAATTTTGAGGAAGGGACTCTTGAAGCCCTACAAGAAGTTCCAAATGCACATCAAGGTATGAAAATATTTCCAGATTCCATTGTTGCAGCAAATTCTTTTGATCAATGTGGAGATTCACTTTTGCATGACCAAGGGTCAAATCTTATTGCTACTATAGAGCAGCTTGGTTGCACTGTGCTGTGCAACATGGAAACACTCAAGAAGGAATCAAACCATCATTCTCATGAGCCATTTTTGGATTGTACATCATATTGAAGGTTGGGGTTTGAAGACTTGAGGATTGATGGTAGACATCTTCGAGTAAGAAACCTTTTCTCCCTTCAAGATGACACTTTCTCAATGAGCTCTTCTCAGCTCAAAGAGGAACTTCCACTTTCAGATCCAAGACCTCATTGGTTTTGGAAGACTATGGATGAAAGGGAGGTCTCAAGGAGAGATCTCATTGGAGATGCACTTCAACACACCATGGAATGCAATGCTTTTCTTCCCTTCTCACAAGAGCAGATAGAAGATGGAGGACATCTTAGGATGGATAACATCTCTCATGCTTGTGTTGGACATCCCTTGAGCCATACACATCATGATGGGAAGTTTTTTCCTACCACCTATTTGATTCTTGATAGGGTCTCATTGATCCTTGAGAAGCTTACATTTCACAATCCCATAAAGTGCAAAGACAGGAATTTGATTTGGGAGGATGGTAACCCTCATGGGAGGAGTAACAGGATGAGGAGAATAAGGAGGAATCCACAGATGATTGAATGGATGTGGTTGATGAGCAAAGAACTAGGAGGCTACTTACATATCTATGATACCAGGCAGCAGGAGGCTTGGATGCGCTGGTTACTCTTGAAAGAGTTTGGCCATCACTTGGAAAACACTCTTCCTAAGAATGAGAAGATGGGGAAAAGATGGTAGGATACATGCATCATTGAGCAGCATAGAGAATGGATGCATGATGTTGATGTGCCTTCATCACATGAGATGTATGATGGAAGTATGAGGAGGCAGCAAAATACTTTGTTGCTTTTCTTGGGAGAGCAAGGGAAGATTTTCTCTCACACTTTGTATGATGTTGCAGGAGGAGGGGATGGCACTATCTCCTTGGTTTTTTATGATGATTTGGAAGCACTTCCATCTTGGGAAGTATTCCACATTTTTTGCAACATTATTGGAAGAATCTTTGACAAGGAGCATGTCAAAGAACATAGTTGTGTATTGACAGGAGCCTATTTGCATTAGCTCACAGCGTTGTCACCTTGGAGTAAAGACTTATGGATGAAGTGTGCCCAGCAGAGATATGGTGGATCCATAACCCATAGGTCCCAGGATCACTTCATATTTGTTGCACTTGATGAACAAAGAGGAGGTAATGATTATAGAGACATCTATGGCATATTATTCTTGACTTGGGTTTTCAAGCATAAGGAGGATTATCTTTTTGCGGCGCATGGTTCATTCTTCTTCATAGCATGCCAAAACACTATGAAGGACTCATTTATGGACCCATGTACCATATTACTTCTAGCATATGGTGAGAATCTTGTTTATACGTTCATTGATTTTCACACTCTTACCATTCTTACGCAGTGCATTGCTTAACAAGAGGGCAAGCTCGTCAAATTGCTCCATGAATTGTATTGGGCCAATCTACATGATGGAGGCAGCCATCTCTTTTGTGGCCTTGGGAAAATATTTTATCACTATATTTATGCTCATTTTCTGCACTATAGCATGTATCATATAAAGACATGCATGATTAACCATGTAAAAAGAAACATTTTGCCATGTACTTTAATCAAGCATCAATTTGCAAAACTGCGCTGTCACTACTGGGAAAGTTTTTGGTACCTTCTTGTATCACTTATAACCTTCATAATTTTCTTCCTTTTTCTGCTGATCATGTCTCCATTTGCTGATATAGATCAGATTTTTATGGGAGGCTTGATTATGAGGGAGACACATGAGCTGGATGTGTCTGTGAGTGGGAAAAATTCTCACAATTTCTGCACTACATGTTCTAATGGGAGCATGAGAGGAGATATGGCCACCACAGCCAAATGTTTGTTCTCTTTTGGGGTGGGCCATAAGATTGATATTCATCCATTTTACAGCCATGGGCAAGTGCTTGATCATGTATTATTGTTGTTACATTCAGCCATTTACTATCCTTTAGTAGATGTGATGAATCATGGAAATTGCTTGCCATGTAATTTTCTGAAGTTGTAGTGGATGAGACTGCGTTGTATCCTTGTGAGAAATTGTTTGCATCATGTATCATCATGTAAAAACTTCAGCAAACCTCTCATTAGGATTTTCCATGCTGACGATTTTCTGTTCTTCATGGATGGATTGTTTTGGGCCAGCTTGTTCTTCATTGTTGGAGGAGCCTTCTTTGGAGGATTGTTCTTCACTTTTCCATTGGAGGGCAATAATTTTGTAGCCTAGGATCAGCATACACTCTACACTTGTCATGAGTGGAGGGGAGGACAGCATGGGGTAAGCTATGATGCTTGCCAAGTTCATATTTTCAGCCCACCTTCATTACCGGAGCTTGAGGTGGAAGGAGATTTTTAGGAGTTGCCTTGTTGGGAGGTGGCTCATTTTGTTTGGATGATTGCTTGGGGATGGAGGATCCACATGAGGGAGATGTTCCTCATTATATTCCAGACTCCATGCCTTGAGTGTAGATTCTTTAGTTCTATCCTTGCAGTTGCTTGGGGACAAGCAACATTTGGGAGGGGAGGATTGTAATGTTCCAAATTTTTCTTCAATAAATTGGAACATTAAATTTTGTCTAAACTCATTTAGGAGATGAATAATTGGGTAAGGAGGCCCAAAGATAATAGAAACATAAATAAAATCCCTCTAGTATGAAAAGGGATTAGCCATGGAACTAGATTTCACATCCTCATGTGTGAAAGGAGATATTTTCAAAGAGGTTTGACAAAGTCAACCAGCGCAGGGTATGAGTTGGAAAGCACTAGATAGGAGGGAAGCTTCTAGAGGAAGGGCCCATGAGGAGTCTCCAATTGCTATATAAATGGAGGGGAGGAGAGATATTTCCATTCATTCATATTTTTATGATATTGATTTGGTCATTTCGACTTCTTGAGCACGCTGGTTGTTTAACTAGTCTGCAACACTGTTTAGTGCACCGAGTGTCTCCGTTCGTAGATCTCACCCTTAGCCCCGGGGGACTTCGAGTGCCTGCTCGGGTGAGGTTTTCCCATCATTATTTTGGCTCGAGACCGAAGCATCATCCTCCAAGACAGCGTTATTGCTGCAGCAGCATAATACTGTGTTGTAGGGTGTTGTCGTGGAGACTCCACAACACCTCTTCCATTGCTTGTTTCTTAGAGGGGGAGTCTTTCTTGCCTTTGGAGGATCAGTTTGGAAGCTTGAGAGATTATTTTCAGATCTTGTCATCAGGCCAACACATATTCATTCCCCTACTGCGCAGTTTTCTCTAATAGCTGTGTTATTTTCATAGTGCATTTGCTGCGGGGTTTTACAGACTGATTGGAGGGTGGGATCTCAAGTGTAAGGATCGGCCTTCCACTTTGGAGATCCATTGGAGGAGGTATACTTCAGATTTTTCATCATATTCAGCCTTCTCTAATTAGTTCCAGATTTGAATTGCAGCTGCTGCCCAGCAACTCCGGCATTTTTGCCATTTTGTATGTTTTAGCCAATCCTTTGGAGGATTGATGTATTTTTTCTTATAAGGGTTAGAGCTTTGCTCCCCCCAATTATCTGAGATGATATTATCATATTCAGTCATGTTCAATGCAGATTTGCAGTATATTGCGTTATTTTATGCAGTCCTACTTTTGGTACATATAAATTGCCAGAAACCCTTGCCGGGTGCCCTTTCTTTGTGTAAAAGAGGTTAAACCTCTATTTATCTGCTATTTGATCAATATAAGGTATATATAATTCATATTAAATCATTTTATATAGCAACTCTAGTGATACTTACGCTCTCATAGTATTCATATGTTTATGTTTAGCAAAGTCATGGGAAATCAAGGTTTTCTAGACTAGTCAGGAAAGGAGGAACTGTTTAACTTAGCTAGAATGCTTATTTTGAGCTGAAATTCGGAGTATAGGTCCCTAATGACCTAATATATCAGATCCAACCATCCCCATCCTCTTTTTTTACGCAAATATCTGATATCAAGATTTTTAGTGCATACATTGTTGATTTTCCCCATCCTTTGGATTTTAAATTTGAATCAAAGTGGATTCTATAGTTCAATATGATGTATTTATGTTCATCACACCTATTATAAGCTTATTAATCATAGAAATACCGTTATACAGTTGATTTCTTGCTGAATCCCTAATTTTGGGATATTACATCCTTGTCCAACCTGTACCATGATCAATACCTACTACCATATGCCCCATTAGTCCTTTCCTCTCTTCCATAAGTAATATATGGTTGTCCCTATCTCTACAAATTTTATAAACTCTAAAGGATCACAACGTTAACCTTTGCTTACTTTTCCTGATCTGGCAAGTCTTTCCTATGAATGAATTATCATGTCAGTATCCGTCTTGCAACTTTGATTTTTTCTTTCATACTTCTCAAAATATTTTGTATGTTAGGATATTACTCTTCTCCTTGCTACTTAGCTAAAATATAAGGAGAATCACGTGAATTGTAATCCACCATTATACTCACAATACCTCATCTTCTTCTTCCTACAAACATGCCATGTTAGATAGAAAAATATAAGAATAATTAAAATTGTACCTTAGTGAAATTCAGGGGAGGCTCTCTCTTCTACAAAAATCAATCCAAATTAGCACGATATACATATATATACACAAAATGGCACCAACATATCAACCTATCGAAATCATTCATGATAACTCAAACTGTAACACCGACAATATACATGGAAAGCATAACCACTATAATGCATGCATACGACTGACATGCATGCATAAAAATCAAATCTTGCACATCTATGTTGGGAAAAATACTGAGAGGGGGGGGAGGGGGGGTGAATCAGTATTTAGTGTAGACAATCAAAACTTTTACTTTTTCTTTTCTAAAAACCCATACGCTACTTTACTAAAGGAAACTAGCGTATATACGCGGATATCCTTTACAGAACTCGCGTATGTCCAGAGATCTAATTATGTGTTTGAATCTTAACTCAGATCATTGCATTATTCATTCATCATATATTTCAGAAATAGTAAACAGGTGCAGACAGAACATAATAATCATCACACATATGCAACACACATGAACACCAGGAGTTTTAGGTGGAAACCCAATTTCCGATCATCAACATTTCCAGCCCAATCTGCATCAGGGTAAGCATGAAGAGTAAGATCAGCATTCTTTGGATACCATAGTCCAAAGTCTTGAGTTCCTTGTAGATATTTGAATATTCTTTTGACAGCCTGAAGATGAGACTCTTTTGGATTGGCTTGGAATCGTCCAACAATCCCAACTGCATGCATAATATCTGGTCTAGTCCCAGTGAGATATAGAAGACTTCCTATCATAGATCTGTATTCTGGTTGATTCATCGTGGGAGAATCATCATGAGAACTGAGATTACATCCGGTTACCATTGGTGTACTTACAGGTTTGCACTCTTCCATCCCATACTTCTTCAGAATTTTCTTAAGGTATTTTTCTTGAGATAAGAATATACCTTCTGTAGTTTGATGCACTTGTAAGCCAAGAAAGAATGTTAGTTCCCCAAGTAAAGAAATTTCAAATTCTTGCTGCATGACAGAAGCAAATTTCTGACTCATAGATTCTTCATTACTTCCAAAAATGATATCATCAACATATACAACCACAATCAATAGTTTATCATTTTCAATTTTTGTGTATAAGTTGCTATCAGCAGACCCCTTTGAAAATCCTTGTTGATGAAGATATTTGTCAAGGCAATAATACCATGCCCTTGGAGCTTGTTTGAGACCATATAGAGCCTTTTTAAGTCTACAAACAAGATTTTCATCATTTCCCAAAATGAATCCTTCTGGTTGTTCTATATAAACTTCTTCTTCTAGATTACCATTGAGGAAAGCAGATTTGACATCCATTTGATAAACATTGATTTGTTGATAACTTGAAAAAGAAAGAAACATTATTATGGCTTCAAGTCTAGCTACAGGAGCAAAAGTTTCTTCAAAGTCTATACCTTCTTGTTGAGTATACCCTTTGCAAACCAGTCTAGCTTTATTTCTTATAACGTCCCCATTCTCATTTAGCTTGTTCTTGAATATCCATTTGGTTCCAATGACATTTTTATCATGTGGTCTTAGTACCAATTCCCAAGTGTGGTTCTTTTCAATTTGATCAAGTTCCTCATTCATGGTCTGAATCCAACATTCATCTTTGCTAGCTTGATTGACATTGTGTGGTTCAATCGTGGATAGAAATTCCAAATAGCTAGGAGATCCCACAAGAGTCCTCCTTGTTGGTACACCTGATTCCTTGTCTCAAAAAATTTGAGATTCAGGATGATTCTTTTGAACATATCTGGATGGAGCCTTTCCAGATAAATCATCTTCAGGTTCTTCATTGGATCCACTGTCTATATCATTTCTATTTGATGTAGAAGGACAAAAGTCACCATCATCTTCTTCTGTTGTTTGTCTTTCTTCTTTAGGGACTGCATGAGACTCATCAATAACAACATCAATACATTCAACAATCTTTTGAAGCCTTTTATTGTAACATTTGTATGCCCTACTTGTAGATGAGTAACCAAGAAGTATTCCTTCATCTGATCTAGGTTCAAACTTGCCAAGCTTTTCATCATTATTTTTGATAAAGCATTTACTTCCAAAAACTCTAAAATGTTTCACAGAGGGAGAATTACCATACCAGAGTTCATATGGAGTTTTGTCACTATTTACTCGAACATGTGCCTTGTTAATAATATTTGCTGTTGTGTGAGCTGCTTCTCCCCAAAAAATATCAGGTGTTCTGGAATCATCAAGCATAGCTCTAGCCATTTTTTGAATTGTTCTATTCATTCTTTCTGCTACGCCATTTTGTTGTGGAGTGCCTGCTACAGAAAATTGTCTTTTTATGCCATGTTGTTCACAAAATTAAAAGAATTCATTTGATGTATATTCTCCTCCTCGATTAGATCTAAGACACTTGATTTTTAGATCTAATTCATTTTCAACTAGCGCTTTGAAAATCTGAAATTTTTCAAATGCTTCATCTTTGTGTTTGATCAACCCAATCCAACACATTCTAAAAAAATCATCAATGAATAAGATATAGTATTCTTCACCACGTGGTGAATTTTTCCTCATAGGTCCACATATGTCAGTATGAATGAGTTCAAGAGGCTTACTTGACGATTCTTCCTTGGCATTGAATTGCACTCTGGTTTGCTTACCGATTTGACAGGATTTGCATATGATACTTTCAGGTAGAGAAATATTGAGAAGACCACGAACAACATTAAGTTTGCTTGATTTTTTTCTTTGAGAGAAGCTTAGATGCCCCAACCTTCTATGCCATAGCCAGTTTTCTAAAGATTTACTCAAGTAACATTGTTCTTTGCAATTCTTCAATACATACAGGTTTCTTGGAGTTCTTTTTCCTTTTATAATTGTTTTACCTGTATCAAGATCACGAACCACACATTCTTTTGAACTAAAGACAAATTCAGTTCCTTGATCACACATTTGACTTACACTTAACAGATTATGCCTTAATCCATCCACATACATGACATCATTAGCCTTCACCTTTTCTTTTAGAAACACAGACCCTTTTCCTTTAATTACAGTAGGAGTATCATTTCCAAAAGTAACTTTCTTTTCCTTTTCTAGAGCACTATATGCATGAAGTTTGTGTTTATCACCTGTCATGTGTCTCGAGCATCCACTATCAATGTACCATTGATTTTCTTCACCTTCCGCAAATAACGCTATGCCACAATTTTCAACCTGTGATTCCTTCTTTTTCCATAGTTTGGATTTTGAAGGAAGATGCTCTTTTGGCTGAACTTTGCTCCTGCATTCAGATTCTTCATGCCCATAGTTATTGCAATAAGCACATTCAACTTCATTTAGAAGAGGAGAAAATTTGTTGTAGGTATTCTTCTTTGTTTCAATATCAACCCTTTTCTTTCTTGCTTCTCTTGTCATGATGGTTTTATATGCAACACATTGAGCAGCTTTATGGCCAAAATTGTGACATGAAAAACATTGTCCATTGAAGAAGAAATTTCTGCGATCATGTAATATTCTACTTGAATTTACCTGTTGATTGGGGATTCTTTGAAAGATATTCCTGTTAGTGTTCCTTGCATTAAGATGATCATGCTTTACTTGTAAAGATTCTTTATTCCCTTGCTGAGTGGCAGAATTTTGTAAACCAGCTGTAGCTGCTTTTAGATAATTTGGTGCTGAAGCTTGAGAAGATTCTCCAATATATCCCAGACCTTTCTTTATAAGAGGAGAACGTTGTACCTTGATAATCTCATCTAAGGTTTCAGATCCTTTAGCAAATCTGAAATTCAGAGTCTTTGCTTTCTCAAATTATTTTCTTACACTTACCACTTCACATTCTAATTTCTCATTGTGTTTCTTTGCCTCTTCAACCTGCTTTTCAAGAGTCTCAATGGTTATTTTCCTTTCTTCTAAGAGAATTTTATATTCTTCTAAGAGAATTCTGCTTTGTTCTAAGCATATTTTGAGTTGATTGTTCTCTTCAAGGAAATCATTGTCCTCTAGAGCATCCACAAAAGTATCATCTTCTTCTTTAGATTCAAAAGCCATGAGAAGTGTAAGATCTTGTTCACATTCTTCCTCACTATCAGATACCCCATCACTGTCATCATGAGTATAGTAACTCCTTCTAGTGCTAGACCAGTTCTTATTTCTAGCTACTTCCTTTCCTTTTGCAGGTGTTTCTTTGTGAGGACACTTAGCAGCATAATGACCAACTCTTCCACAATTAAAACATTTGAAAGGAAGCTTACCTCTAAACCATCTTGTATTAAGTTGAAGTTTCTTTACAAAATTTGCCTCATCTTCCTCCGAAATATATCCTAATCCTTCTACTTCTTGTACTTCTTTCCCTTTTGTAGAAGCTCTCAAAACAAATTCTTTGACTTCAGATGGTCCTCCTCTTCTCATTTCATATGCAGTCAGTATGCCATGAAGTTGCACCACACTAAGATTTTGAAGATCCTGTTTTTCTTCAAGAGCAGATACTTTTGACTCAAATTTTGCTGTTAGCGATCTCAAAAGTTTCTCAACCAAAGTAGTTTCGATTATTGTTTCTCCCATATTTTTCATACGATTTACAACATCATCAAGACGTAAAAAGAAACTGGAAATACTCTCATCACTATGCATCTTTAAATTTTCATATTCAATTCTAAGAGTTTGGAGTTTTGCACTCTTTACCTTTGCATCACCTTCATAACTCAGAATGATTTTGTCCCATATTTCTTTTGTTGTATTTAGCTGCATGACTTTGAAAAATTCTGATTCTGTTAGACTTCCTGTTATAGCATTGACCGCTTTTTCATTTGATTCATAATTCTTCCTTTCAGTTGGATTTGTTGGTGTAGCACCTGGATATTGATATCCTTGTTCAACAATGTCCAATACATCTGCTCCCATATACTGAAGAAAGGATCTCATCCTCATTTTCTATAAGATTAAATTGCTTCCATTGAAGAGCGGAGGCTTGATAGATGTTGTTCCTTCTTGATAGCTCATCTTGCTTGATCTTCCTTCGAGCGGCTAAGCTTTTTCCGAAGGACTTGCTCTGATTCCAATTGTTGGGAAAAATACTGAGAGGGGGGGGGGGTGAATCAGTATTTAGTGTAGACAATCAAAACTTTTACTTTTTCTTTTCTAAAAACCCATACGCTACTTTACTGAAGGAAACTAGCGTATATATGCGGATATCCTTTACAGAACTCGTGTATGTCCAGAGATCTAATTATGTGTTTGAATCTTAACTCAAATCATTGCATTATTCATTCATCAGATATTTTAGAAACAGTAAACAGGTGCAGATAGAACAGAATAATCATCACACATATGCAACACACATGAACACCAGGATTTTTAGGTGGAAACCCAATTCGGGAGAAAACCACTGCTGCCGTTGTTTCAGCCTTCAAAATTTATTATTAAGAAAACTCCTTACAATCATGTACTGGTGCAGACTCAAACCAGCACGCAGGCACCCACCTGCAGAAGGCTACAACCTTCTCTCGTTTACCAGCCTCTCCTGGAAGGGAGCTACGACCCCCTGAACTCGTTTACCGGCCTTTCACCTGGAAGGGAGCTCGACCCCCAGACTCGTTTGACCTTTCACCAGAGGAGCTAATACCCCCTGACTAAAGGCTTCAACTTCATTTAGAAGAGGAGAAAAGTTGTTACAGGTATTCTTATTTGTTTCAATATCAACCCTTTTCTTTCTTGCTTCTCTTGTCATGATGGTTTTATATGCAACACATTGAGCAGCTTTATGGCCAAAATTGTGACATGAAAAACATTGTCCATTGAAGAAGAAATTTTTGCGATCATGAAATATTCTACTTGAATTTACCTGTTGATTGGGGCTTCTTTGAAAGATATTCCTGTTAGTGTTCCTTGCATTAAGATGATCATGCTTTAATTGTAAAGATTCTTTATTCCCTTGCTGAGTGGCAGAATTTTGTAAACCAGCTGTAGCTGCTTTTAGATAATTTGGTGCTGAAGCTTGAGAAGATTCTCCAATATATCCAAGACCTGTCTTTATAAGAGGAGAACGTTGTACCTTGATAATCTCATCTAAGGTTTCATATCCTTTAGCAAATCTGAAATTCAGAGTCTTTGCTTTCTCAAATTCTTTTCTTACACTTACCACTTCACATTCTAATTTCTCATTCTGTTTCTTTGCCTCTTCAACCTGCTTTTCCAGAGTCTCGATGGTTATTTTCCTTTCTTCTAAGAGAATTTTATATTCTTCTAAGAGAATTCTGCTTTGTTCTAAGCGTATTTTCAGTTGATTGTTCTCTTCAAGGAAATCATTGTCCTCTAGAGCATCCACAAAAGTATCATTTTCTTCTTTAGATTCAGAAGCCATGAGAAGTCTAAGATCTTGTTCACATTCTTCCTCACTATCAGATACCCCATCAATGTCATCATTAGTATAGTAACTCCTTCTAGTGCTAGATCGGTTCTTATTTATAGCTACTTCTTTTCCTTTTGCAGGTGTTTCTTTGTGAGGACACTTAGCAGCATAATGACCAACTCTTCCACAATTAAAACATTTGAAAGGAAGCTTACCTCTAAACCGTCCTGTACCAAGTTGAAGTTTCTTTACAAAATTTGCCTCATCTTCCTCCGAAATATATCCTTATCCTTCTACTTCTTGTACTTCTTTCCCTTTTGTAGAAGCTCTAAAAACAAGTTCTTTGACTTCAGATGGTCCTCCTCTTCTCATTTCATATGCAGTCAGTATGCCATGAAGTTCCACCACACTAAGATTTTGAAGATCCTGTTTTTCTTCAAGAGCAGATACTTTTGACTCAAATTTTGCTGTTAGCGATCTCAAAATTTTCTCAACCAAAGTAGTTTCGATTATTGTTTCTCCCAGATTTTTCATATGATTTACAACATCATCAAGATGTAAAAAGAAACTGGAAATACTCTCATCACTATGCATCTTTAAATTTTCATATTCAATTCTAAGAGTTTGGAGTTTTTCACTCTTTACCTTTGCATCACCTTCATAACTCAGAATGATTTTGTCCCATATTTCTTTTGTTGTATTCAGCTGCATGACTTTGACAAATTCTGATTCTGTTAGACTTCCTGTTATAGCATTGACCGCTTTTGTATTTGATTCATAATTCTTCCTTTCAGTTGGATCTGTTGGTGTAGCAGCTGGATATTGATATCCTTGTTCATCAATGGCCCATACATCTGCTCCCATAGACTGAAGAAAGGATCTCATCCTCATTTTCTATAAGATTAAATTTCTTCCATTGAAGAGTGGAGGCTTGATAGATGCCGTTCCTTCTTGATAGCTCATCTTGCTTGATCTTCCTTCTAGCGGCTAAAATTTTTCAGAAGGACCTGCTCTAATTCCAATTGTTGGGAAAAATACTGAGAGGGGGGGGTGAATCAGTATTTAGTGTAGACAATCAAAACTTTTACTTTTTCTTTTCTAAAAACCCATACGCTAATTTACTGAAGGAAACTAGCATATATACGCGGATATCCTTTACAGAACTCGCGTATGTCCAGAGATCTAATTATGTGTTTGAATCTTAACTCATATCATTGCATTATTCATTCATCATATATTTCAGAAACAGTAAACAGGTGTAGACAGAACAGAATAATCATCACACATATGCAACACACATGAACACCAGGATTTTTAGGTGGAAACCCAATTCGGGAGAAAACCACCGCTGCCGTTGTTTCAACCTTCAAAATTTATTATTAAGAAAACTTCTTACAATCATGTACTGGTGCAGACTCAAACCAGCACGCAGGCACCCACCTGCAGAAGGCTACAACCTTCTCTCGTTTACCAGCCTATCCTGGAAGGGAGCTACAACCCCCTGCTCTCGTTTACTAGCCTCTCCTGGAAGGGAGCTACGACCCCCTGAACTCGTTTACCAGCCTCTCCTGGAAGGGAGCTACAACCCCCTGACTGAAGGCTTCGACCCTCAGCACCACTGCAGACCACGTTTCATCAATTTTCAAATTGGATCAAACAGCTTCAACACAACCCTTCACTTATCAACAATCATACCTTGCTCATTGCTTCAAACAGAACAGTGAGACCACTGTAACCAGAATATCAGATATAACCCAGACTTCAGAATAGATATGCAGAAACACATTCAACCTTCAGCAACCATTATATCAGAAATAATACGTGCTTTTATTGAATCAGACCCGCATATATACGCGCTTTCCAGAAGACGAACCCACGTATACTTCAGTGCATTTTCCAGGGAAAAACCCTAACTGCGCATACGCGCTTTTCTTTCCACAGACCCGCGTATAAACGTGCTTTTCATGAAACGACCCTGCATATAGATCTATAAAATATAAAATTTGTAGTACAGACTAGATCTATAAACTTACCCATATTTCTTCAATCTCTTCAACAGGATTGCGCCAGGTCTTCTTCACTTCTTTTTAGATCATTCTTGACATTCATCATTTCTAGATCTAGAGATCTTGAGCCTTCATCATGTTCATAGGTGCATTATAGATTCAGATCTATCAATTAGGAACAGGGTTCAACCATACAGATATACTTCAGAGAGAAGTATTCATCAAAGCCCAGACACATGCACACCCTTTGCACAATGATTTTCTTCTCCTTATATAGGGTCTACCCTTTATCAATACCATGAGTCAAAACCACATAACTTCCAATGGTATTCCTGGACGGGATCACATAGGC
Organism: Pinus albicaulis; assembly: GCA_034641835.2. Taxonomy (NCBI): domain Eukaryota; kingdom Viridiplantae; phylum Streptophyta; class Pinopsida; order Pinales; family Pinaceae; genus Pinus; species Pinus albicaulis. The sequence goes on along the minus strand of CM076576.1, from coordinate 684,533,803 downwards.
GAACCATCATTCAATACAATGGGTCAATACCATGGTAGTTACCCATGGTTTTACAAATTTAGAGCACTTTTTCCCATACGCGACTTGGCACGTTATTTCCCGCGTGCATACGCTACTTCGTCTAGACAAATCCGTGTATGCCTTGAGACATACTCTTTTCATCATGTTCTGGCACATACTGACATTCCTTCCATCATCATATTTACATCATTTAACAATTTCATCAAGTCAAGAACAACTTTGTCAAGAAGGTTGCCATCATCTTCATCAAGTGGGTTGCCATCAAGGACAACACTCTGCATCATATTGCCAACAATCTCCCCCTTTGGACTTGATGGCAACCATGATGGTGTTTGATCACCATAACAGATAGATACAATAAGCACAACCATTATTCATGATATTCAAACACCATGTCACTCTCCCCCTTTGACATCAAGGGCAAAGGGCGGATCAAAACCAACACAAGGTTTTTCCCTTCATGTAGACATAAGAGCTCTGCAGATCTGATGTGTACTGAAGTTACCATGCTCCCCCTGAGATCATGCTGAATCTTCAAACATATTTTTCAATGAAGTACATGATTCTATGACCTTCTTATCACCAAGACTCAAACTTAAGTCAAAGATACGACCAAGTGGATTTACATATTTTAACAATTCCTTACATGACTGAATATTACAATTTACATCATGGGTCTCAACTTGACCTTTTCATTAAATTACAAGTATGACTTTTCACAACCAAAACCAAAAATACTTCAATAAAGAGATCAAGTTTCAGAACCATCATAATGCCAACAATGCATTATTCTCAGCCAGGCTAATGCTCCCCCTGAACCTGTGCACCCTTTCCACATGACCAAAACTCCTCCTTAGCTTGAGTAACCTGAACACTTTCAACAGCCAATCATCAAGGAATCTTCACCCAATAACAGAGAATGAATCAGAAATATAAGAGCTGAAACATCACCAGAGAAGCCATACAGCATTAGAGATACCAAACAGCACCATAGCTTGTGCTGAAGAATGCTGACCCAGAAACTTTGTCAGCAATCACCCATACGTGGTTTTCTGTGTATGAACTCGCGTATATACGCGACTGTCTTTCAGGAAACCCACGTATCCAATTTAATCTTCTGAAATTAAGCAGATCTGATCTTCTGAGAGGCAGAGACCATTCTCAGCTTCTGTCTGATATATTCGAATGCTTCCCTGGGCAGAGGTTTGGTAAATATATCAGCAACTTGTTCTTTGGAGGGAACATATTCCAACTTCACCTTTTGTTCAAGCACTTGTTCACGTAAGAAGTGATACTTGATGGGAATGTGCTTGGTCTTGGAATGCATAACAGGATTCTTTGAAATACTAATGGCACTTGTATTATCACACATAATGGAGATAGGAGGTGAATATTTGATTTGAATGTCTTGTAAGGTTTGCATCATCCAGAGAAGTTGAGTGCAACATGATGCAGCAGCCACATATTCTGCTTCTGTTGTAGATAAGGCAATAGAGCTTTGCTTCTTGCTGAACCAAGATACCAATCGGGGCCCCATATACAATGCATCACCACTTGTGCTTTTCCGATCATCAACATTTCCAGCCCAATCTGCATCAGTGTAAGCATGAAGAGTAAGATCAGCATTCTTTGGATACCATAGTCCAAAGTCGTGAGTTCCTTGTAGATATTTGAATATTCTTTTGACAGCCTGAAGATGAGACTCTTTTGGATTGGCTTGGAATCATCCAACAATCCCAACTGCATGCATAATATCTGGTCTAGTCCCAGTGAGATACAGAAGACTTCCTATCATAGATCTGTATTCTGGTTGATTCACCATGGGAGAATCATCATGAGAACTGAGATTACATCCGATTACCATTGGTGTACTTACAGGTTTGCACTCTTCCATCCCATACTTCTTCAGAATTTGGTTAAGGTATTTTGCTTGAGATAAGAATATACCTTCTGTAGTTTGATGCACTTGTAAGCGAAGAAAGAATGTTAGTTCCCAAAGTAAAGACATTTCAAATTCTTGCTGCATGACAGAAGCAAATTTCTGACTCATAGATTCTTCATTACTTCCAAAAATGATATCATCAACATAGACAACCACAATCAATAGTTTATCATTTTCAATTTTTGTGTATAAGTTACTATCAGCAGACCCCTTTGAAAATCCTTGCTGATGAAGATATTTGTCAAGACGATAATACCATGCCCTTGGAGCTTGTTTGAGACCATATAGAGCCTTTTTAAGTGTACAAACAAGATTTTCATCATTTCCCAAAATGAATCCTTCTGGTTGTTCTATATAAACTTCTTCTTCTAGATCACCATTGAGGAAAGCAGATTTGACATCCATTTAATAAACTTTGATTTGTTGATAACTTGAAAAAGCAAGAAACATTCTTATGGCTTCAAGTCTAGCTACAGGAGCAAAAGTTTCTTCAAAGTCTATACCTCCTTGTTGAGTATACCCTTTGCAAACCAGTCTAGCTTTGTTTCTTATAACGTCCCCATTCTCATTTAGCTTCTTCTTGAATATCCATTTGGTTCCAATTTCATTTTTGTCATGTGGTCTTGGTACCAATTCCCAAGTGTGGTTCTTTTCAATTTGATCAAGTTCTTCATTCATGGCCTGAATCAAAAATTCATCTTTGCTAGCTTGATTGACATTGTGTGGTTCAATCATGGATAGAAATTCCAAATAGCTAGGAGATACCACAAGAGTCCTCCTTGTTTGTACACCTGATTCCTTGTCTCCCAAAATTTGACATTCAGGATGATTCTTTTGAACATATCTGGATGGAGCCTTTCCAGATAAATCATCTTCAGGTTCTTCATTGGATCCACTGTCTATATCATTTCTATTTGATGTAGAAGGAAAAAAATCACCATCATCTTCTTCTGTTGTTTGTCTTTCTTCTTTAGGGACTGCATGAGACTCATCAATAAAAAAATCAATACATTCAACAATCTTTCAAAGCCTTTTATTGTAACATTTGTATGCCCCGCTTGTAGATGAGTAACCAAGAAGTATTCCTTCATCTGATCTAGGTTCAAACTTGCCAAGCTTTTCATCATTATTTTTGATAAAGCATTTACTTCCAAAAACTCTAAAATGTTTCACAGAGGGAGAATTACCATACCAGAGTTCATATGGAGTTTTGTCACTATTTACTCGAACATGTGCCTTGTTAAGAATATTTGCTGTTGTGTGAGCTGCTTCTCCCCAAAAAATATCAGGTGTTCTAGAATCATCAAGCATAGCTCTAGCCATTTGTTGAATTGTTCTATTCATTCTTTCTGCTACGCCATTTTTTTCTGGAGTGCCTGCTACAGAAAACTGTCTTTTTATGCCATGTTGTTCACAAAATTCAAAGAATTCATTTGATGTATATTCTCCTCCTCGATCAGATCTAAGACACTTGATTTTTAGATCTAATTCATTTTCAACCAACGCTTTGAAAATCTGAAATTTTTCAAATGCTTCATCTTTGTGTTTGATCAACCCAATCCAACACATTATAGAGAAATCATCTATAAATAAGATATAGTATTCTTCACCCCGTGGTGACTTTTTCCTCATAGGTCCACATATGTCAATATGAATGAGCTCAAGAGGCTTACTTGATGATCCTTCCTTGGCATTGAATTTCACTTTGGTTTGCTTACCGGGTGTGAGTTGCATATGATACTTTCGGGTAGAGAAATATTGGGAAGACCACGAACAACTTTATTAATTTTTGTGATTTATTTGATTTGAGAAAAGCTTAGATGCCCCAACCTTAATACCATAGCGAGTTTTCTAAAGATTTACTCAAGTAACATTGTTCTTTGCAATTCTTCGATACATACAACATACGGGTTGCTTGGAGTTCTTTTTCCTTTATAATTGTTTTACACCTTATCAAGATCACGAACCACATTCTTTTGAACGAGACAACTTCAGTTCCTTGATCACACATTTGATTTACACTTAACAGATTATGCCTTAATCCATCCACATACATGACATCATTAGCCTTCACCTTTTCTTTTAGGAACACAGACCCTTTTCCTTTAATTACAGCAGGAGTATCATTTCCAAAAGTAACTTTCTTTCCTTTTCTAAGCACTATATGCACGAAGTTTGTGTTTATCACCTGTCATGTGTCTCAAGCATGCACTATCAATGTACCATTGATTTTCCTCACCTTCCGCAAATAACGCTATGCCAAAATTTTCAACTTGTGATTCCTCCTTTTTCCATATTTTTTATTTTGAAGGAAGATGCTCTTTTGGCTGAACTTTTCTCCTGCATTCAGATTCTTCATGCCCATAGTTATTTCAATAAGCACATTCAACTTCATTTAGAAGAGGAGAAAAGTTGTTATATGTATTCTTCTTTGTTTCAATATCAACCCTTTCTTTCTTGCTTCTCTTGTCATGATGGTTTTATATGCAACACATTGAGGAGATTTATGGCCAAAATTGTGATATGAGAAACATTGTCCATTGAAGAAGAAATTTCTGCGATCATGAAATCTTATACTTGAATTTACCTATTGATTGGGGCTTCTTTGAAAGATATTATTGTTAGTGTTCCTTGCATTAGGATGATCATGCTTTACCTGTGAAGATTCTTTATTCCCTTGCTGAGTGGCAGAATTTTGTAAACTAGCTGTAGTTGCTTTTATATAATTTGGTGCTAAAGCTTGAGAAGATTCTCCAATATATCCAAGACCTGTCTTTATAAGAGGAGAACGTTGTACCTTGATAATCTCATCTAAGGTTTCAGATCCTTTAGCAAATCTGAAATTCAGAGTCTTTGCCTTCTCAAATTATTTTCTTACACTTACCACTTCACATTCTAATTTCTGATTGTGCTTCTTTGCCTCTTCAACCTGCTTTTCCAAAGTCTCGATGGTTATTTTACTTTCTTCTAAGAGAATTTTATATTCTTCTAAGAGAATTCTGCTTTGTTCTAAGCATATTTTGAGTTTATTGTTTTCTTCAAGAAAATCATTGTCCTCTACAGCATCCACAAAAGTATCATTTACTTCTTTAGATTCAAAAGCCATGAGAAGTCTAAGATCTTGCTCAAATTCTTCCTCATTATCGGATACCCCATCACTATCATCATGAGTATAGTAACTCCTTCTAGTGCTAGACCGGTTCTTATTTCTAGCTACTTCCTTTCCTTTTGCAGGTGTTTCTTTGTGAGGACACTTAGCAGCTTAATGACCAAATCTTCCACAATTAAAACATTTGAATGGAAGCTTACCTCTAAACCGTCCTGTACCAAGTTGAAGTTCCTTTACAAAATTTGCCCCATCTTCCTCTGAAATATATCCTGATCCTTCTACTTCTTGTACTTCTTTCCCTTTTGTAGAAGCTCTAAAAACAACTTCTTTGACTTCAGATGGTCCTCCTCTTCTCATTTCATATGCAGTCAGTATGCCATGAAGTTGCACCACACTAAGATTTTGAAGGTCCTGTTTTTCTTCAAGAGCAAATACTTTTGACTCAAATTTTGCTGTTAGCGATCTCAAAATTTTCTCAACCAAAGTTGTTTCGATTATTGTTTCTCCCAGATTTTTCATACGATTTACAACATCATCAAGACGTAAAAAGAAACTGGAAATACTCTCATCACTATGCATCTTTAAATTTTCATATTCAATTCTAAGAGTTTGGAGTTTTGCACTCTTTACCTTTGCATCACCTTCATAACTTAGAATGATTTTGTCCCACATTTCCTTTGCTGTATTCAGCTGCATGACTTTGAAAAATTCAGATTCAGTCAGACTTCCCGTTATAGCATTGACCGTCTTTGCATTTGATTCATAATTCATCTTTTCAGTCGGATCTGTTGGTATTGTAGCCGGATATTGATATCCTTGTTGAACAATGGCACATACATCTGTTCCCATAGACTGAAGATAGGATCTCATCCTTGTTTTCCATAAGATTAAATTGCTTCCATTAAAGAGCTATACTTGAGGATGTTGTCTTCTTCTCATAGTTCATTCATTGATCTCCTTCGAGCGGCCAAGCTTTTTCCGAAGGACTTGCTCTCATTTCATCTAATTGTTGGGAAAATACCGACAGGGTGAACAATATTTAATGCAGACAATCAAACTTTTATTTTTTTTTCTTTCTAAAAACCCATAAACTACTTTACTGAAGGAAACTAGCGTATATATGCGGATATCCTTTACAGAACTCGCGTATGTCCAGAGATCTAATTATGTGTTTGAATCTTAACTCAGATCATTGCATTATTCATTCATCAGATATTCTAGAAACAGTAAACAGGTGCAGACAGAACAGAATAATCATCACACATATGCAACACACATGAACACCAGGATTTTTAGGTGGAAACCCAATTCGGGAGAAAACCACCGCTGCCGTTGTTTCAACCTTCAAAATTTATTATTAAGAAAACTTCTTACAATCATGTACTGGTGCAGACTCAAACCAGCACGCAGGCACCCACCTGCAGAAGGCTACAACCTTCTCTCGTTTACCAGCCTCTCCTGGAAGGGAGCTACGACCCCCTGAACTCGTTTACCAGCCTTTCCTGGAAGGGAGCTACGAACCCCTGAACTCATTTACCAACCTTTCCTGGAAGGGAGCTACAACTCCCTGACTGAAGGCTTCGACCCTCAGCACCACAGCAGACCACATTTCATCAATTTTCAAACTGGATCAAACAGCTTCAACACAACCCTTCACTTATCAACAATCATACCTGTCTCATTGCTTCAAACAGAACAGTGAGACCACTGTAACCAGAATATCAGATATAACCCAGACTTCAGAATAGATATGCAGAAACACATTCAACCTTCAGCAACCATTAGATCAGAAATAATACGCGCTTTTATTGAATCAGACCCGCGTATATACGCGCTTTCCAAAAGATGAACCCGCGTATACTTCAGCGCCTTTCCTAGGAAAAATCCTAACTGCGCATACGCGCTTTTCTTTCCACAGACCCGCATATACACGTGCTTTTCATGAAACGAACCTTCGTATAGATCTATAAAAGATAAACTTTGCAGTACAGACCAGATCTATAAACTTACCCTGATTTCTTCAATCTCTTCAACAGGATTGCGCCAGGTCTTCTTCACTTCTTTTCAGATCATTCTTGACATTCATCATTTCTGGATCTAGAGATCTTGAGCCTTCATCATGTTCATAGGTGCATTATAGATTCAAATCTATCAATTAGGAACAGGGTTCAACCATACAGATATACTTCAGAGAGAAGTATTCATCAAAGCCCAGACACCTGCACACGCTTTGCACAATGATTTTCTTCTCCTTATATAGGGTTACCCTTCATCAATACCATGAGTCAAAACCACATAAATTCCAATGGTATTCCTAGATGGGATCACATAGGCGAACCATCATTCAATACAATGGGTCAATACCATGGTAGTTACCCCTGGTTTTATAAATTTAGAGCGCTTTTTCCCATACGCAACTTGGAACGTTATTTCTCGCGTGCATACGCTACTTCGTCTAGAAAAATCCGCATATGCCTTGAGACATACTCTTTTCATCATGTTCTGGCACATACTGACATTCCTTCCATCATCAGATTTACATCATTTAACAAGATCATCAAGTCAAGAATAACTTTGTCAAGAAGGTTTCCATCATCTTCATCAAGTGGGTTGCCATCAAGGACAACACTCTGCATCATATTGCCAACAATCTCCCCCTTTGGGCTTGATGGAAACCATGATGGTGTTTGATCACCATAATAGATAGATACAATAAGCACAACCATTATTCATGATATTCAAACACCATTTCACTCTCCCCCTTTGACATCAAGGGCAAAGGATGGATCAAAACCAACACAAGGTTTTTCCCTTCATGTAGACATAAAAGCTCTGCAGATCTGATGTGTATTGAAGTTACCATGCTCCCCCTGAGATCATGCTGAATATTCAAACATATTTTTCAACGAAGTACATGATTCTATGACCTTCTTATCACCAAGACTCAATCTTACGTCAAAGATCCAACCAAGTGGATTTACATATTTGAACAAGTCCTTACATGACTAAATATTACAGTTTACATCATGGGTCTCAACTTGACCTTTTCATTAAATTACAACTATGAATTTTCACAACCAAAACCAAAAAGACCTCAATAAAGAGATCAAGTTTCAGAACCATCATAATGCCAACAATGCATTATTCTCAGCCAGGCTAATGCTCCCCCTGAACCTGTGCACCCTTTCCATATGACCAAAACTCCTCCTTAGCTTGAATAACCTGAACACTTTCAACAGCCAATCATCAAGGCATCTTCACCCAATATCAGAGAATGAATCAGAAATATAAGAGCTGAAACATCACCAGAGAAGCCATACAACATTAGAGATACAAAACAACACCATAGCTGGTGCTGAAGAATGCTGACCCAGAAACTTTGTCAGCAACCACCCATACGCGGTTTTCTGTGTATGAACTCGCGTATATACACGACTGTCTTTCAGGAAACCCGCGTATCCAATTTAATCTTCTGAAATTAAGCAGATCTGATCTTTTGAGAGGCAGAGACCATTCTCAGCTTCTGTCTGATATATTCGAATGCTTCCCTGGGCAGAGGTTTGGTAAATATATCAGCAACTTGTTCTTTGGAGGGAACATATTCCAACTTCACCTTTTGTTCAAGCACTTTTTCACATAAGAAGTGATACTTGATGGGAATGTGCTTGGTCTTGGAATGCATAACAGGATTCTTTGAAATACTGATGGCACTTGTATTATCACACATAATGGAGATAGGAGGTGAACATTTGATTTGAATGTCTTGTAAGGTTTGCATCATCCAAAGAAGTTGAGTGCAACATGATGCGGCAGCCACATATTCTGCTTCTACTGTAGATAAGGAAATAGAGCTTTGCTTCTTGCTGAACCAAGATACTAACTGGGGCCCCATATAGAATGCACCACCACTAGTGCTTTTCCGATCATCAACATTTCCAACCCAATCTGCATCAGTGTAAGCATGAAGAGTAAGATCAGCATTCTTTGGATACCATAGTCCAAAGTCTTGAGTTCCTTGTAGATATTTGAATATTCTTTTGACAGCCTGAAGATGAGACTCTTTTGGATTGGCTTGGAATCATCCAACAATCCCAACTGCATGCATAATATCTGGTCTAGTCCCAGTGAGATACAGAAGACTTCCTATCATAGATCTGTATTCTGGTTGATTCACCATGGGAGAATCATCATGAGAACTGAGATTACATCCGGTTACCATTGGTGTACTTACAGGTTTGCACTCTTCCATCCCATACTTCTTCAGAATTTGGTTAAGGTATTTTGCTTGAGATAAGAATATACCTTTTGTAGTTTGATGCACTTGTAAGCCAAGAAAGAATGTTAGTTCCCCAAGTAAAGACATTTCAAATTCTTGCTGCATGACAGAAGCAAATTTCTGACTCATAGATTCTTCATTACTTCCAAAAACGATATCATCAACATATACAACCACAATCAATAGTTTATCATTTTCAATTTTTGTGTATAAGTTGCTATCAGCAGACCCCTTTGAAAATCCTTGTTGATGAAGATATTTGTCAAGACGATAATACCATGCCCTTGGAGCTTGTTTGAGACCATATAGAGCCTTTTTAAGTTTACAAACAAGATTTTCATCATTTCCCAAAATTAATCCTTCCGGTTGTTCTATATAAACTTCTTCTTCTAGATCACCATTGAGAAATGCAGATTTAACATCCATTTGATAAACTTTGATTTGTTGAAAACTTGAAAAAGCAAGAAACATTCTTATGGCTTCAAGTCTAGCTACAAGAGAAAAAGTTTCTTCAAAGTCTATACCTTCTTGTTGAGTATACCCTTTGCAAACCAGTCTAGCTTTGTTTTTTATAACGTCCCCATTCTCATTTAGCTTGTTCTTGAATATCCATTTGGTTCCAATGACATTTTTATCATGTGGTCTTGGTACCAATTCCCAAGTGTGGTTCTTTTCAATTTGATCAAGTTCTTCATTCATGGCCTGAATCCAACATTCATCTTTGCTAGCTTGATTGACATTGTGTGGTTCAATCGTGGATAGAAATGCCAAATGACTAGGAGATCCCACAAGAGTCCTCCTTGTTTGTACACCTGATTCCTTGTCTCCCAAAATTTGAGATTCAGGATGATTCTTTTGAACATATCTGGATGGAGCCTTTCCAGATAAATCATCTTCAGGTTCTTCATTGGATCCACTATCTAAATCATTTCTATTTGATGTAGAAGGACAAAAGTCACCATCATCTTCTTCTGTTGTTTGTTTTTCTTCTTTAGGGACTGCATGAGACTCATCAATAACAACATCAATACATTCAACAATATTTCGAAGCCTTTTATTGTAACATTTGTATGCCCTGCTTGTAGATGAGTAACCAAGAAGTATTCCTTCATCTGATCTAGGTTCAAACTTTCCAAGCTTTTCATCATTATTTTTGATAAAGCATTTACTTCCAAAAACTCTAAAATGTTTCACAGAGGGAGAATTACCATACCAGAGTTCATATGGAGTTTTGTCACTATTTACTCGAACATGTGCCTTGTTAAGAATATTTGCTGCTGTGTGAGCTGCTTCTCCCCAAAAAATATCAGGTGTTCTGGAATCATCAAGAATAGCTCTAGCCATTTGTTTAATTGTTCTATTCATTCTTTCTGCTACGCCATTTTGTTGTGGAGTGCCTGCTACAGAAAACTGTCTTTTTATGCCATGTTGTTCACAAAATTCAAAGAATTCATTTGATGTATATTCTCCTCCTCGATCAGATCTAAGATAGTTGATTTTTAGATCTAATTCATTTTCAACCAGCGCTTTGAAAATCTGAAAATTTTCAAATGCTTCATCTTTGTGTTTGATCAACCCAATCCAACACATTCTAAAAAAATCATCAATGAATAAGATATAGTATTCTTCACCACGTGGTGACTTTTTCCTCATAGGTCCACATATGTCAGTATGAATGAGTTCAAGAGGCTTACTTGACGATTCTTCCTTGGCATTGAATTGCACTTTGGTTTGCTTACCAAATTGACAGGATTTGCATATGATACTTTCAGGTAGAGAAATATTGGGAAGACCACGAACAACATTAAGTTTGCTTGATTTGTTGATTTGAGAGAAGCTTAGATGCCCCAACCTTCTATGCCATAGCCAGTTTTCTAAATATTTACTCAAGTAACATTGTTCTTTACAATTCTTCAATACATACAGGTTGCTTGGAGTTCTTTTTCCTTTTATAATTGTTTTACCTGTATCAAGATCACGAACCACACATTCTTTTGAACTAAAGACAACTTCAGTTCCTTGATCACACATTTGACTTACACTTAACAGATTATGCCTTAATCCATCCACATACATGACATCATTAGCCTTCACCTTTTCTTTTAGGAACACAGACCCTTTTCCTTTAATTACAGCAGGAGTATCATTTCCAAAAGTAACTTTATTTTCCTTTTCTAGAGCACTATATGCACGAAGTTTGTGTTTATCACCTGTCATGTGTCTCGAGCATCCACTATCAATGTACCATTTATTTTCTTCACCTTCCGCAAATAACACTATGCCACAATTTTCAACCTGTGATTCCTCTTTTTCCATATTTTGGATTTTGAAGGAAGATGCTCTTTTGGCTGACTTTGCTCCTGCATTCAGATTCTTCATGCCCATAGCTATTGCAATAAGCACATTCAAATTCATTTAGAAGAGGAGAAAAGTTGTTATAGGTATTCTTCTTTGTTTCAATATCAACCTTTTTCTTCCTTGCTTCTCTTGTCATGATGGTTTTATATGCAACACATTGAGCAGCTTTATGGCCAAAATTGTGACATGAGAAACATTGTCCATTGAAGAAGAAATTTCTGCGATCATGAAATCTTCTACTTGAATTTACCTGTTGATTGGGGCTTCTTTGAAAGATATTCATGTTAGTGTTCCTTGCATTAAGATGATCATGCTTTACCTGTAAAGATTCTTTATTCCCTTACTGAGTGGCAGAACTTTGTAAACCAGCTGTAGCTGCTTTTAGATAATTTGGTGCTGAAGCTTGAGAAGATTCTCCAATATATCCAAGACCTGTCTTTATAAGAGGAGAACGTTGTACCTTGATAATCTCATCTAAGGTTTCAGATCCTTTAGCAAATCTGAAATTCAGAGTCTTTTCTTTCTCAAATTCTTTTCTTACACTTACCACTTCACATTCTAATTTCTCATTGTGTTTCTTTGCCTCTTCAAGCTGCTTTTCCAGAGTCTTGATGGTTATTTTCCTTTCTTCTAAGAGAATTTTATATTCTTCTAAGAGAATTCTATTTTGTTCTAAGCATATTTTGAGTTGATTGTTCTCTTCAAGGAAATCATTGTCCTCTAGAGCATCCACAAAAGTATCATTTTCTTCTTTAGATTCAAAAGCCATGAGAAGTCTAAGATCTTGTTCACATTCTTTGTCACTATCAGATACCCCATCACTGTCATCATGAGTATAGTAACTCCTTCTAGTGCTAGACCGGTTCTTATTTCTAGCTACTTCCTTTCCTTTTGCAGGTGTTTCTTTGTGAGGACACTTAGTAGCATAATGACCAACTCTTCCACAATTAAAACATTTGAAAGGAAGCTTACCTCTAAACCGTCCTGTACCAAGTTGAAATAATCTTTACAAAATTTGCCTCATCTTCCTCCAAAATATATCCTGATCCTTCTACTTGTTGTACTTCTTTCCCTTTTGTAGAAGCTCTAAAAACAACTTCTTTGACTTCAGATGGTCCTCCTCTTCTCATTTCATATGCAGTGAGTATGCCATGAAGTTGCACCACACTAAGATTTTGAAGATCCAGTTTTTCTTCAAGAGCAGATACTTTTGACTCAAATTTTGCTGTTAGCGATCTCAAAATTTTCTCAACCAAAGTAGTTTCGATTATTGTTTCTCCCAGATTTTTCATACGTTTTACAACATCATCAAGACGTAAAAAGAAACTGGAAATACTCTCATCACTATGCATATTTAAATTTTCATATTCAATTCTAAGAGTTTGGAGTTTTGCACTCTTTACCTTTGCATCACCTTCATAACTCAGAATGATTTTGTCCCATTTTTCTTTTGTTGTATTCAGCTGCATGAATTTGACAAATTCTGATTCTGTTAGACTTCCTGTTATAGCATTGACCGCTTTTGCATTTGATTCATAATTCTTCCTTTCAGTTGGATCTGTTGGTGTAGCAGTTGGATATTGATATCCTTGTTCAACAATGGCCCATACATCTGCTCCCATAGACTGAAGAAAGGATCTCATCCTCATTTTCCATAAGATTAAATTGCTTCCATTGAAGAGCGGAGGCTTGATAGATGTTGTTCCTTCTTGATAGCTCATCTTGCTTGATCTTCCTTCTAGCGGCTAAGCTTTTTCAGAAGGACCTCCTCTGATACCAATTGTTGGGAAAAATACTGAGAGGGGGGGGTTAATCAGTATTTAGTGCAGACAATCAAACTTTTACTTTTTCTTTTCTAAAAACCTACAAATGTCATTTTTATCAAGGAAAACTAGCGTATACATACTGATATCACTATGTTAACTCTCGCGTATGTCCAGAGATCTAATTATGTGTTTGAATCTTAACTCATATCATTGCATTATTCATTCATCAGATATTTCAGAAACAGTAAACAGGTGCAGACAGAATAGAATAATCATCACACATATGCAACACACATGAACACCAGGATTTTTAGTTGGAAACCCAATTCGGGAGAAAACCACCGCTGCCGTTGTTTCAGCCTTCAAAATTTATTATTAATAAAACTCCTTACAATCATGTACTGGTGCAGACTCAAACCAGCACGCAGGCACCCACCTGCAGAAGGCTACAACCTTCTCTCGTTTACCAACCTCTCCTGGAAGGGAGCTATGACCCCCTGAACTCGTTTACCATCCTTTCCTGGAAGGGAGCTACAACCCCCTGAACTCGTTTACCAGCCTTTCCTGGAAGGGAGCTACAACCCCCTGACTGAAGGCTTCGACCGTCAGCACCACAGCAGACCACGTTTCATCAATTCTCAAATTGGATCAAACAGCTTTAACACAACCCTTCACTTATCAATAATCATACCTTTCTCATTGCTTCAAACAGAACAGTGAGACCACTGTAACCAGAATATCAGATATAACCCAGACTTCAGAATAGATATGCAGAAACACATTCAACCTTCAGCAACCATTAGATCAGAAATAATACGCGCTTTTATTGAATCAGATCCGCGTATATACGCGCTTTCCAGAAGACGAAATCATGATACTTCAAAGGCATTTTCTAGGAAAAACCCTAACCCCACACTACGTACCCCGCGTATACACGCGTTTTATGAATGAACTCGTTTAGGAGATCTGAAAGATAAACCTTTGGCAAGACAGACCGTATCTAAACTTACCCGTATTTTCAATCTCTTCAATGTGATTTTTCAAGTCTTCTTCACTTCTTTTCATCATTCTTTATTATCTTATCATTTCCAGATCTAGAGATTCGAGCCTTCATCATGTTCATAGTGCATTATAGATTCAGCTTCATCATCAGGCACAGTGGGTTGGTGCACATGAGACATTTTCCAGAGAGAAGTATCTAAGAAATCCCGTACACCTTGACACCTTGCACAATGATTTTCTCTCCTTACATAGGGTTACCCTTCATCATCAACAAGAGTCAAAACCACAATCTCTCCAATGCCGACATCGACGGATCACAAAGCAACGTCCATTCAATACAATGGGTCAATACCATGGTAGTTACCCCTATTTTTATAAATTTAGAGCGCTTTTTCCCATACGCGACTTGGAACGTTATTTCTTGCGTGCATACGCTACTTCGTCTAGACAAATCCGCGTATGCCTTGAGACATACTCTTTTCATCATGTTCTGGCACATACTGAAATTCCTTCCATCATCAGATTTACATCATTTAACAAGATCATCAAGTCAAGAACAACTTTGTCAAGAAGGTTGCCATCATCTTCATCAAGTGGGTTGCCATCAAGGACAACACTCTGCATCATATTTCCAACAATCTAGTCCAAGTGTCTAAAGCTAGAAGACCTGATATCAATATGTAATACACACCCTCCCACATTTACCCACTTTTACAAGATCTCTAGGGTAAATTTTAGGTGAGTGCTACTATGACATGACCTAATCTCCAAGTTCCAATGACAGAAGTGGGGTCTACAACCGAAAACTTTACCAATATCCCTTATAGAACACAAACCACTTAGAAGGTTGAAAACTACCACAGGTGGTCAATCCCTAAGATGGAACCCATTTCACTGTCCTAACACCCTAAACACACAAATAACAGGGAAAGAGTGCAATTATAGCATTCCAACAGTAGCCATAGGCCTACTTCCATGTAGTTGTGGCCTAAATTCCCTTATTTGGTGCAAGCAGTCCCAAGGTATGAGCCAATTTCCTATGCTAGCCTCCATACCACTGCCAATAACTTATTGTAACTTTCTATATTCATAATGCACATGACGACAATTCTAAACATTCAAAATAAAACCTAGAACTTGACCTAAACTACCTATAACATGATAAAAATTTCATCAAACATATGGTAAATATGTAAGCTACAAGTCATGAATGCACATTTGAGTATAAATATTTGAAATTCACATGAGAATCACCATGAATGTCTAATTCCTTCTCAAGTAGTTGCAAAAAAACTAATTATTCCATGCATTCATCAACGATTCAATAAATTATCAAAGCATAAATATATCCATAAATAGATCACATCATAGAACCATGCTTATAACCAACATATAACGATAAAATCAACCATGATATAATAGCCATAAAATCAACATAATAATAATTACAAAATAGTAATATAGCTCTTATTAACATATGAAAAATCAAACCAAGTTAGGCACTTCCACGCACCACCCGACCATATATTGAGTTGAAAAAAATATTTCTGTCAACCAATCCCATCATGCCATATTCCAAGCATGAATTTGGGATCTCATAGGATAAACAAAGACATAAAAAATCAAGGGAATCCATAGGTTAAACCACCTCCACCCTCAAACTATTGTGATCTCACCTAAACTCATCCTAAGATCACAAAACCAAACCAAGCTTGGGTGCCTTAGAATTTATTCACCATACCTTGAGGAATTTTCTTATCTCCACCATCTGTCAATGGCTTCCCAAAGAAAACCATCTTCAACCCCAACCCTTGGGAATTTTCCCTAGACCACCTCACACGGTTATAAAACATTCCGAAAATCCAAAGCTCAACTAAGAATAAACCCCATCACACCATAGCTATCTAGGAAATGACAAGGAAAGGGTGAAACCACTATCAAACCAGGAAAAACCGATGCCAATGACAAAAAATGAACGAAATGAACACATACATGAAACATGCATTCACACCTCAGCTAGGAAATAAAACATGCAAAATGTTACCTACAAAATCTTCCTACTAAAGTTGTTGACCCAATCTTATCCTTGTTTTCCTTTGCTCTCCTTTTCTTTCCTTTTCCTTCCTTCCTTCCTTTATCCTCTTGGAGCTCTCTATCTCTCTCTTTAAAACTATTTCCAATGCAAAAATTGACAAACATTGTGCCAAAAGTTGTGAATTGATTCTTTGATGCATTTTTATTATTAACGTATATTTTTTCTTCATTTTCCTTCATTTTCCTCTAATTTCATTAGCATGCAAATTTGTGTCCCTTCACCTATATTATGTCCTATTTTCCTTTATTTTCATAAATAAAATCCAATTATTACCTCTTTTCCTTTCGTAATCCCTCTACAAATTTCCTTAGCCATTAATAAACTGAAAGTGATGACCACTATAGTGTTTGCCCAACATTCAACTTAGAATACTTGTCCCATGATCTTGTTATTATTTTTCATTTATTATCATCTATTACATGAAATTTAAGCTGGGGTTGTTACAATATATCATTGTAATTGACCTATTATTTGAGAGTCATTTCTCAAGTTTCAAAAAAAAAATCAACTTAATTACATAAGCAGATGGCCTAATATTGTTGTTTGTAAATGTTTATCTCTTATATATATGCCTATTTATAATTATTCTCCAACACTTAATTCCTTAATCTATCTTCTTGGTGGGTAAATCAATGAGGTTTTTGGGTATATTTTTTTATATATGGTTATGGATATTTGATTTTATACATTTATGGTTATTTTATTGTATACGTTCATGGTTACTTAACTGTACATAAATTATGTCTCCTAGTTTCTTGAATACAATTTGAATTATTTTTTGATTGTATGCTAAGATTATTTCATTCATATTTTTTGTGAGTAGGATAAATGCCTATATTTAATTTATGAATTGGTTGGATGTCCCAGAATATGTATTTTGCTTATGAAATAGTTAGATATTTCATAATTTATGATTGATGATGTATGGATGAAATGGCCTTCTTGGGTGGGGAGGCTGATTACCTTCTTGATTGTTCATAGGTTTCTTGTTTCATCCATGTTGGATCCTTGTTCCTAGCAAGGTAAAAAAGTCTCCCTAATGATTTCCTTCATGGGGCAATGGCGATTTTATGAGCGCCCCTAGCGAGGGTTCAAGCGCAATGACCCTGAAGCTAAAAATATATGAAAATTTTCATTGTAAAATATTGTAATTTGGTAGTCAATCTGGGTCATTCATAGGCAGATGATCTGATGCTAGAATTTATGTTAATTTTGGGTTATTTTCCTGAGAAAGAAACCCTCATTTTATATGAGGCAATCATATTATGGTTTTCTATTATTATTCGGAGTGAAAAAGAGAGAGGATATCGTGTGAGATAAAATATGAAATTACAATAGGTCTATTGTAGGTTGTATCTCTTCATTTTGTTGAATAATATAAAAGGAAGGACTAGTCGTTCCTCCATGGACATAGCCCAAATTTGGTGAGCCACACATATCTATGTCTCTCTTGTTTTATGCATTTATGTGTTTATGTTTCCACAATATTTTTATGTGTTTCATTCCTTTGTTAATTAATTTCTAACATGTCTATATATTCTCATACTCTATTGAATTTTTTTTAGTCATAATTTGCCCTTGCTATGTCATGACATTGTGTATTTAAATTTTAATTAATTGGAAATGCATGTTACATTATTTGGTTAAAAATTGATTGACATGTATAAGTAACCACTGCAAATGAGAAAAATATCATGAAAAACTTACATATATATAACTTGTAAAAATTAGTTGAGGTTGTGCCCCCTTTCTAGCCTCAACATAGTTTTTTAGGAAATAACTACCACCCATATATTCACACTTTACCATGTTGTCAAATTTGGAGAAGACTATAAGTTCAGTCTTACCATTTCCTTTTTGCAACTAAATAATGTTGTTTTATCAACTTCAAACCATTTTAACCTTGGTCACTTAGCCTCCAATCTTGTGAGGCAACATGCTCGGCCTATGAGCGATCAATGCATTCAAGTTCCCTTGTTCAAATGGCCTTAGCCTTCAGACCTTCATGAAATCTTCAAATGACCTCATGTTATTGGTAGCCATTTGTTCATTTTTGTGTTACATATTCAACTTTTAGGAATTTTTGAAATCCATATTAATTTCAATTCATTCGTAAGGCATACAATTGTTGATTGTATTAAGCAGTCAAACTTCTTATCGTTCGTGAATTTATAATGGGTCAACATGATTTGGTGACATGATTTCATCAACCTAACATAATGTGAATTGGGGAGACTTCCCAATCTTATCGTCTAGGTCCTAGGAGATTCAAATTCCATACATTATTATTGAGTTTTCCCCAGCATGCTATGATGTAAGCGTAGTAGGGTCCACCATATCTCCGGCCTTCAGCCTTCAAGGTAGATAGATCACGTAGTAATTGAGTTGCAATTGATCATTCCAACTCGACATTACTTGGATAGTATAGACTCTACCTGACCATTAATCATTGTGTTGGGAATCACGATTGTCGTTATACCAAAACCCATAGGTGTTATTCAATGATCGCATCGCCATATATAAGGATCCACGAGAGGCAGTTAGTCCATGTTGTGAAACACACATGGAGCATTGGTTTATCAAATGCCCAAGAATCTCCCCCCAACGTGTTAGTCATCAGTATTTTTCACTATCTTTAGATGACTATATATTGGTTCTAGATTTATGAAAACAACATTCCTTAAATATTATGAGTTTTAGAAATCTCACTGCCTTCATTATCCTTATAGAAACGTTTTCACTATTCTATTAGCTTGCCATTTCATGGTCACCCTGTCACTCCTACAAACTCCCTATGGGCTTTTACCTATAATTTTCACCCTCATTTCTTACATATAACCTCATTACCCTACCTTTCCCCTTGTCCATAAACTCCACTTTCCCTCTAGGGTTTCCTATAGCCAACTCATTCTCATGTTCCTTAGATTCCTCAAGCATTGATGGTCTCAAAACTATCTCTGTAGGCTATTTAGATAAATCAAACACATTGGATTTGGATCTTCAATACAACACTTTTGACAAATACTTTGTTTTCACTTGAGAAGCCTCCAAATCAAATCCCAGTCAAAATTAGGTCAAATGACCCTCCGAGAAGGTTACTAGGGTTTCACATGTTTTAAGGTCATCATTGGTGTTTCAGGCGTTGTTTTCCCTTTGCTAGAATCTTGCTTAGATGTAATAGAATGTCAAAACATGGTTATTCAAGAAAGACCTAAAAGTTTCCAAATAAGACTACCTTATCAGTTAAAATTCTACAAGAGGTAAATGCAAAGAGCTTAGCACTTGTGTAGGAATGTTGAAGGATTTGTTAGCAGAAGGTTTTGATGAGGTAGGGTGTCTACTCCTGAGTGAAGACAACTTGCAGTAAGGAAGAGAGGAAACACTTGTTCTTGTAGATAATTAGGGTTTTTGAGCTTGATGGTCCAATAGAGTTCCAAACAGTGATCAATTATAGAAATGACCTGGAGGAGGCACAAAAAACCAAACATGAAGAAAGTTTATCAGAGAATATTGATGAGATAGGGAAAAAGGTGAGGTGAAATGGAAAAAAATGAATGAACTTGAAAGGGCTATAGATAACTTAGAAGACAACATTGATGAATGTTGTAAAGCACTCCAAACATCTAGGGTTTTGGGAAAGTGGCCACAGAAGGTGAAATGATGAGTTGAACTCCATGGTGGGGGAAAAAGGATTTTGAAGATGTCACTGCATGATAATATCAAAAACTTGTAAAAAATGAGCTTGACATGTCTAAATGATCAAAATAGGAGTTGAGCTCCGAGGTGGGAACAAAAGAGGTTTTTGGAGATGCTGTTATATGACCAAATCCAAAAGTTGCTAAGGTGAATTTGTCATGCCTCAAGGAGTAAAGGGGAAAGTCAACTTCAATTTTTTCAATCACCTACAAAGTAAAAGTGTTAAAGGACATCAATAAGACAAGAAAATTCAACTTTATGAATTAAGAAAACCTACAAAACAAAAGTTTGAAAGGGTGTTAGTAAGAAAAGAGGACTCTTAAACTTTAGAAAGTGGGTTTTAAATATTAAATAAACATTCCATAAGCCTATAAAAGCCCATATGACACCTCAATAAATCATTATTTCATTTCAAGTGATCAAGAGCGCTCAGGAGTGAAGTATTTTGGAGTTTTCAATTCAAAATTGGGAAAATTTGTCTGGCGTTGTGTGCTCAGCTTGGTGCTACACGGCTGGGATCGGGCATTGTGCACTTGGAAAAATTCATCCATACAAATTACACTAGCATTGCATGCCTGGAAGTGAGCACTACATGCTAGGGAAGGTTTTATTCCCTTACCCAACAGGCCCACTGAAGAAAACCTTTCGCGTTGCGTGCTTAGCCTTGGCACTGCGCCCTTGGCCTTGGTGCTGCATGCTTGTCCAGGAGGGATTTCTAAGCAATACAACCACTCAATTCACTCAAAATCTCTTTCAAGCTTCCTCCAAGGTCCTCCAAGACACTGATAAATGGTAAGTGAATGCCCTAACCACATTTTCAAGCTATTTGATGATTTGTAATTGAAAGAAGTTGAAACCCTAAGAAGAAACCCTAGGTGTTTAAACTTGGAATCACTGTTTACCATTACTTCATCTTCCTGTAAAGAAAATCGGTGATATACAAAGGGATTACACAATTTGGAGGTTGTTCATTCACCTAAGCTATCCCTACACCCATCCCATTCATAACACTCAGTCCCTTCACTTGAAAAAATATTGACATTCCATTTCCCTCCTTCATCTCAATTTGACATCAGCCCAAGAGTGTTTCAAAATAGATTTTTAAACATGTCAGCAAAGGGAGAGGACAGTGGCAGTGGTGGAGAGGCTCAAATTCCAAGGGGGCATGAGCACAAAGGTGGAAATATCAATAGATTTTAACCCCTCAACACAAGGGAGCTAATGGAATCTCCCCTTACTGTTTCATGTTTCAAACATGTAGGATGCTTTGATTTTTGTGAAAAGGTGCAGTAGCTGAAAATCCACCTCGAGCTCACTAGACTCTTTATCATTAACTTGCATGAAAAACAAGATAATCTTGGAGGGATCACTTTTGAGCTATCTACAGATGTTATTGCCAATGCCACAAGCATACCTAGTGTAGGGGAGAAATGGTTCAAGCAAGCTAACCTTGACATGAGTTTCTATGAGCCATATACTAAGCCTAGGTATAAATACCACAACAAATCCATCTTTCCTTTCTCACATTTTCTTGATAGGTATGCACCTATGATGAGAATTATCATGAAGTATTTCACATGTGAGGGAAGATTCTCCCGCCTTTACTCATATCACATCAAGTTTCCTATGCACTTTACTAGAGTGACGATGTTGCACATACCCTATTACCTCTACAGAAGCATTGATAAAATGTCCTATAATGTAGAAAAGAGAGACTATCCTCAGCAGATGCAAAGCCTCTTTCATCACTCTCTTATCAATATGGTTGTTATGCACCAACTACAACAGAAAGGAATTCCATGGGAGACCTTCATTGCCAATGAGGTGTTTAATTCTCCACAAGCCAATGATCATCAAAATACACCTTCATCATCTCATCCTCCTATTCCTACTCCTCCACCACCTCCTGCTGATCATACATCTTCGTCCACTCACATTCCTTCACCTCGTGATCACCATCCTTCATCACCTTTTCACAATCCCTCACCATCATTTCATGGTACTGGTGCATCAAACATTGAAGAATGCAGCAAGGCAGATGGAAATGAGGAAAGGATCAGTGAGGAAAATAGCAATGAGGCAGAAAGTAGTGAGGAAGATGGAAGTGATGATGGCAGTAATGATGGTAGTGATGATGATAGTGATGATGGCAGTGAGACAGATGGCACTGAGATGAATACCATTGAGCCTTTTCCTTTGACCTACCAGAGGGGAAATAGGCATGTGTTTTCTGCCCTTAATATGCAAGGGGCCATGCCTTCTACATCGACCAAACAACTTGAAAAAGTTAAGGAAAAGGTCATTGATGAAGAAGAGGAAGAAAAGAATGAAACTGAAGAAGAGTTTCAACTAATTCACCTTGACAGTGATGATGAGAATGAAGAGAGGATCACAAAAATCCTGCTCAAAAGAAAATATTCTCATATTAGGGATCTACAAGCTAATATTAGTAGGGCTAAGAATGTCATAAACTTCCATGAGGTTGAAAACAAGCAGTTGGAGAAAGAGAAACCCATCTGTGAGATTAGGGCAATCAGAGCCTGGAAAGAGGCTAGAAAAGCCAAGGCAAAGCTAGATGAGACCTTTGAAACTTTTGATGAGAATGAATAAGAGGAATAACAACTTCCTAGGAGGAGGCAAAGGACAATTGGTTTGAAGAAAGCCTTAGCCAAAGAAAGAGAGCAAGAGACAACATTGGTAGAGAAACTTACTCGAAGTGAGCTGCTTGCCATGGAAATAGATTATGATAGGGAGTATTGGCTAGAGAGGGAAAATTTTCACGTACAGGTTCAAGTGGAGAAGACCAAGAGAGACCTTGACATGAAAAAGAAGATGGCAAGGCATTATTCCTTAAGAAACAATATTGCAAGGGCCAAACTCAAAAGATCCCTTGCAAAGATTCAAGCCCTAAAAGAGGAAAATGACAAAGAAAGGCTTGAAATTATTTCTTATGCATCCCTACATGCATCCCAAACATGATCAGCAAGACAAATCCCAATTTTGGCATCTTTTCGAGTTTTTGAAATTTTGACTGTTTTGTTTGGAGAAAGAAGGGCGAAGTGCGCAGTGCCACTGGCACTGTGCTCTTTTTTGGGGCACCCCATGGAGTAAAAATTTACATTTTCATGATCCTTAGGCCAAGGAAATCACCCTAAGAAAGTTTCAATTCTTTTGGAGTAGAACCCGTCCCTCAAAAGGGCCAAAAACAAGCAAAAAATCACCTTTCTGCACTCTTTTCAGCACTGGCATTGCGCGCTTAGCAGTATTTGAAAATGTGGTTCTTGACTAAGAAAATGGACACCAATATAGAAACTAAATGAGATTTTTGAAACTAGATAGGACTGGCTTTCCAATGAGCTATCATGGAGCTCATTTGGACACAGGGAAGGCCTCCAAATATCAACTGCAAAAAGAGAAATTTTCCCAGTTTTGGCACTGTGCCCTTGAACCTTGGAGTTGCACCCTTACCTGAAAGTCAAAAAAGGACACTTAGAGTTATTGAAAAAGACATTTTGAGGGCTTTCAAGGAAAATCACTCCAAAGTTAGCTGAGGAGTTATGTTAGAATTTATTTTTTCATTTATTAAGTTAGGATATTTGTGCCTTGGACCTTGCATGTTATCATAGGAGAAAATGACATTTATGTGTAATTAATGACATTTTGAAACCCTAGATATGGTTTTGATCCTCCTTTTTAAGTTAAATACTGCATGGAGGCATCATTGTTCATGTTGGTTTTTTTATGGAGATGAATACATCGACTTGGAGTTTTGAACAAATTGGCTTTGGAGCTTTCTGACGGTTTTGGATTGAATGCCATGGAGCAAGCACTCTCATAGGATTCATGAAATTTGTTGAATGGTGATGTGTTCTAACCTTGTATTTTTTTCCTTATGTTTACATATTGTCCATATTTTCTCTTGTAGTAGAATATAAAGTTTAGGTTAAGACATGTTCTTTAGAGGCACCTTAACTATGTCTGCTTTCTATTGTTTAAATGTTTTCCTCTACTAGGTTTTCTTGAAAAAATTAGGAGTTCCATGTTTCTCCATGTCCATATAGTTTGTTTCCTTGAGATTAAATCAGTAGAGTATGGTTAAATAATTTAATGGTTTTCCCTATCCTTTGGTTTTGCTTGAAATGTTGTTCTCAAGGCTTTCTTTGGAGTGTACTAATTAGAGTTTAGGCTAAATAAGTTTATGGTTTTCCCTATCCTTTAGTCTATCTTGAAATGGTTAATTTGAAGGTATTTATAGTTTTATTAAGGAATTTAGGAGTTCCCTGCTCTTTCATCATTACTTATGTATTATATTTCATTTTTTCTTTCTCTGAAGGTAGATAGCTAGAGAAGTCAGGAGTTCCCTACTCTCTAGGGTTTGCTGGATAGTTTTTTTTTAAGTTTACTTGATATACCTAGGTAAAAGAGGTTTATGGTGCACCCTGTACTTTGATTCTTTGTTAATGCATAATACTCTTATAGACTTTTCTTGTTATAATTTATGTTAAGGGATTCTTAACTGCCCTTTAAACCTACTAAATTCACCATTTAATGTTCATTTCACTCACCTAAGCAATTAATATCCATTTGGATTTGTTAAACTTGCCCTATGAAACACCCTTGACCTATTGTAGTAATTTTCAAGACCTTCTGTAGACTCCATAGCCCAATGGTGTGAATCTCTCTCACTCTATTTGTTCTGCTTGACAAGAAACCCAACCAAAAAAAACAAACAAACAAACCCTATCATTATAACTAGCCTAAAATCAAAACCCTGAAATCAATCAAGTTACATATTTTACACAAATACAGAGAGAGACCTCTCTGAGTCTAGGAAGGCAAGGTCCTAGGACTCCAAAGTTGGTTTGACGTTACCCTTGTTCAATTTGGTCTTGCCAATCTGAAAAATTACAGGGACCTAACACAACACGAGTCGAGTGTGTATAAAACTCCTGACCTATGCTCTAGTACAACTTATTGGGAATCACGATTGATGTTAAACCAAAACCCACAGGTCTTAGTCAACGATCACATCACGAGAGATAAGGATCCAAGAGAGGCGGTTACTCCATGTTGTGAAACACACATGGAGCGTTGGTTTATCGAATGTCCAACACATTAGCCCAATTACTCCATAAATCATCAAATTTTTGAATATAAGAGTCCAATATGGTGGAGCATGGGGTTGGACCCCATAGAGGTCTTGGCTTTCATATGCTAGTTCATGTGAGTGAGCATGAAGTACAGGGATAAAACTCCTGACCAAAAATGTAAAACATGGGGGTGGGTCCACGAGGTGCATGACCTAGGGACATTGAGTATTTTCGGTGTGGATATGTAAATAGTATGGTAAGGAGAGGCCTAGTATGATAAAGGCATCAAATTGGAGAGGGATACAAGATTCTCATGGTACTCAACCTATGACCGTGATTAATTCACACATAATAAAAACGTTGGTAGCAGCATTGTGTTGTTCCAAGTCAAGTGGATTGTTGGTTCGCGTCACATTTCTACTTCGACGAGGAGTATGGACTATGGATACCATGTGAAACACTATTAATGACATGGATTTCATTAATGGGCCAAAAAATCAATCTCATATAACTTTTGAGTCAAGACTCAGATTGAAAATAAATTAATTTATAGAAAGATCTCATTGAGCTCGATGTGATGGAAATAATAGCTTTTAATTCCACAAAATTTTAAAATGGATCATTTTTGTAGCCCTACTTTCTTGATAGATTATGAAGGTTAGATTAATATATCAATAACACCTTCCATAGCCCAATATAGTTCTAATGGATGGGAAGGAGTGTTATAAATATGTTGTAGTAAGTTACAAGTCCCAATAATGGCCTTACTTATATGATATTTCTTCGATTAGGTCACTCTATAATGGCCTTTATTTGATCATGATCCAAAAAAAATCCTTGCTTTCAAATTGTGTGTCCCATGTAATGGATTTATTTTTTATATAAATCACACTTACTAAACATGGCATATGACTAGTTCTCTCTTAGCACTTGAAACCTAATATGAAGATGTTCATCATGCTCTTCTTTTTTCTTTGAATAAATAAGAATGTCATAAATGAAGATTAAAATGAACTTGTCAAAGTAATTACTAAGAATGATGTTCATCAAACACAGGAATGTAGGTGCTGCATTAGTCAACCCAAAAGGCACCACAACAAATTCACAATTCCCATATCTAGTTTGATAT
This sequence comes from Pinus albicaulis, assembly GCA_034641835.2. Taxonomy (NCBI): domain Eukaryota; kingdom Viridiplantae; phylum Streptophyta; class Pinopsida; order Pinales; family Pinaceae; genus Pinus; species Pinus albicaulis. The sequence continues at coordinate 684,507,319 of CM076576.1, read as the reverse complement.
GTTGTCTTATGATTGTCTTCATCTTTGATTAACACTTGGTGATATCTAGACGTTAAATATATCTTGGAAAATACTGTAGCTTCTCTCAACTCATTAAACAAGCCATCAATCCTTAGTAGAAGGTACTTATTTTTAATGTTCATTTTGTTAAGATGACTATAATCAATACACAATCTCGGAACCATCTTTCTTTTTGAAAACAAGGATGGTACTCCTTAAGGCGAAAAAATGGATCTGGTATATCCTTTGTCCAACATTTCATTTAATCGAAGCTTTTACTCTATCAAATTAGGTTTGCTTATACTCAATGGAACTTTAGACACTGGTACTAATCCTGGCATAATATCAGTAGATAAATCTATGTCACCTTTCTGTGGTACTCCCAGTATCTCTTTAGGAAATAAATATTGAAACTCTTGTACAATTTTGAAGTCTTTAATATTTACTTTTGTATTACATATTGTTGTGGAGGTAAATCCCCTCTGCGGACAGAGGCGATCCCTACTAGCCCATAGCAGGTCTAGCAACAATCGTATCACGCTAAGGTGCAAGCTCCTCATTGCAATAGACAAAATTGAGAAGAAGGCCTACCTCAAGTCCAACGTTGTTGTTTGTAGAGAAGATGGCGCTCCCGTTTCCTTGCTCCAACAGATCAAAATCCTCTCGCTCGGCGTGATTGAACACCTGCACACACAAGAAACACGACAAACACAAGCGTAAAACCCGATATATACAATTATGTATCAGTCAGAGAAGACACAACTCATGATCATAATGAACAATACGAGTGGAACCATAACCAATAGTCGCTTATCATTAATTCATACAAAGGAAAATACAACCTAGCTCTGACGCTGAACCTTCCTTTGGCGGGTCGTCAGCGGAATACGTCTCGGTAAAGCTTGTTAGGACTGGGGACAAGCCTCTCTCTTCGATCGTCAATCTCCTTGCTATTGATTTGGCACTATGAGGGCTATCAAAGCTCTTGCAGCATTCTTTAGGCTATGAAGGCTCTTGGATATTAGCCATTCAGCTATTCAGCCATTCAGCTCCTTCATCAATGGATGAAGGCTATATTTATAGAGGAGAGGAGGAGGTTGGGATCCCTACAATAGTGGAAGGGAGGCCTTATCGCTTGGGAGGTTCCCCATAAGGTGGAAAAAAGAGGCCAAAGGAGGAAGGCCATGGTTATTCAGTGGAAACCACTCCTCATGACTCATCCATGAAGTTGTTGTAATCGAAACTTTGCCTCTTTTTTTAAAAAAATTTCCATAAGCAGATTGGCACGGGTGCTTAACTAGGACAGAGCACCAATTGGCGCGGGCTTAGTGTTAATTTTCCTCATTGGCACGAGTACATAACGGGCTACCAGCGCCAACGCAAAAACAGGTGTTTTTAGGGGTCTGCTCAGGAAATGATCAACAGAAGGAATGTTGTCCTCATGTAAAGGGATGAAATGATGGTATTTTCAAGGCATGAAACTACTTATTGATCACATAAATGATCCTCCAATGGGAAAGATGGGGATTGTAGGGATGGTGAAAATTTACTGTGTAACAGATTCCCCATAAAGCATGAGGCCCAAAAGAGAGAGAGGGGTGAAATGCTTTACGAGAACGTGTCCAACTGAAAACACTGCCATCGGAAAACCTGCATAGAGAAGTACAACTGATATCTCAAATATATGTGGTATGGGCGCAGCCATCCATAACAGAGTATACAATAATCCAGATCCAAGGTATGGATGCAGCCATCCAGTGAGGATTGACTAATATACTCAGGTATGGTCGCAACCATCCAATTAGTGAGTCATGTAACCAATCATAACAATCCACAAAATCAAAGCCTAGATTCCAACAGACAAAATCCAGGGTCTTGAATTTCATCTCGACTCGATCAAAGTACAAGTTCAAGCATGCGAGTAAGTGAGCTGAAGTCAAACATGCAAGAACATCGCCTGATTACCAGCCAATGATGAAAGTTGTTAACAGACGCGAGAGGTACCACCAATAAAGATAATGGCCCTCAAGGTACTATAGGTACAGTTTATCGCATGTGAATAAGTGAGATGGCATCGAACACCCATAGAATCACTCGATCGGAGGCCAATGATGAAAACCTCACGTCGAACGCGAAGAACCTGCCGTTGAGGCATGCAGGCTCCAAGGTACCAGAAGGGAGTCTCTAGATCAGCTTCCTGGATAATGAGCTGAAGTCGACAGGAAGTGACCTTGATTGAAGGTGGGCCATAGTGTTTCCCACATCATCGATGTGAGACAAAGGAACATAATGTCTTTGAGAATCAGGATTAGATGAGAATCAAAGGAAGGTTGAGACTTTTACAGAGGTCAACTTCTCTTGAACATATCAACGGCAGGACAGTGGATTGGCAGTATTTGACATCAATAGATCAGGGGTCATGATGACGAGACAAAGAGTAGATGATAGGTCAAAAGGGATTACCCAAACCCATGGAGGCAATCAGACAATTAGGTGAGATGTCCCCAACCCGACAGGAATGCAAACAAGTGCCATGTTCAAGAGCGACATGATGCCGACACGACGATGATACTGGTTCAATTTTCCCCCACCATTTCTAGCGAGTAACTCTTTATTTTTACACAAGCTTGAAGAGGATACCATATGCTCGTCATATAAGTTCGTCCTTCGAACGAATCCAACCTAGTACATTTAACGAGCCCTAGGAAGGAGAAACTCAAATATCGTCATTACGACTGGATCTGACGTCATCAGGGTTTAATGAGTCTGACAAAGGGAGAAATCGGCATCTTTTCATATTTAGAGAGTTTGAAAAGACAACAGAAAAGTAAACTCCAATGGTCCCTTTTTGTAAATAGTTCCTCAGACCCGAAAAGGTAGAAAACTATGTCTGAGAAAACCTCCTAGTCGCGATAGGCTAGGGTTTTCCTTTTTTGTAAGTAATCTATCCCAGCCCGAAAAAGGGGTAAACGTATAATGGGTAGATGTCGTTTCGTGGCCACTTTAACGAGATCGAAATGACAAGGGGCTCGGCAATATTTTCATGTTTAGAGAGTCAGAAAAGAGCTGAAAGATGACTCCTCCTAGAGGAACGAGTGGTATAAAGGGTAGCAACTGGTTCCGGTAATGGAGGAACTACTCTAAACAAATAAAGGTCAAGAGGCTGGCTAACAAGACCACTCATCGCAGAGGTTCCTCAAGAATGGGTAAAACAACCAAGTGAATGCATATGATTGGCCAAGAAGATAGTGATGATGGAATGAGAAAACCAAGGCTCTTCTGGCAAAAACAGGCTGATAAAATGGCAATCACAAGGAGTAAAATGGGAATGGTTTCATTTTTACACAAGCTTGAAATTAGGAAACTCTGCTTGAAGTTGGCTTCATTTTTACACAAGCTTGAAACAAAGATAAACTATGCTTGAAACCGGTTTCATTTTTCACAAGCTTTAAACGGAAACAAACTATGCTTGAAAAAGTAAGCATGCCCCCAGCATGGTGACTCAATTCAAGGTACATGCCCCCTAAGATTTAGTCCATGCACTTGAGTAAAAAGATGGAGGGAGTGAAGGTTCAAGTTACGAGATCCAAAGACAAACTTGACTGGGATTTTACGAGATCTTATCAAAGACTCGAATTGAACAGGAAAGGGTTTCATTATTTTAACGAGGTTGACACACTTAGAAGAACTGTCCTCGTCTAGCTTGTTTCATTTTTTAAGGAGCTTGACACAAGAAAAAGAACTATGCTCCGACGACCTTGTTTCATTTTTTAAAGAGCTTGACACAAGAAAACGAACTGTGCTCCGATAACCTTGTTTCATTTTTTAAGGAGCTTGACACAAGACAAGGAAATCTGCTCCAACAACCTTGTTTCATTTTTTAAGGAGCTTGACACAAGATAAGGAACTCTACTCCGACACACCTCATCATAATGAACAAGAAGTCATTGCTTCCAAGAGTTCCACTCCCGATGGAAGGAAAACATCCGGGAAGTCAGGACCCAATGCCCCCAGCACCTGATGCACAACGGCACCATCACTGAGTACAGGCACGGGGTAGGTAGCCACATAGTTGACCTGCGGTGGGGCAGATACAATGGGTGGATAAAAACCAGGAAGGGATGATGGCGGGCTAGTTGCCACATCAGAACCGAAGAATGAAAGCTGGTCAATGGTCACGATCCATCCTTCATGCGGAAAACAGACCCCACGAAAAAGGGAGGAGACAAGCGCTCCCATGGCATAGGTGTAATCGCGCCCCAAGAGAAAATTGAAATCGAAGGGGCCTGGAACAACCATCATGTCCATATGGGCGGTTTTACCTCCCAAAGTAATAGGTAACCTTGGAAGGATCCCTAACGGTTGACTCGTTCTTTTTTTAAATGCCAACAGATTTTGTGTAACAGGCACAAGCGGCGGCAAGCCAAAAGCTTGCCAAGTAGTTGAGGATAGAAAAATAACAGACGCGCCTTCATCTATAATGGTGCTGGGTATGGCCAGACCAAAAGCCTGTACTGTTATCTCGAAAGGCACATAAGACGGAAGGCGGTATCCTGCAAATCGAATCCAGTCAAGGAAGCGACCAAACTACTTAGAGGGGCTACCATCGAGCTGAAATTGTCTTCCCCTGGTGTTACGAAAGAAGATGGAGCACCCTCCATGACCTCCATCTCAAAGGCAGGAGGAGTATCGTCCAGGACCTCCATCACGGGAGGCGGAGAAGCAGCTTCTTGAGATATAGGGACAAGAGAATATTTCTCCAAGTCCGAGGAATCTGAAGAAACAAGAAGAACCTGAGGGATGTGAGGTCCACTCTCGATGGAAAAGACCTGGTGCACCGCAGATGGGGCCAGTTCAACCGATCCCATGACCAATGGTTGGTCAGAAATGGATTCCTGAATTTGAATTTCCAAGGGAGCGAGATTGACCAAGGATGACTCTTGACCAATGGTAGGATCAGCTGGTGGAGGACTCAAAGAAATCCATTTATAACCAGCCAGGAGGCATGGTGTAGAAATATTTGAGTTGTCCAAAACTCTCTTGGCTTCATCCATGTATAGAAAAAGTTGAATGGCATGGTGCCCTTCACACAAATTACAGGGATTGGTAATCTTACCCTGCTTCTTAAGAGTTTTAGCAGCACTAGTTGAAGACCTGCCCCCAACCTGACTCCCAGAAGCCAAAGGCAATGGCGGGCGACCGTTGGACCATACTTCGAGAACCTTGGGAATGTTAGGGAAGTCTCGAAGAAGATGGTCTCCTGTGCACAACATGCAAGGGAACTTGACTTTCCGTGGAGGGTTGGAAGGTTTGTCAAGAAGAGATGTTTCAGAAGCAGTAGCTGTAGCTTTAGCCTCTCTCTTATATGACTTCTTCTTCTTTGTATTCTTCTTCTTCTTCTTAGCCACCTGGTTACTCAAATCCAGACTTCCACCAGGCGAAGTAGAGGAGGAGGACGCAGAAACAGGCGAAGAAGGGGAGAGGTCCACCTTGGAATCAACATGATGTTGTTCAGGCGGAGGAACTGATTTAACAGTAGCTGAGACATTTGGGATCACAGAGGTTGAAACCAACCAAAAAAGCAACCCAACAGTTAACCCAGGAAGGGACAACGTTGCCATATAAGGCGCGCTAACATTTCCAAAAGGAGGAAAAGGACCAGGATTCCCATTGGAGGGGATTCCTTGGTTGGTGAACTCCGGAAAATTGGCCATCGAAACAACTTAAAACCACACATGGGCTAAAAACCAATGCACACAATCAAACGACCAACAAGAAAGATCTAACAGGGCATGTGATCGCGGGTGATTTATTTAACGACATTGAAACTTAGAGACTTCATCATTTCATGTTTTAATAGTCGAGAAACGGATGAAAGATGACTCTATCTCTTTCATTTTTGAAGCAAGCGTGAAAGGAAAAGCGCTTGGTGATCTTTTCAAATTTAAAGAGTCAGAAAAGATCGAAATGACTACTCTAGAATTCTAGGCAAAGGGTGTACCAAATAACCCTGAACTGCAATATACACCTTGGTTTCAAAATGAAAGAGAAATCAACCAAGGACTTAATGTACGTGTAGGCAATCTCCCCGAATGTTGTGTCCGGTGTATCACGGGTATAGGGCAGTAGTCTCGGCTTCCTATGGATAAAGGATAGCAACCTAGTGGGGTCTCCCTTTATATACTCGATGGTACAGGGAGCACAAGTCCGTGCTAGTGCTGTCTAAAGCGAAGAGGCAAACGACAAATACTAGGTTTAACGACACCGGAACATGTCTCTAGCCTAGACCTCTAAATATTTCGTTAATGTTTCAATACTGCCTTAGTGTAAATTGAATAAATTTTAATGTTTATCTTCAATTATGTTTCAGTTTTTAGGCCCTAGCGAGTGTTATGTCTCAAAATCGCCTAAATGCACACTACATGCCACAGTATATCATTTCATTCGATGAAAGCTAATTACGAGAGAGTTAAGAGCTTTTCACTCAATAACAAAATGATCAGACAACAACCAGTAATGTCTCTAATGCAGCTAATGGAAACTAAAAACTTTTCTTTCAAAGTTACTAATCACTAATAACACCGAAAATATTTAATTCACACTAACTAATCCAAAGAAAAAGAGATTTTTTTTTGTATTTTCAATGTTTAAAAGAAAAATGCACTAGCAAAATGAAAACTAATGAGACAAGAAATTTCAGAAGCAAAAGAAAAAGAGAAAAACAATCAAATTTCACTCAATGCAAGCACACAATCAGATCTCAAATCGACAAAAATTCCCTCAAATCAAAAGACACCCAAAGACTTAAATGAACCATGTAATCTAGGCCCAAAACGAGACAAGGTAGAATTCGAATGAAGAAGGAGCCAATCACTCAAATAACGCAATAAAATGATAGAAAACCACCGAACGAATGTAGAGAAGAAATCACAAAGTTGACTGAACAGACATAAACCACAAACTCCCAAGGGAGGCTCGACGCACAATAACACCTAGATGCCCTAGGGCTAAAATGTAAAATCGATAGAAACGAGAAAACAACCAAAGGAAGAAGGTCACAGTTAGTCAAAAAAGGCTCCAGAACACCCAAGAAGTCGAAATAATGAAACCAAAACCACAGATCAAGCTCAGAAAGCTCAAAACCAAGCAAACCCTAGCACCTTTCAGCATTGGCGCGACTGTTAGGTTGAAACTAGCGCCATAACAGGATTGGTGCGGGTAGTAAATTGGAAACTAGCGCCAATTGGTGCGATTGTCAGGCTATTAAGTGCGCCAGTCAAGTTTGCTATATAAAAACTAAAAAAGAGTAATCCAAGATGCAGACCAGTGATGTTGAAGCTCAAACCAAAAGTCAAAGACACGAAAAGAGCCAGCCAAAAGAGCTGATCAAGCAAGCGAAGTCAAGAATCGACCGAAAAAACAAGACTTTACTCCAAATCAACGATCCCCAGTGGAGTCGCCAATCTGTTGTGGAGGTAAATCCCCTCTGCGGACAGAGGCGATCCCTACTAGCCCAGATCGGGTCTAGCAACAATCGTATCACGCTAAGGTGCAAGCTCCTAATTGCAATAGACCAAATTGCGAAGAAGGCCTACCTCAAGTCCAACACTGTTGTTTGTAGAGAAGATGGCGCTCCCGTTTCCTTGCTCCAGCAGATCACAATCCTCTCGCTTGGCATGATCGAACACCTGCACACATAAGAAACATGAAAAACACAAGAATAAAACCCAATATATACAATTATGTATCAGTCAGAGAAGACACAACTCATGATCATAATGAAAAATACGATTGGAACCATAACCAATAGTCGCTTATCATTAATTCATACAAAGGAAACTACAACTTGGCTCTAACATTGAACCTTCCTTCGGCAGGTCGTCAGCAGAATACGTCTCAGTAAAGCTTGTCGGGAATGGGGACAAGCCTCTCTCTTCGATTAGCAATCTCCTTGCTATTGATTTGGAACTAGGAGGACTATCAAAGCTCTTGCAGCATTCTTTAGGCTATGAAGGCTCTTGGAGATTAGCCATTCAGCTATTCAACCATAAAGCCCCTTCATCAATGGATGAAGGCTATATTTATAGAGGAGAGGATGAGGTTGGGATCCCTACAATAGTGGAAGGGAGGCTTTATCCCTTGGGAGGTTCCCCATAAGGTGGAAACAAGAGGCCAAAGGAGGAAGGCCATGGTCTTTCAGTCGAAACCACTCCTCATGAATCATCCACGAAGTTGTTGTAATCGAAACTTCGCCTCTTTTTTAAAAAAAATTTCCATAAGAAGATTGGCGCAGGTGCTTAACTGGGACAGAGCGCCAATTTGCGTGGGCTTAGTGTTAATTTTCCTCATTGGTGCGAGTACATAACGGGCTACCAGCGCCAAGGCAAAAACAGGTGTTTTTAGGGGTCTGCTCAGGAAATGATCAACAGAAGGAATGTTGTCCTCATGGAAAGGGATGCAATGATGGTCTTTTCAAGGCATGACACTGCTTATTGGTCACAGAAATGACCCTCCAATGGGCGAGATGGGGATTTTACGGACGGTGACAAATTACTGTGTAACACATTGATTCCAACACTTATATGCAATACAATTGACACCCTTTTCTATATCAATTCTGAAATTACATTGTTTATAATTTTGTTATAGTCTTATGAATATTGTCATCTTTGATTCAAACTTGGTGATGTACAAACCTTAAATATATCTTGATATTGTAGCTTCTCCAAACTTATAAAATAAGTCATAAATCATGGGAAGAGGGTAATTTTTCTTAATAGTCATTTTGTTAAGTTGTATGTAATCAATACACAATATAATACTCCCATCTTACTTTTTCACAAACAAGGTTGGTTCTCCCCAAAGACACTCTTAGGCTCTATTATATCCTTTTTCTAACATTTCGTTTCGGTAAATCCTCAACACTATCAACTCATGTGTGAACATAATATATGGAACTTTAGACAGTAGTACTGCTCTTGGCATAAGATCTATAGAGAAATCTATGTCTCTTTTGGGTGGAAATCTAGAAATTTTTTCTACAAATACATGTTGAAATTCTTATGATATTTTGAAGTCTTCATGATTTTGTTTTGTATTACCTACTGATACCAACACATGTATGGCATACATTTGACAACATTATCTATATTTTTTCTTTAATTATATTATTTATACTTCTCTAATAGTAATTGGTTTGGCTATGCCTTCGATAGTTATTAGCTTCCAATTGTTACTGTTGGGTCTCCAAAATATCATTAATTTCACCCTCACTTCTTTCAATTTTCATCAAAATTTATCATATTCTACAACTCCATAACCATGAAATAAGACCATTTTCATAATTAATATGGGTTTAGACACATTATTTTCCAATACATTTATTTTGGTATTTTAAGTGAATTTATGGTTAAATATTAGAAAAGTAACATGTATTCACTTATATATAGAAAATTGTTGAGTTTTATGACATGTGTATTGATATTTGAAGATTAGATGATAATCACATTTGGCCTCAAAGATGTAAATTCGAATTTCCTCTGCAAACTCTTGAAGATTTGAGGAAGATTTGAGATCATTGGTCAAGCACAATTCATGGATAGAAATGATGGAAGTTGTTATAAGTGTCTACTATCAAAACTAAGAGATATTTGTGAGAGGATATGAAAAGATGCTAGTTTCTAGATGTCAGCACATGGTTGTAACCACATGATATATTTGTGGATCTAGGAGAGATTTATGGATCTACATTTGTGAATTAGTTATCTTAGTTTCTGTATAAATAGGAGTGCATTCTCTTAAAAAGTGTGAAAATTTTGGGAGATATGCTCATGATTCAAATTTCACTGTAGAGTTTTGGATGTTAACGATTCACACCATGCTTATGATTGATGTAATGAATACCATTATAGTTAACTTTGATATGGTTGGTGTTTGATCTATAGTTTTGTTAACTTTCCACCTCTCATGTAGTTTAGAATGGCCACCTAATGAGTATGAGATTCATTTTAATGTTTCATTTTTTAGATAATATTATTTCATTTTATGATTCATTTTAAGTTTTTTAGATGCACTTCTTACATTCTCTTATGCTCATTCCATTTTTGTTTTTTTGCAGGTCAATCAATATTTCTTTCATGTCATAGAATCGTTATTTTCAATTTGTTTGCTTTTAGATTCATAGATAGTCATGAATGATTCTAATTTGACAATGCATATATTAGTAATTTCATTTGATCTCTCACTTAATTCATAATATGTTGCTTTTCAATTTCATAGATTAATAATTCAATGCTTTCTTAGTATAGGATTTGTTTATTTCTAGATTAAATTTACTTTCAAATCTTTACTTTCTAGTCATTAAGATATATTTACTTTATCATTGATAAAGATAGATTTACTTTAAAGCCATTAAAATATATTTATTTTCATGTCAATAGAGTAATCTTATTTCATGTCAATTGTCATTTCTATTTCATAGATTAAAATATTTCTTTCCAAGTTATGAATTTGTGTCTTTTTGAAAACGAAATTGTGCACACTCATTGACATTTTTCATGAATAGGTTTGCCACAATTTCAATAGGTTAATTTAATATTAAATTTAAATTTGATTCCTATCATATTGTGTGCAAGTATACTTCACAAGTTGACGAACTTTGACAATCTAATGACAAGTAATTTAACTAATAATTAAATTTCCCAAACATTCTGGTGTCGCCATTGGGGAAATATACAGAGGGGTTACTTTTCAATATAGAAGTTGTTTTTATTTTCACTCTCATTGTTTAGTTGCATTCATTTTTAGATTTATAGCTAAAATCCATGTTAAAAATCATTTAGATGCATAAATCTCAATCAATTTGTGTACTATAAAAAGTTTCAACACTAATCCATTTATGGACAAGAGATCTAGAATGATGACCAAAAATTTCTTGGAGAGCAAGGACTACATTGAATATTGGTTTCAAGAATTGATTGTGCCACAACATTCTTCCATTCTTCAACAAATCCTAGCACCAAATTCAAATGTGCAATTGATCTCTCATATCCTAGTGAACATTGAAGTATATTTTTCAAATTTGGATATGAGCATACTAGATATATTGATTCATAAATGGATTCATTATAAATACTTCCACACTTAAAATATATATATATTTCTTCAAAATAGAGTAGTATAGAATAGGGAAATAAAACCGAACTTGGTGATGTTTTTTAGTTTTTCTTTTCAAGTTTTAAGTTTGATTTCATTCATTATCTTGAATTTTTATTTTTTGTGGTGTAGTAAGAGCCACCTCACTCCCTAACCATTGGAAGGAAGATCTATAATGAAAGAGATGTTTGTGAACAAAGTGCACAAGTAGAGTTTCGAGACAAAAACTTGAAGTTTGAAAGATCAAAATTCTTCCTACTTTAATTCCAAATTTCAAATGAATCAATAAATAAGATAATATTGAGTATTCTCTCTTCTTGTGCCTTGTTGCGACTTGGAAGATTAGAAAGGAAAATTGAATAGGTTAGCTTTGAAATATTAGAATAAAAAGCATACAGGTAAGATAAAGTAATTGGGAGATCTAATTTCGTTCTGAAACAAATTATTTAAAAATTTTGATCCACAATTTTTAAATAAATTTGTCTCATAATTTGTTAAAATAAATTATTAGGTTTTTCTCAATTTTTTCTAAAATAATTTTTCAGAATAAAAAATCCTTATTAGATTTTTTTTTTAAATATATAATTTTTTTTCTTTATATTAAAGAAAATTATTTTAAAAAAAACAATATAATGTTTTTATTAGAAAATTAAAAACACACACACTCACAAATATATATATATATATATATATATATATATATAAACAATGAAAAATAATTATTAAAAAATAATAATAATAATTTTAAAAATATAATTAAAAAATATTAAAAATATTATTAAAACCTTAAAAAATCTATATATATAACCCTTACAAAATAATAAAAAACAAGGAATACAATTTGCAAAGAGATGGATCCAATTTTCTTCATCATTTCAACCCGCAACAATAAAAGAATTGTGAATTTTGAATTTTGGCTCAATTTTTTTATATAGAATAAATTGGTTGTGAGATCCATTTTGTTTTGCAAGAGAACTAGTTAAATTTAAAATCAAACCTTTTGGTGGCATAAAATTCATTGAAAAGATCCCAAGAGCAGTTAGAAACTTAGAGTTTTTCTCAAAAATCCTAAATTTATATTCCTGGGCATTTTCCAAGAAACATAGTTAGTTCCTATAGAGGTTTACGCATAAGAACTTAGTAGAGAAAACAAGACCTAACTTTAACAAATACATGTATATCTAAGAAAATTATAGTTGATCACTTCCGAGAGTCATATTCTAGAGTCATTACAGACAGCCTGTCATAGGCACACATCGCCTACATCCCATAGCCAAACAGGAGGTCATTTTCAGTTGATAGTCAATCATTGTTAGTCATTTTGTAAAATATTTAATATTTCGAAATTTAAATAACGTTTTTTATGGCTCCATTTCACAAATATGACTTATGGGTTATTGATAATTTGTTCAATTTGTAAAATGGAGGTTATGAGCTCAAATGAAATGGAGGCCAAAATGTATTAACTATTCAACAATTTTGACAATCCTTAACTAGGAAATAGTTTCACAAGCACATTGCGATATTGGATTGACCCATATGGTAGCATATTATTGGTAAACATTACACAGTCGTCACTCAGTTATCTCCCACATCACCCTATCCAGTCATTATCTCATATTACCCTACCAAGTCAGCATTTGTACTGCCATGTGGCATCTTTTGGAGCTACCTTGTGGCACTCCCTAGTGCTACCATGTGGCATCCATGCATCTATTTTTACTCTTTTGTTGAAACTTCAAATGACCAAAACTTTCTCATAAAATGCTTGTTTGAGGTGATTCAAGCATCGTTGGAAAGATATCAACGAGCACTGCACAATGAAATAATTTTAATTAGTATTTGAGACAATAAAAAATGGTCATTGTTTATGGATTTTGCAGCAATTGGACTTGTAAAAAAATTTCAAATCATTACAAACATGTTTCTGATATGAATTTTCTTTAACCTAGATTTTGAATTACTAAAATTGCATCAAACAAAGAAATTATCAAAAGAATACAGACGATTAGTCCATGATACATCACTTTCCGACAGGTAAAAGTGTATTTCATTTTTTATTTTATCTTCCTTGAATTTGTATTATTGGAACTATTTATGATTTTTTTTTGTGTATATCGTATGAAGGTAGACTAATCACCTCTATCCTTCAATAATATTAGGTTTTATTGTAGATTAGTGCTAATCTTTTGCATGTTCTAGAACTATCAAAGAAGATTAATCTATGCACAAGTGATTTCCAAAAACTATTTTTTTTTAGAAGAACATAAAGAAGTCAAATCCATGTTAAAAGAACATTCATCATGCGATTTATACTCATTAATTTTCCTCTTTCTAAAATTACAGTCCATCAATGTATTTCCATCTTCCTACTACTATATTGTGATTGCAAAGCCATTTTCCCTTTGAAAAATTCACACTTTCTTGCCTCACTTACATTTTATCCATAACCCAAGAATAAATTCATTCATATCACTTACACTATTGAGTTACCCGATTGTCCTTTTCCTTTTTAAAAACAAAACCTACTTCATAAATGCAAATATTTCATCTATGGTCCTCTAATTCATTACTTTATGCTTATGTTAGATGATGGGGGATTCGTTAAGGCCCTCCTTCTAGTAAGTCTTGACCTTGATTTCAACACATTATCTAGGTTAAAGACTACATTTCGTTTTAGTACCTTGAGGCTTGCATGCCATAATGGCAAGTTCTCTCGCCAATGAAGCATGGGAATACATCAATTTCCACTGTTTGTTGAATCGTTTAGGTGACTCAACTTCAACTCATTTATTTGTACCTAGTAAGATGTACTTCATAATTTTGACTATCGTTGATATTAATGGTGAGTTGTCTTGTCTTAGTTAATGACATTCATTGATGGTCGGTAATCCAACAATTTCTTTCTATGTTAGACATCAAAAAAAAATATTCACATAGAAAAGAACTATGCCATGATGCATATATGAATGAAGACTTTAATATTCCATCAAATTTCAATATTTTTATAACAAATCAAGATTTAGTTTTATATTCCGACAATAGTAGCTTAGTTCCAAAAATAATAAGGCACAAAGATTTCAATTTCAGATTTCATCCAATATTCATACAACCAAGAGAAGAAAAAGCATATCAGATTCTTTCACTTCAAATTCCATGATCCAACAATAATGACCAAGATCTCACAGATGCACAACTTATCAACTTTTTAGGTAGGTGATGCTATGTTGTTTTCTAATCTTTAATCATTAATTCCTTGAATGCTAAAAGATATGTATTTGGAAAATTTCCCATGTGAAATCTCTTTCCTCATTTTCAAAATATAAGAACACCTTTAGTTGGGGGAAGTATATTCATTACCATTTTTTATTTCCATATTCCATAACCTCGTACATTCTTGACCAACATGCTTCTCCCGACTGAATGTTGTTGCTATTTTCAGTTCTCTAAATATGGATATGTTTTGTAAAGGATTCAAATTATGAGCAAGGCTTGATTGATATGTATACAAATAGTTCTTCATTATGAATACATTATTAATTATTCTTTATTGTAGAAAAAAAAGAAATGAAGAAAGGTGTTGTCACACAAGAACCAACCATAAGAGCTACCACTTAAAAATATTTTAGATAAAGAAGTTTTTTCAAAAAATCTATGTCTTAAATGGTATCTTAAAGTGACAAAATGACAAAAGGCTAAAATCTAAGACAATAAATGAAAATTTGAATGAGGACATGCAACATTTTTAGTTGGGAGTAATGTTGGGTCTCCAAAATATCATTCATTTCACCCTCTTTTCTTTTACTTTGCTTCAAATTTTACATATTCTGTTGCTTCATAAGCATGCACTAATAAAATATTCATAATTAATATGGGTTTAGATACATTATTTCCCAATACATTTATTTTTGTATTTTAAGTGGATTTATGGTTAATATTCGAAAATAACATGTATTCACTTATATATAAAATTTGGATGAGTTTTATAACATGTGTAATCATATTTGAAGATTCAAAGATATTCATATTTAGCCTCAAATACTCAAATTCGAATTTCCTCTTCAAACTCTTGAAGATTTGAGGAAGATTTGAGATCATTGGTCAAGAAAAATTCATGGAGAAATATTATGGAAGTTGTCATAAGTGTATCCTATCAAAGATAGGAAATATTTGTGAGAGGAGATGAAAAAATGCTAATTTCTACATGTCAACACATGGTTGTGACCACATGAGATATTTGTGGATTTAGGAGAGATTTGTGGATCCACATTTATGAGTTATTTATATTAGTTTTGTATAAATAGAGTGTCTTATCGTCTTAAAAGATGTGAAATTTGTGGGAGCTATGCTCATGCTTCAATGCATATTTTTGGATGTTAAGGATTTCCACTAAGCTTATTATTGTTGTAATAAATACCATTGTAGTTCATTTTGATATGGTTGGTGTTTGATCAATAGTTTTCTCAACTTTCCATGTCTCATGCACTTTAGAATTGCCACTTAATGAGTATGAGATTCATTTTAGTGTTTAATTCCTTAGATAATATTAGTTTATTTTATTATTCATTTTAAGTCTTTATAGATGCATTTTTTACATTCTTTTATGATCATTCGATTTATGATTCTTTTGCAGGTCAAGCATTATTTCTTTCATGTCATAGAATCGTTATTTTTTAATTTGTTTGCTTTTTATATTCATACATAGTGATGAATGATTCTAATTTTCAATGCACACATTAGTAATTTCAAGTGATCTATCACTGCTTTCAGAATTAGTTTCCTTTAAATTTCATATATTAAGAATCCAATAATTTCTTAGTATAGGAATTGTTGCTTTCTAGGTTCAATTTACTTTAAAATATTTACTTTCTAGTCATTAGGAGATATATACTTTCCTATTGATAAAGATAGATTTACTTTCATGTCATTAGAATATATTTATTTTTATTTCAATTGTCATTTCAATTTCATGGATTAAAATATTTCTTTCCAAGTTACAAATTTGAGATTTTTGAAAAAGAAACTGTGTGCACATGCATCTTAGACATCATTCATGATTAGGTTTTCCACCATTTCAATAGGTTAATTTATTCCTAAATAGAAAGTTGATTCCTAACATATATTGTGCAATTATACTTCTGAAGTTCACGAATCTCGGGTTTGACAATTTAAGTAAAAAAAATTTAACCAAAAATTAAATTACCCAGCAATTTTGGTGTGGTTTATGGAGAAGTATACATAGGGGTTAACTTTCAATCTAGGATTCATTTTTAGCTTCAACATAATTTTTTAGTTGCATTCATTTCTAGATTCATAGATCTCATTTAATTTGTGAACTATAAATGTTTCAACACTGAGACATTTATGGACATGAGATCTAGAATCATGACCAAGTATTTCTTCGAGAGCAAGGACTACATTGTTTCAAAAAGTGACTACACCACGATATTCTTCCATTCTTGAACAAATCCTAGCACTAAATCCAAATGTGCAATTGATCTCTCATATCATATTGAACAATGAGGTATAATTTTCAAATTTGGATTTGAGCATACTAGAGATCTTAATTCATAAATGGCTTCATTAGAAATACTCCTACCTTAAAAAATAATTATTAATAAATCAAATTAGAGTATGATAAAATATGGAAATAAAACCAAGCTTGGTGATGATTTTGAGTTTTTCGTTTCAAGTTTTATGTTTTATTTCATTCGCTTTCTTGAATTTTTCATGTTTGTGGTGCAGTAAGAGCCACCTCATTCACTAACCATTGGAAGAAATATCTATATTGAAAAGGAAGTTTGTGAACAAAGAGCACACATATAGTTTCAAGAGAAAAAATTGAGGTTTTGAAGATCAATTCTTCTTACTTTAATTCCAAAATTCAAATGATTTAATAAATACGATAATCATGAGTATGCTCTTTTCTTGTGCCTTGTTGTGGTCTGGAAGATCATAAAAGGAAAATTGAATAAGTTGGCTTTGAAATTTTGAAATTCAAATCGTGCAATCAAAAAAAATGACTAGGAGATTTAATTTCATTCTAAAAAAATTTGTTTAAAAATTTTGGTCTCAAATTTTCAAATAAATTTGTCTCACAATTTGCTAAAATAAATCATTAGTCTTTTCTCAACTTTTTATAAAATATTTTTTCAAAAGAAAAAAAGACTAATTATATTTTTTAAAAATATATATAATTTATTTTTCTTTGTACTAAAGAAAATTATTAAAAGATTGAAAAACATAATATTGTGCTTATTATAACTTTAAAAACATAAAAATACTATATTTAATGATAAAAACAATTTAAAAAATCTAAAAAAAAATTGGAAAAAAATAATAATTAAAAAAAATAAAATAAAAGAAAATAAATATATATATAAAAAATATAATAATAATAATAATAATAATAAATAAAATTAAAAATAATATATATATATATATATATATATATATATATATATATATATATATATATATATATATATATAATTTTAAATTTTAAATTTTTATTTTTATGGTTTGGGCCAAGTCTTTGGCCTATGCATATGTGCTAGGCGAAGATAAGGCAAGACACACACATATGTGTGAGGCCAAGAACATGGCTCTCACGATCCTCACATCGTCGAGGCCCCTGATGAACAACAACCAAGGATGAGGTTGAGGCCGAGGCCAAGGCCAAGTTACACTATCAAAGGCCTCTTGCAAGGTGACTATGGCTAGAGAAAATATATATATATATGTATATGTATATGTATATGTATATGTATATGTATATGTACATATACATATACATATACATATACATATATAGAAATATATATATATATATATATATATATATATATATATATATATATATATATATATATATATATATAAAGCCTTGAAAATGAATAAAAACAAAGAATAAAGTTTGTAGAGAGAGAGGTCAGATTCGCTCCATGCTTTCAACCTACAAAAATAACAAATTTGCGAATTTTGAGTTTTGGCTCATTTTTTTTATATAGAATAATTTTGTTGTGAGTTCCTTTTTTTGGAAGGATCATGAGTTCAATTGAAAAATAAATATTAAATTTTTTAAATCTATTTTTTAAATCACTAAAATTTGGCATCAAATGAAGAAATTATTAACAAAACATTGACGAGTAATCCAAGATGCATCACTTCCCATTAGGTAAAAGTGCATTTAATTTTTATTTTATCTTCCTTGAATTTATATTATTGGCAGTATTTACTAATTTATTGTGTATATCTCATATGAAGAGAGATTGATCTCCTCTCTACTTTGAGAATCTTATGTTTTATTGCTGATTAGTGTTAAGATCTACAAGTTCCAGGATGATCAAATAATATAAATCTATGCACAAATGGTTTCCAAAAACAATTTTTTTTCAGAAGAACATAGAGAAGTTAAATCCATGTTAGAAGAACATTCATCATGCCATTACAACTCATTCATCTTCCTTGTTCTAAACTTAAAGTCCATCCATGAATTTCCATCTTCCTACTACTAGATCATGACTACAAAACTATTTTTGATTTTTAAAAATCACACTTTCCTACCCCACTTACATTTTACACCTAACCCATGAATAAATTCATTCAACTCACTTACACTATTGAGTTACCTCATTTTCCTTTTCTTTTTTCAAAATAAAACCTCTCTCATAAATGAAAATATGTCATTTGTGGTCCTCTAAATCATTAATTTATGCTCATTTTAGATGATGGGGGATTCATTAAGACCCTCCTTCTAGCAAGTATATACTTATTGACTTCAACATATTATTTTGGTTTGAGACTAGATATATTTCTAGTACCTTGAGACTTGTGCCATAATGCCAAGTTCTCTCGCCAATGAATATTGGGAATACATTACTATCCTACTTTTGTTGGATATTATAGGTCACTTGACTTCTACTCATTTATTTTTACCTAGTATGATGTACTTGGACATTGTTGAACCTTAGAATTACCCTCTCCTTGACATCCTTTCTCACCTTTCCCCTTAATTTCTCATAATATCACATTCCCCAACGAATGATAAATGCTATGTTTTGTGTTAAGGAATTCATTAAAATGACTGCCATGTTATATTTTCATGTTCTTGCTATTTGAATAGATTTTTTCAATTTAGCTACAAAACGCAGCCTATTCTACAGCTAATTGTGGATTCCGTAGCTACTTTCATGGTTTGGCAAGTTCTAGGTTTCAAATGGAGAATTGAGCCAGATGGGAATTTCCATAATCATCTCCACATCAATTTTTTCCTATTCACTCGGTGAAGATTGAAAGAAAAACAGGCCTAAGATCATGGTCAAAGGTGTGGTAAAAATACGTTACCGAAAGCAACATGACTCTTGATTTTCTCTATCGTAGAAAATCAAGAGTCAAACAGTCCTATTGCAATTCTATAATGTGAATTATCCACCTGTAGTAAGATTATCTCATAGACAATTAAGTTTATTTCCTTTAAATATCAGTTGCACAGAACTGAGAAGGACAACTAAGAAATTAAGTTTTAAATTTTAAGCTTTTTGCTGATACTATGTATCAAGACTTCGTTCTATCGTAATATAAAGTTCACATTGCCAATAATTTCTTAATTGCACCTTTAACTAGCTATCTTTTCAGCCAAATCTGTTGTAGAGGGCCCCTGCACTGGAGGAGGTTTTTCATTTTTTGTTTTTAGTTTAATTTTCATAACTTTGTTTTCGACAATTCTGTTTTCTTATTAGATTAATGTTTCATTCCAATTTTTTATCAATAGCATAATGTTAAGAACATAAATGTGTAAACCTTGTTCTTCTAAAATATTTTGTGAAGATAGCTAACTTTGATTTCAAATCGAATCAAGATTGAAGTAAAAATAATATACAGTTATCTGGTTTTCTTACTATTCTGTCATTCATTTTCTTATAATAGATTATCAATTAATTGTGTAAATGGATGTTCTCAAAAGTTTTTTCATCATGATGATTATGAACTAAATGATTAAATGTCTAATTCATACAGTTATTGAGTTTATTCTGCACATTTCTATTTTCTTTCTAGGAATTTATAAACTAAGGTATAGTTGACTTCTTACACAGCATCTGAAGAGGGTAATACTTCACATTGAATGTTGAGGAAAATCAAATATACATTAGTTGTTTACAATCAACTTACATGCTTTCAAATTTTGCCTTCAGATCCTCACTTAGTTGCATCACTGATATTCCTAAAGGTCATTCCAAGGAGATTGATTTAATCATATTTTAAGACTGAATGATTGAATGTTTAATGAATGCAATTACTAAGTTACCTTCTGCACACTTTACTTGCTTTTATAGATCATTAGGTATAATTGGTTACTTAACACCATCTCAAGAAGGTCACACTTCATAATTGAATGTTGGAGTAGCTAAATATACATTAGATGTTTTCCTTTACATCCTTTTCTTACTATTCTAGGACATTAGAAGTTAAAGTATAGATAGTTACTTACACATCATTTCAAGAAGGTCAGATTTCATAATTGAATGCTAGAGTAACTAGAAGTACATTAGTTGTTTTCATTCTCTTATTTTACTTAAGACAAAAACTCCAATTTCAATCTCAGTTTTAAGACTTAGATTCATGGAATAGAACTAATGATAAGATAATATAGATGCTCTGTTTTCTAAATTAGATTCTAACTAGCCAACAATCTTTGATATATTTTTATGTATATTAGATTAATTTAGGAACACTTCCTTTTCTTCCTTTTTAAAATTCATTAGATTCATTTTTTCATAGGTTTTATCTTGAACATTCTTAGACATCAAAGAACAAAACCCCCCAAAGCAACATAAAAAAAACAAAGTAAGAAGAAAGGTTAACTAAGCACATATAGTGCACTACACTTCATCAGTTTACAAACCTCGATTGATAACTTATGCAAGCAATTTAAGACATTAAATTGACTAAACATTTTGGCGCCATTGTCAGGGAAGTGTAATTAGGAAACCTTATTTCTTAAATCTAAAAAAAAATGATATGTGTAGAGAAAGAGACTCCAGGGGAAGATTCATAGCTAGAGGTAGGATTTTAATCGTTACAACACCACTCACTCCACCAAGACTAAGAAATGATACACCTCCATATGAAAATCATATTCCATATTTCACTAGCCATATACTTCCTGAAGTTCTAAGGTCAAAAGCCCAATTAGGAGGATCTCCAACTTCATCTAATGAGGCAGTCTTAGAAGAAGAAGATCCTAGATCTCCAACATAAGGAGTAACCTTTTTCACCTCTACAGGAGAACACATTTTAGCTGAAGAGTTAGAAATTCCTAGTGGAGAGGAAGAGGAAGATCCTTTCTTCAACATACCATTGATAGAAGAACCAGAGGAAGATCAGTTAACCTTGCAAGTTGAATCTTATGTTAGCTCTGAAGAATCTATAATGGAAGGAAGAGGAGAACAAGGGGAAGGAGAATGAGAAATTCTAAATCAAGAAAATGTAATATTTTGAGGAGGTAGAGGTAGAGGAGGAGATATAGGGAGAGGTATATTAAATGCAGAAGGAGGCAAAAGAAATAAGGTAATCGAGAGTTCTTTTGGATTCCCTATAATTGGTGAAGATACAAATGCCACAATAAAAAATATCTCACCTTCTGTCCTCCCAAATTTTCATGGATTGAGAAGTGAAGATCCTGAAACATTTTTGTTTGAATTTTAAGTATTGCGTAGAACTTATGATTATTTACAAGACTCTAAAAAATTAAAATTGTTTCCTTCAACATTGAAAGGAGCAGCTCTAAAATGGTTTATTATTTTAATTACTCAGTCTATCAGAACATGGAATGATATGAAGAGAGAATTTTAAGAAAGGTATTTGGATTATTGAATACCTATCAATAAAAAGGATAAAGTGTTTAAAATGATGCAAAGATAGGATGAAAATTTGTAAGATCTAATTGAAAGATTCAACTATAACACAAAAAGAGAAAAAATGGATAATTTAGATCAACATACTTTAAAATCTCTTTTGTTGAAAGCCATTAGAGATGAGTGGATAGACATCCTTAATATGATGGGGAATGTGGATATCTCTCAATTCCCATTACCTGACATTGGAGAATTATGTATTCATCTCTCAAGAGGAAAATAAAAAACTGGGAAAGGTCCAAGAGATCCTTTGCTTGCTAGGGTAAATAGATTTGCAACTGGAACAATGAGTAGGGAAGAAATTGGAAACATGCTTGATGAATTTAAAACAAACATTTTAGGGAGTCTTAGAGAAAAGACAGACACCCTTAGATTACAATACAAGCAGAAAGCTGAAACTGATGCTTTAGGTATTTTCTATCCCAAATGCAGAAATAAGCATGCTTTAAGAGAATGTCCTCTTCATGCAAAAGTCATAGAAACCTGTATGATTTGTTAATAAATTCATGAGAATAAGAGTTGTCCTTCAATTCCTGGTCTTAAGGTTGTTTTTCAAGAAGAAAAAACTTCAAATACAACAGAATATCTTTGCTTTGTCTCTAGAAGACCATGGCAGGGGCCACAAACTCAATGTTTTAATAACCAAATGTATACTCAGCCCCCACAAAAATGGAATTCTTGGTAGCAGCCTTGGCCTCAATCTCAATCTCAATCTCAATCTCAAACTTGGGCTCAAGGAATGCAAAATCCCTATGGAATATTCTCTCAATACTATCAATATCCTCCATCATATCCAAACTATCCTCCCCAACAAATTCCTCAACAAAATCAACAACCCCAACTCCAAAACCAAAACCAAAATCCACAGCTCTCACTACCATTTCCTCAGAGACAAAATCAGCTACCTGCCCAACCATTACCAAACCTTAAGAATAAAAATCCTCAGAATACCTATATGATAGAAGGACAACAATTTCAAACCTACATGATTACTCTTCTAAATCTTAATGATGTTCAACTTAGATCTGGTAGGATATTAGAAAAGAAAAGTCTTTTGTAGTTATTCAAGAACAAGACAATTCTGAGGAAGATTCTCTACATCCCAATAAAAGTTTTGAAGAAGGAACATCTCTTCGAAACCAAAATTATGAAAATGAAAAACAAAAAAAACCAATAAAATCAACTCCTATCATATAGAAACCATTAGTACCTACTTCTACACCCCATTTTCCTAAAATATTACAAGTTGATAGAGAGGTAGAAAAACATATTATGTTGCCTAATGATGATTTTCTAGATGAATTGAAAAATGTTTGTATCAAAATCCCTTTGTTACAAGCGATTAAGGGGATTCCAATTCTAGCTAAAACAATAAAGGAGTTGAGTATGAAGAAATCGAGAATAAAAACAAAAGAAATAAAAAGAATTCAACTCATAGGGAAAATAGCAAACATAATGACGGAAAAAATTGCCATGCAAAAATATTTAGATCCAGGAAGTTCAGTTGTAAGAACAGATATCAATGGAATTGAAATTCCGAATACATTGATTGATTTAGGAGCAACAATAAACATTATGAGAAAGCAAACCATGGAACAAATCAAGCTTCCTAATCTTCTTTATACACCTACATTACTGCAATTAGTAGATAGATCTGTAGTCATTCCAGATGGCGTGTTAGAAGATATTTAAGTGTCCTTAGATTCTTGGGAGTACCCTGTTGATTTTATGATCTTAACTCCTAAGAATATTCTAGGAGGACATCCACTTATATTAGGAAGACCTTGGTTGGCTACAGCTGATGCTTTCATTAGCTATAGATTTGGTGACATGTATATCTCTGATGGTAACTAAACAAAGAAATTCACTCTATATCCTCCAGCATGAACAATCACAGAGATAAATGACAAAGAATGGATTTATGATGAAAATTATATACAACCTCTCTTTACTATTTCAAGCATTAGTGAAGATATTCAAATCTTAAATTCAATGGAAAATTTTCAATCATCCCCAGAATATGAACATGATCAATTTCATGAAAAATACAATATTGAATATTTTCATCTAGGAATATGTCTCTTTATTCTATGAAAGAGTTTGGTATCTCTAGAGTTGAAATCTTTCCAAAGAAAAATTTGAACATAAATAATAACTTGAAAAAATTATAACAGGAAAAACTAATCAAAACATTACAACAACATTCTTCTGCATATGCATTGGAATAAACTGACATGAAAGGAATTAGTACTAAGACTTGTATACATCACATCTACATTGAGAAAAATTGTAAACCTATCAGACAACCTCAAACAAGGATGAATCCAAATCTTAGGGAAATTGTGAAAGAGGAGTTACAAAAGTTGCTGAATATAAACTTCATTTACCCAATTTCAGACAGTCAGTGGGTTTACCCTTTAGTGATTGTGCCCAAAATGAATGGTAAATGGAGGGTATGCATTGATTATCGAGAATTGAATAAATCTACCCTAAAACAGCATTTTTCTTTACCCTTTATAGATCAAGTGTTGGATACATTAGCAGGTAAGAAGTATTTATCATTCCTCGATGGTTTTAGTGGCTATAATCAAATTCAGGTAGCACCCAAAGATGAAGATAAGACCACATTCAGCTGTCCATGGGGGACTTATGCCTACCGAGTACTTCCTTTTGGATTGTGCAATGCACCTGCAACATTCCAAAGGGAAGTACTAGGAATTTTTTCTGATCTAATACATGATTGTGTAGAGGTATATATGGATGAATTTATAGTTTATGGAAATACATTTGAAGAATCTTTAGAAAATTTGGAAAAGGTTCTTAAAATATGTAAGGAAGCAAACCTTTCACTAAGGTATGAAAAATGTTTTATGATGTTTACAGAACGGATTATTTTAGGACATCAGATTTCAGGAGATGGAATTAAAATTGATAAATCTAAAGTTGAACTCATCTCCAAACTATCAATTCCAAGTTGTCAAAAGGATGTCAGAATTTTTCTAGGATTCACAGGATATTATAGAAGATTTATAGAAAATTTCACTAAAATAGCATCCCCACTCTTCAAAATACTCACCAAATATTGTGAATTCAGTTGGAATCCTGATTGCTAGTTAACATTTGAGGCTTTAAAAGAAAAAATAATCTGAAGCACCCATCTTAAGAGGTCCAAATTCAAAACTAACTTTTCACATTTCAACAGATGCTTCAGATGCAGCTCTAGGAGCTGTATTAGAAAAAAAATATTTGATCCCCTATGACATCTATTACACAAGTAATAATTTGACTCGCACAAAGTTAAATTACATTGTAACTGAAAATGAATTCTTAGTTTTTGTTCATGCTATCAATAAATTCAGACATTATATAACAGGATATGAAACCTTTTTTCATATAGATTACTCTGAAATTAGATACTTAATGAATAAATATATTACTAATGGCAGAGTTACAATATGGTTATTACTCCTGCAAGAATTCAACATCACTGTTCTAAACTGACCTGAAAAACAAAACACAATTGTTGATTTCTTGTCTAGAATTCAAAATATCAAAGATGACATTCCAGTTGAAGACACATTTCCTGATGAATATATTTTTGCAATAACAACTTAGACTCCTTGGTTTGTAGATATTTCTAATTAATTAGTTACAGGAAAATTACCTTCACATTTGCTTTCTAGAGAGAAAATAAAAATCATTCAATAAGTGCAAGATACTCATTGATTACTAATGAACTGTATAAGACAGGTCCAGATCTCATTATCAAAATATGTGTTCGAGAAAATGAAATGCCTGAAATTCTTAAGGCATGTCATGATGAACCTTGTGGTGGAAACTTTGATGACAAGAGGACAACCTATAAAAATTTTCAATTCGGATATTATTGGCCATCCATCTTCAAAGATACCAAAGAATGTGTTAAAAGGTGTGACAACTTCCAAAGGGTAGGGAAACCCACTCCTTCAAATGAAATGGCATTACAACCTCAGGTACTCATTGAATTGTTTGAAAAATGGGCCTTGGATTTTTTTGGACCTATCAATCCACCATCTAAACAAAAAAAGTACATTTTGGTATGCACTGATTATGTCACTAAATGGGTAGAGGCTAAAGCATTACCTTTTTCTAATGAAAGATTTGTAGTTAATTTTCTTTTTGAGGATATATTCAATCATTTTGGTGTTCCAAGAGAAATTGTGATAGATCAGGGAACCCATTTTGCATCCAAGTTGGTGAAAAGACTTACAGAATATTACAAGATCAAGAACATAAATTCTACTCCTTATCATCCACAGGAAAATCGTCAAGTTGAATCTACCAATAAAGTGACTGAAGGAATTCTCACTAAGACTGTACATCTACACAAAAGAGATTGGGTAGAAAGGCTTCCTGAAGCCTTATGGGCCTACAAAATTACATGGATGAATACAACATGACATACTCCCTATGAACTTGTTTATGGAAAGCAAGTCATGTTCCCTATAGAGTTTCAGATTTGAACTTTCAAGATGGAAGTCGAATTGGGACTTAATTTATCCGAAGCACAGAAAGATAGATTGGAGCAAGTAAATGAGCTTGATGAAATCTGGCAAGATGAAGTTCGAAGAACCCATATAGTCCAACAACAAAGGGATAAATGGCATGATAAGTATATCAAGGAGAAGAATTTTTAAGAAGGGGATTTGGCACTTTTGTTCGATTCAAAATTCAAATATTTTCAAGGAAAGTTTCAGACTCATTGGTTTTAGCAATATGAGATTGAATTTTTTTTTATAATGGAGCAGTAAAGATAAGGAAAATAGATGAAGAAAAGGTACCTCTTCTTGTGAATGGTCATCAGTTGAAAATATATCATAAACCACATTCAAGAGAAGAGTTTTTCAAGATTTTCCAAGATAATATTGATATGAAGTTAGTGAAGAACAATTATTCTTCTTCACTAACTTAGATTTTATTTTTCATATATATATATATATATATATATATATATATATATATATATATATATATATATAACAAAATAAAATAAAATAAAAATAAAAGTGTATAAGCATGAAAACAAATCAATTATTGGCATACTTATATAGAAAATAGAGGGTGAAAATCATAGATTTCTGACATCCTATATTTTCCATTTTATTTTTTTTTATAAGTATTGACACAAAGCTAAATTCATATTTCATATTTGCATCTCATAATATACAAATTTATTTCATTTTCTAGTTTCATTCCATCCTACTCCACTTTCATTCAATTTCACAAGTCATTCCACTTTCATTCCATATCACAATCATATTCCACTTCAATTTAATTTCATATTCATATTCCATAGTCATACATCATTTAATTTTACAGATGACATTCTGCAGCTGATCACATTCTGCAGCTGACTACATTCTATAGCCAATTCTATGCTGCAGCTGATTCAATTCTATAGCCAATTCTATTCTCCAGCCACATCTCATTTAGTAGTTCTGACACAATTGTACAACCTACAAAAAAATGATGATTACAGGAAATTGAAGGATTATGTTTTGAAGAACAACATGCTAAAAGGGTACCTAAAGGATCAACACCAAACAAAAAACAAACGGAAAGGTTAGTTCTAAGAGGTAAAGTGAAAAAATGTATTTTAATAGCAAGGTTAAAACATAAAGCATGTATAATATGGATAGTCATATGCTCCCTTGATAGATCATCATTTGATTTCATTGTGGTTTCCATCATACTACATATCAGCCACAGCCTTCATATTATGTCGCATAACGGTCCATAATTGACTCCCTCACTGATGATTACCAGTCATGGCCTATGACGTGACATACTTGTTTACGTTTCTACAAAATACCTACCATTTATTTATTACTACAAACCCTTGATACCTTTCATAAAATCCATAGCCAATTCATTTCATAAAACAAGGAAGGGTAATCCTGAAGGTTGAGAACTCTGCATAGTAGAAGGCATGGGGCTAATTGTTAGATCAGAACTAGTAGGAGAAAAGTACATGGAAGGATACCCACAGGTCAAGGAAATGTTGCAAAAAGCTAGATGGCTCAAATTCATAGAGAAATTCGATGGTTTCCATAATGATATTACAAAATCATTTTCTCGGTATTTTGATGACACATAAGTAGAGATTGGAGATATGAAGTTTGCAGTCACTAAGTCATTCATGGCTGAAGCTACAGAACTTCCAAGGCATGGTGAAATATGGTTCAAAAACAAGGAGTTCCACAATGAATCATGGAAAGTAATACTCAAAAACCCAGGTATGGATGTCTCTGTTTTTAGAAAAGGTATCCCCACCTCAACCCTTAAAAGTAAATGGAGGAACATGCCCTTGGTTTTATAGAAATTTATCACTTGTGAAGGAATTTTTGGTTTCATGTATGTATACCATATCCATTTACTGATGAATTTCTTAGAAAATGGTGAAATCAATCTTCCTTTTTTTTTGCTAAATAGTTTAAAAAGGATGGCCACAAATGTGCAAAAGAGAATACAGTTCATAGATACCACCATGCATCATCATAAATTGGTACATATACTTATTGAGTTTCATTTAAAAAGCATAGGAGATACTTGGGAGAATCTCCTTATTAGAAACCATTTTCAAGAAGCATCAAAATCACCTAAAGAAGATAATGTTAGAAAAAGTAGAAGGAAGAAGACTGATATAAATATTGAAAACAGACCTGAATATTCATTGTAGAAGAATGATGAAAAAATAATCTCTAAATAACTGACAAAAATCAGAAAGCAAATAAGAAAGAGGATTAAGGTTACAATTGAGAAAAATGTAAGTTCTCCATAACCAAGAAGGAGCTCCAAACTTCGAGGTTTGATGAAGAGAACATTATCAAAAGAGACAGAGCTTATAAGTTTATATTAAGAAACCCCAATACCATCTCCTGTTAACATTTCTCCTGCACACAATACCCAAAATTCTCTTATTCATAATTTTGAAAGTAGCCCCAACAGAAAATCTCTAGGCATAGACCCAGTACAACAAGAAATATATGATTATGTAGAATCACTAGAGAAGAGAAGTGTATCAATGAACCCAGAACCTTCTGTTAATCCACAAGAACCTCTAGTTGATGCTCTCAAACATGATATTTATGAACTAGAGATATTGAATAGACATATCAAACATGAGAATGAGACCTTGAAGCAGTAGAACAAATTGGAAAAGGTAATTCATGATAATACCATTCTGCATCTAGGACTGTGGTATAAGAAAAATAGGAAATTGAAAAGAAAGAATAAGTTACTAAACAGAGCAGTCATTAACCTCAAGTAAAAACTTCTTATGAGAAGGCCTAGGATGACATTCACTTCAAAGAAAAGAAAAAGAAGGAAATTGGATGTGCTAGCAGAAGTGTCTGAGCAAATGCAGTAGGAAAGGAGAACTCACATTTTTGGAAAATTGCATGAGGACATCCAATGACATTGTAGTGGAGGTATGTTGAACCTCAGAATTACCCTCTCCTTGACATCCTTTCTCACCTTTTTCCCTTACTTTCTCATAAGATCACATTCCCCAATCAATGATAGATACTATGTTTTGACTTAAGTAATGCGTTAAAATGACTGGCATGTTATATTTTCATGTTCTTGCTATTTGAATAGATTTTTGAAATTTAGCTATAGAACACAGCCTATTCTGCAACTAACTATGGATTCCATAGCTAATCTCATGATCTAGCAGGTTCCAGGTGTCAAATGGAGAATTGAGTGACATGAGCATTTCTAGAATCATCTCCACATGGATTTTGTCCTATTCACTCGGTCAAGATCAACAGAAAAGCATGCCTAAGATCATGGTGAAAGGTGTGGTTAATTTATGTTAATCGAAAGTAGCAAGACTCTTGATTTTCTCTATTGTAGCAAATCAAGAGTCAAACAGTCCTATTGCAATTCTCTAATTCGAATTAGCCACTTGTAGCAAGATTATCTCATAAAAGCCCACGTGGTGCAGAACAGTCGGTGATGGGGTGCACTGTTAAGGCACTCTGTTCTTTAAGGTCATCGGTTCGAAACCCGTGGGTGGCATGGGAGGAGAAAAAATGGAAAAAATTAGGATTAGTCTAAACGAGAAAAAAAAAAAAAAAAAGATTATCTCATAAACAATTAAGTTTATTTCCTTTAAATATCAGTTGTACAGAACTGAGAAGGACAATTAAGAAATTAAATTTTAAAGTTTTAGCTTTTTGTTGATACTCCATATCAAGACTTCGTTCCATCATAATACAAATTTAACGTTGCCAATGATTGCTTAAGTTCACCTTTAACTAGCTAGTGTTTCATCCAAATCAGTTGCAGAGGGCCCCTGCACTGGAGGAGGATTTCATTTGTTGTTTTTAGTTAAGTTTCCATTACTCTGTTTTCAACAATTCTGTTTTCTTATTAGATTAATGTTTCATTCTAGTTTTTTATCAATACCATAACTTAAAAAACATAACTGTGTAAACCTTGTTCTTCTAAAATATTTCGTGAAGATAGATAACTCTATTTTCAAATAGAATCAAGATTGAAGCAATAATAATATAGAGTTATCTAGTTTTCTTACTGTTATGCCATTCATTTTCTTAGAATAGAATTATCAATTAGTTGTGTAAATGGATGTTCTCAAAATTCATTTCATGATAATGATTCTTATCTAAATGATTGAATTTCTAATTCATATAGTTATTGATTTTATTTTGCACATTTTTATTTGCTTTCTAGGAATTTATAAACTAAGGTATAGTTGACTTCTTACACAACATCTCAAGAGGGTAATACTTCACATTGAATGTTGAGGAAAATGAAATATACATTAGTTGTTTGCAGTCACTTTTACATGCTTTCACATTTTGTCTTCAGATCCTCACATAGTTGCATCACTGATATTCCTAAAGGTCATTCCAAGGAGATTGATTTAATCATATTTGAATACTGAATGATTGAATGTTTAATGGATGCAATTACTGAGTTACCTTCTGCACACTTTAATTTCTTTTCTATATCATTAGGTATAATTGGTTACTTAACACCATCTCAAGAAGGTCACACTTCATAATTGAATGTTGGAGTAGCTAAATATACATTATATGTTTTCCTTTCCATCCTTTTCTTACTGTTCTAGGACCTTAGAAGTTAAAGTATAGATAGTTACTTACACATCATTTGAATAAGGTCACATTTCATAATTGAATGCTGGAGTAACTAGAAGTACATTAGTTGTTTTCATTCTCTGATTTTACTTAAGACAAACACTACAATTTCAATATCTATTTTAAGAATTAGATTCATGGAATAGAACTAATGATAAGATAAGGTAGATGCTTTATTTTCTAAATTATATTCTAACTAGCAAACATTCATTGATTTATTTTTATGTAGATTAGATTAATTTAGGAACACTTCCTTTTCTTCATTCTTAAAATTCACTAGATTCATTTTTTCATAGGTTTTATATTGAACAATCTTAGACATCAAAGAAAAAAAACCCCCAAAACAACATAAAAACAATGAAGTAAGAAGAAAGGTTAACAAAGCACGTGCAATGCACTACATTGCATTAGTTTACAAACCTCAGTTGATAATTTATGTAAGCAATTTAAGACATTAAATTGACTAAATGGGCATGTTGGGTCTCATTGAAATTAATGTTGAGTAGTTTCATGTTGGTTAACAACATTCATTAATGTTTGGTAATCCAACAAATTATTTTTATGTTCGACATTAACAAAATTTATTTACATTGAAAAAAATAATGCCATGACGTGGATATGAATGAAGCCTATGTGAATCTAGAAACTTGCAATAGCGTTCTAATAAAACAAGATTCAGTTTCAGGGTCTAACAATAGTAGCTTAGTTCCAATAATGAGAAGGAACAAAGATTCCAATTTCAGATTTCATCGACTATTCATATAACTAAGAGAAGAATAAGCATATCATATTATTTCACTTATCATTCCATGATCCAAAAATAACAACCAAGATCTCAAAGTTACATAGCTTATCAGCTTTTTAAGTAGGTGAATATATGTTTTTTTATAATCGTTAATCATTAATTCCTTGAATGTTAAAAGATATGTATTTGGAAAATTTTGCCACGTGACATCGCTTTCACGATTTCCAAAATACAAAAAAAAATTTAGTATGGGGAGGATATTAATTACCACTTGTCATTTCTATATTCCATAACCTTGTACATTCTTGACCAACATGTTTCTCCCAACCGAATGTTGTTGCTATTTTTGGTTCTCTAAAGATGGATATGTTGTGTAAAATATTCAAATTATGAGCAAGGATTTATTTATATGTATATGAACAGGTCTTCATTTTGAATACATTCTTAAGTATTATTTATTTCATCAAGAAGAAGAATAAAACAAATGTGTTTTCACACAAGAACCAACACTTGAATAGTTATGGTTGTCACACAAGAACCAACCATAAGAGCTTCCACTTAGACATGTTTAAGATAAATAATTCTTTCCAAACAATGTAAGTCTTAAAGAGTATATCAAAGTTACAAAATGAAAAAAGGCTACAATATAGGGAAATCAATGCAAAGTTACATGAAGACATGCAACATCTTCAATTGGGGGGAACAGTTGGTCTCCAAAATATCATTCATTTCCCCTCCTTCTTTCACTTTTCTTACGAATTTACCATATTCTATTGCTCCATAACCATGCAATAAGACCATCTTCATAATTAATATGGTTTTAGACACATTACTTTACAATGCATTTATTTTGGTATTTTAAGTGAATTTATGGTTAAATATTACAAAAATGACATGTATTCACATATATATATATATAGAAGTTGGATGAGTTTTATGACATGTGTTGGCATATTTGAAAATTCCAGGATATTCTTATATGGCCTCAAATACTAAAATTCGAATTTCCTCTTCAAACCCTTGAATATTTGAGATCATTGTTCAAGAAAAAATCTTGGAGAAAGATCATGGAAGTTGTCATACGTGTCTCCTATGAAAGTTAAGAGAGAGACTTGTGAGAGGAAATGAAGAGATGCTAATATATAGATGTCAACACATGGTTGTAATCACATGAGATATTTGTGGATCTAGGAGAGATTTGTGGATCTACATTTATGGTTAAGTTATCTTAGTTTTTGTATAAATAGGGGTGTCTTCTCCTCTCAAAATGTGTGAAAATTTTGGGTGCTATGTTTATGCTTCAATGTAGATTTTTGGATATTAAGGATTGGCACTAAGCTTATGTTTGATGTAATGAATACCATTGTAGTTCGTTTTGATATGGTTGGTGTTTGATCAATAATTTTCTCAACTTTCCACCTCTCATGCACTTTAGAATGGTTGCCTAATGAGTTTGAGATGCGTTTATATGTTTCATTTTTTAGATAAGATTAGTTACTTTTATGATTCATTCTAAGTCTTTTTAGATGCATTTCTTACATTCTTTTATGCGCATTCCATTTGTGTTGTTTTACAGGTTAAGATTTATTACTTTCATGTCATAGAATCATAATTCGTCAAATTTTTTTTATTATTATTTTAGATTCATATATATTCATGAATGATTCTAATTTTATAATGCATGCATTAGTCATTTATTGATATCTCACTCCTTCCAAAATAGGTTTCCTTTAAATTTCATAGATTAAGAGTTCAATTATTTCATAGTATAGGATTTGTTTCTTTATAGATTAAATTTACTTTCAAATATTTACTTTTGAGTCCTTAAGATATATGTACTTTCATGTCATCAGAATAGATTTTTTTTATGTTAATAAAGTAAGTTTATTTTCATGTCAATTGTCATTTCAATTTCATATATCAAAATAATTCTTTCCAAATTATGAATTTGAGACTTTTGAAAAAGAATCTATGTGCACACTCATCTTAGACATTTTCATGAATAGGTTTTCTACCATTCCAATAAGTTAATTTACTCTTAAATTGAAATTTGATTCCTAGCATAGATTGTGCAAGTATACTTCGCAAGTTGACAAACCACAAGTTTGACAATTTAATGACAAGTAATTTAAGAAACAATTAAATTACCAAACAATTTTGGCATCGTCCTCAGGGACGTATACACAGGGGTTAACTTTCAATCTAGAATTCATTCTTAGCTTCAATATCATTTTCTAGTTGCATTCGTTTTTAGATGCATAGTTAAAAGTCATGTTAAAAATCATTTACATGCATAAATACCAATCAATTTGTGTACTATAAAAGTTACGACGCTACTCCAGTTATGGATAGAAAATCTAGAATGATGCTCAATATTTTCTTGGAGAGCAAGGACTACATTCAATATTGGTTTCAAAAAGTGACTAAACCACAACATTATTCCATTCTTCAACAAATCATAGCACCAAATCCAAATGTGCAATTGATCGAGCTCATATCCTAATGAACATTCAGTTATATTTTCAAAATTTATATGTCAAAATATTAGAGATCTTCATTCATAAATGGCTTCATTATAAATACTGCCACACTTAGATTTGAAAAAAAAAAAAAAAAAAAAAAAACCACATAATTTTTCAAAACAGAATAGGATAAAATAGGGAAATAAAACCAATCTTGGTGATGATTTTGATTTTTTCTTTTCAAGTTTTATGTTTTGTTTCATTCATTTTATTGAAATTTTCATTTTTTTGGTATAATAACGCCACCTCATTCACTTGCCATTGATAGGAAGATCTATAATAAAAGGGACATTTGTGAACAAAAAGCGCAAGTAGAGTTTCGAGAACAAAACTTGAGGTTTGAAAGATGAATTCTTCTTAATTTAATTCCAAATTTCAAATGAATAAAAAATATGATAATTCTGAGTGCCCTCTTCTTGTGCCTTGTTGTGACTTAGAAGATCAGAAAGGAAAATTGAATAAGTTACCTTTGAATTTTTGCAATAAAAATCATAGATGTAAAAAAACAGACAAGGAGATATAATTTCATTATGAAAAAGCTATTTAAAATTTTTGATCTCAAAATTTTAAATAAATTTGTTTCACAATTTGCTAAAATAAATTATAAGGTTTTTTCTCAAATTTTTCTAAAATAAATTTTCAAAAGAAAAAATCCTAATTAATTTTTTTTTTAAATATTTAATCTACTTTTCTTTATAATCAAGAAAACTATTTAGAAACAAAAAAAAAAAAAAACATATATTGTTTTTATTATAACATTAAAAAAATAAAAAAATAAAAAAATATTTAAGAATACAAAAAAAAATAAAAAAAAATGAAAGATTAATAGAAGACTATGAAAATAATAATAATAATAATAAAATAAAAAATATCTAATAATAAAATATTATAAATATTACAAGAATTTTCTTTTGAAAAAATCGTTTTTTTTTTTTTGGGCCAAGGCTTTGACATACACATATGTGTGAGGACATGCCAAGGAAAGGCCCACACATATGCATGAGGCCAAGCTTATCTCTCCCACGACCCTCATGGCATCGAGACCCCTGATGCACATCAACCAATGCCGAGGATGATGCCAAAGTGCACTGTTAAGGACCTCTTGAAGTCTGAATATGGCTAGAGAAAAAAAAAAAATATATATATATATATATATATATATATATATATATAATAAAAAAACCCATGAAAATGAATAATAGGGAATAATATTTTTGGAGAGAGGGGTTAGATTTGCTCCGTGCTTTCAACCTACAACAATAAAAAATTTGTGAATTTTGAGTTTTGGCTCAATTATTTTATGTAGAATAAATTGGTTGTGAGATCTTTTTTTTTTTTGGCAATAACATAAGTTCAATTGAAAAACAAACATTTTGGTGGCATAAAATTAATTAAAAAGTGCCCAGGAGAAGTTAGACACTTGGAAATTTTCTCAAAAATCTTGAATTTATTTTGTTGGTTGTTTGCCAAATTTATGTTTCATTATTCATTTTGTCAAATAGTTAATATTTAAAAATTTAAATAACGTTTTTATGGCTCCATTTGACAAATATAACTTATGGCTTATTGGCAAGTTGTTGAATTTTTAAAAGAGAGGTCACGAGTTTAAGTGAAGTGGAGGCCAAAATTTGTTAACTATTCAACAATTTCGATAGTCTTTAACTAAGAAACAATTTTGCAACCACCTGGCAACATATATTGGTACACGTGGTAGCATACTATTGGTCAACATTAAAAAATCATCTCCCATTTATCTTGCACGTCACCATGTCCAGTCAGCAGTCGACGTCATCCTACCAAGTCAGTGTTGACATCATCATCTATACTGCCATGTGGCACCTTTTGGAGCTTCCACATGGCATTCCATGGTGCTGCCACATGGCATCCATGCCTCTCTTTTTACCATTTTGTTAAAAATTGAAACGGACATAAATTTCTCATACAACATTTGTTTTAAGTGATTCAATCATCGTTGGAAATAAATCAACGAGCACTACACAACGTGATAGTTTTCAGTAGCATTTGAGACAATACAGAAAGGTCATTTTTTATGGATTTTGCAGCAATTGAACTCTTAAAACATCATAAAATCATTAAAAACATATTTTTGATATGAATTTTCTTTAACCTAGCTTTTGAATCGCTAAAATTGGGCATCAAATAAAGAAATTATTAACAAAATACTCATAGTTAGTCCATGATGCATCCCCTTCCGACAAGTAAAAGTGCATTTCATTTTTATTTTATCTTCCTTGAATTTTTATTATTGGCACTATTTACGATTTTTTTGTGTATATATCGTATGAAGAGAGAGTGATCACCTCTCTCCTTTGAGAATATTATGTTTTATTTCATATTAGTGCTAAGATTTTGCAGGTTCCAAGATGATAAAATAATATCAATCTATGCATAAGTGGTTTGCAAAAACTAGTTTCTTTTTAAGAAGAACATAAAGAAGTAAAATCCATATTATAATAAAAGTCATCATGCCATTTCTTCTCTTTCATTTTCCAATTTCTAAACTTACAATCCATCCATGAATTTCCATCTTCCTACTACTAACTAGATCGTGATTGCAAGACCATTTTGTCTTTGAAAAATTCACACATCCCTACGTCACTTACATTTTATCCCTAACCAATGAATAAAATCATTCAACTCACTTAAAATATTGAGTTACCTCATTTTCCTTTTGTTTTTTAAGAATAATATTTCTTCATAAATGTAAATATTTCATCTATGGCCCTCTAAATCATTACTTTATGCTCATGTTAGATGATGGGGGATTCATTCAGGCCCTACTTCTAGCAAGTCTTAACCCATCGACTTCAGTACATTATCTGGGTTCAAGACTAGACTTGTTTTTAGTACCTTGAGGCTTGCATGCCTTAATGGGAAGTTCTCTTGCCAATGAACAATGGGAACACATCAATGTCCCCTGTTTCTCGGATCTTCTAGGTGACTCAAATTAAAATAATTTATTTTTAACTAGTAATATGTACTTGGGCATCTTGACTCTCATTGACATTAATGGTGAGTAATATTGTGTTGGTTAATTTCATTCATTAATGGTCAATAGTCCAAGAATTTATTTCTATGTTCGACATAAACAAAATTTATTCACATAGTAAGGCATTATGCCACAATGCAAATATGAATGAATACTATATGATTCCAACAACTTGTAATAGTGTTCTAATAAATACAGATTTAGTTAAGAGTCCAAAAAAAAATCTTAGTTTTAGAAATAAGAAGGCGCAAATATTCCAATTCCATATTTCATCCACTATTCATACAACCAAGAGAAGAAGAATCATATCATATTCTTTCACTTCACATTCCATGATAGAATGGTAACAACCAAGATCTCACATATGCATATCTTATCAAATTGTTCTGTAGGTAAAGGTATATTTTTTCTTATCTTTAATCATTAATTCCTCGAATGCTAAATTTATTTATTTGGAAAATTTCCCATGTGACATAGATCTACCCATTTTCAACAGGAAAAAACACCTTTACTTGGGAGGAGGATATTCATTACGATTTTTCATTTCCATATTACATAACCTCGTACATTCTTAACCAACATGCTTCACCCAACTAAATGTTGTAGTTATGTTTTCTTCTCTAAATATGAATATGTTTTGTAAAAGATTCAAATTATGCAAGGATTTATTGATATGTATATGAATATGCCTTAATTTTGAATACATTCTTAAGTATTCTTTATTGCAACAAGAAGAAGAATCAAATAGAGTTGTTGTCAGAAAATAACCAACACTTTAATAGTTATGGCTGTGACACAAGAACCAACCATAAGAGATTTCACTTAGACATAATTTAGATAAATGAGACTTAGTTTTTTTATAAATAGGAGTTCCTTATCCTCTCAAAAGGTGTGAAAATTTTAGGATCTACGCTCACGATTCAATGTAAATTATGTAGAGGATTGGCACTATGCTTATGATTGATGTAATGAATACCATTGTATTTTACTTTGATATGGTTGGTGTTTGATTAATAGTTTTCTCAACTTTCCACCTCTCATGAAATTTATAATGTCCACCTAATGAGCATGATATGAATTTTAATGTTTCATTTTTTAGATAATATTAGTTTCTTTTATGATTCATTTTAACTATTTTTAGATGCATTTCATAAATTATTTTATGTTCATTCAATTTGTGTTCTTTTGCAGGTCAAGTATTATTTCTTTCATGTCATAGAGTCATTATTTTTCAATTTTTTTGGTTATATATTCGTATATAGTCATGAATTATTCTAATTTGAAAATACACACATTAGTATTTTCAATTCAACTCTCACTTCTTTCATAATAGGTTTCCTTTAAATTTCATATATTAAGAATTAAATGGTTTCTTAGTATAGGACTTGTTTCTTTCTAGATTCAATATACTTTCAAATATTTACTTTGCAATAATTAATATATATTTACTCTATTATTGATAAATATAGATGTACTTTCATCTGATTAGAATAGATTTATTTTCATATCAATAGAGTAGTTTATTTTCATGTCAATTGTCATTACAATTTTAGAGATTAAAATTCCAAGTTACAAATTCGAGACTTTTGAAAAAGAAAATATGTGCACATTCATCTTAGAAATGTTTCTTGAATATGGTTTCCATCATTTGAATACATTAATTTACTCTTAAATTGAATGTTGATTCCTATCATATATTTTACAAATTATGCCTAGAAATTTCACGAACCCCGAGTTTGACAATTTAATGACAAGTAATTTAACTAACAATTAAATTACTCAACACTTATATACCCCTTCCAATGTCTTATAATATAAATCAAACTTAACTTTGTATTCTTAAAACCAATCCATGCAAATTAAAACATCATAATATCCTAAATAAAAAATATTCAAAGTTACCCGGGTTTGATACACATTCATAACAATTGGGCATGCTTTCACCATTTCAATTACCTTCCTTTTCTTCTTGTATCTAGCTAAAATAGCCATGATTTATTATACTTACTTCTCTAGAGAACACACGCATCACAAATTTGAGCTGTAATATAGATAAGGTTAGATCTGGGATCAATTAGAGGGAAACAAGATGATGAGATATTATACCTTCTACTTCAACCATGTATACTTGATGATATTCTTTTCGATTATCCAAGGACGCGTAGGTCCTACACATTTCTCTTGGGACATCATTTACTGTAGTAGAGTCTTGTACTTGGTAAACCTTTATCTTGTTTTCCTCTTTTCTATGAGGGAAATCTTACAATAATTTCTCTTCTCCACAACCCCAACATTTCAAAGGCCTATTTTTCTGTTCTCTCCACTTCCCTTCCACACTTGTTGTTGGCTTCATCTCACTTTGCATATGACAGTTCTGCTAAATTTTATTTCTTACTATAAAACTATTTCTTGAACTCTTTCCATCATCTTTATGATGTTGAAACATTTACTTTCTTTATTTTATTATATATTTTTCCTTCATTTTCCAATACTTGTGCTCCTATACTCTATGCTTTCACTATTCATAACAACATGTAGCTTTTTTTATGGTGTGATATAGAGTCTTTGTCTCATTAAAATCTATCCAATCTTAAAATATTGAGGAAATCCACTAATTAATTTTTGAATCTTCACTTTCTCATCCTTCATAGAAGGAACATAGTGCAACAACTCCAAAAATATGCTTACATAGTCCTCTATAGTGAATTATCTAAGCTTTACATTGTGAAATTATTTGAACTTTTCATCGAAGTACCTTTATGATAGGTATTTATTTCTTAGTTAATTTTTGAAATTCTTACAATATATGTTGTTCTCTTGAACTCCTTTCACATTCTTGAGATCATCTCACCATATGGATGCCTTTCCATTCATATTAATTTTTTCTACTCTGACATTCATGTTTGTTGAATAAGCATGCACATGGAAGTATTCTTCAATCCTAATAGCCATGCTTCAACTTCCTCGCCTTTTTTATCTCACCATTGAAGGTGGGCAGTTTGCCTTCTTGAATTATTCACACAAAGCGACTTTATAGTGTTGCTTGTTATTTTTTGTATGTGAGTTGCTTCTATTCAGCCCATTTGAGCTAATTGTCCCAACACTAGAGGAATCAAAGAAGGAGCTTTCATTGGAAGTAACCACATTCCTACTTTGATTTATTTTCTTATATTTAATATTCCTTATATTTATAATGGTGAAGTCATGATTCTAATTTTCTAAAGGGCCACTAGAAAATTTGGCGGAATTTCCGACGGCCAATTCGTCGCTATTCCGACACATAGTCGTCGCAAGAGCGACAGTTCGAGGATGGGCAAAACGTGGTTTACCATACCGTCGCAATTCTGATGCACTTAAAAAGTGTCGCACTATCGACACTTTTTCCGTCGCTTCCAAACAAGCGTCGCTCTTATGACGTTTCCCAAACAGTCACGCTTCTGACGTTTGTAAACTGTCGCACTTCCGACGAAATGTGGTCCGACGTTTGAACGTCGCTCTTCCGACGTTTGTAAACTGCCGCAATTTTGACGAAATGTGGTCCGACGTTTTGAACGTCGCACTTCCAACGTTTGTAAACTGTCGCAATTCCGATGTAATGTGGTCCGAAGTTTTGGACGTCGCTCTTCCGACGTTTGTAAACTGTTGC
The DNA here is from genome assembly GCA_034641835.2 of Pinus albicaulis. Classification (NCBI taxonomy): domain Eukaryota; kingdom Viridiplantae; phylum Streptophyta; class Pinopsida; order Pinales; family Pinaceae; genus Pinus; species Pinus albicaulis. The sequence continues at coordinate 684,466,162 of CM076576.1, read as the reverse complement.
AATTCCGACGAAATGTGGTTCGACGTTTTGAACGTCGCTCTTCTGACGTTTGTAAACTGTCGCAATTTCGACGAAATGTAGTCCGACGTTTTGAACGTCGCTCGTCTGACGTTTTTATACTGTCGCTCTTCCGACATTTTTAAGCTGTCGCAATTTCGACGCTTACAAGGTGTCGGTATACCGATGGTGGGTTCAATTTAAAAAAAAAAATTGAAACTTTAAAAGAGGAAAAATGATGTTTTGAATATATTATATGAAGTAAAACAGTCCATGAAGTCATTACATTTTCACATCTGAAGATTGGAACCCAAATATCCATCCAGAAAAGTGGAAGTCCCACCCTAGACAATGACAGAAAAATACCCCATGTCACATACAAGGACATGATATAAAACCCAGTAACGATCCACATGGAGATTATCGACAATATGAGAAAGCATCCAAATATGCCCGAGGCATCTATAAGAAAGTGAAATGGCAGTATGTAGAATAGTAAAGAAACAGATAAAGTACCGGCGTCCATTGTTCCAAATACAAATTAAAGTACCCAAAATCCTTGAACAGAGAAAAACGCTAATCATGTGAGGAGTGTGATATGTCCAAAATATAAAAAGACCATCAGACCATATCAATAAACCAACAACATAGACCATCATCGCTAGTTTTGAAGGCAGAGTGATAAACATTAATTATTTTTTTTTCACAAGAGAAAAAATGTTGTTTTGAATATATTATATGAAGTAAAACAATCCATGAAGTCATTACATTTTCACATCTGAAGATTGGAACCCAAATATCCATCCAGAGAAGTGGAAGTCCCACCCCAGACAGTGATAGAAAAATACCCCATGTCACATATAGGGACTTGATATAAAGCCTAGTAACGGTCCACATGGAGATATCGACGAATCTGAGAAAGCATCCAAATATGCCCGAGGCATCTATAAGAAAGTGAAATAGCAGTATGTAGAATAGTAAAACAACAGATAGAGTACCGACGTCCATTGTTCCAAATACAAATTAAAGTATCCAAAATCCTTGAACAGAGAAAAACGCTAATCATGTGAGGAGTGTGATATGTCCAAAATATAAAAAGACCACCAGACCATATCAATAGACCAGCAACATAGACCAGCATCGCTAGTTTTGAAGGGAGAGTGATAAACATTAATCATTTTTTTTCACAAGAGAAAAAACGTTGTTTTAAATATATTATATGAAGTAAAAATGTCCATGAAGTCATTACATTCTCACATCTGAAGATTGGAACCCAAATATCCATCTAGAAAAGTGGAAGTCCCACCCCAGACAGTGATAGAAAAATACCCCATGTCACGTACAGGGACTTGATATAAAACCCAGTAACGGTCCACATGGAGATTATCGACAAATCTGAGAAAGCATCCAAATATGCCCGATGCATCTATAAGAAAGTGAAATTGCAGTATGTAGAATAGTAAAGAAACAGATAGAGTATCGACATCCATTGTTCCAAATACAAATTAAAGTACCCAAAATCCTTGAACAACGAAAAACACTAATCATGTGAGGAGTGTGATATGTCCAAAATATAAAAAGACCATTAGACCATATCAATAAACCAGCAACATAGACCAGCATTTCTAGTTTTGAAGGCAAAGTGATAAACATTAATCATTTTTTGTTCAAAAGAGAAAAAATGTTGTTTTGAATATATTATATGAAGTAAAACAGTCCATGAAGTCATTACATTTTCACATCTGAAGATTGGAACCCAAATATCCATCCATAAAAGTGGAAGTCCCACCCCAGACAATGATAGAAAAATACCCCATGTCACATACAGGGACATGATATAAAACCCAGTAACAGTCCACATGGAGATTATCGAAAAATCTGAGAAATCATCCAAATATGCCCGAGGTATCTATAAGAAAGTGAAATAGCAGTATGTAGAATAGTAAAGCAACAGATAGAGTACCGACGTCCATTGTTCGAAATACAAATTAAAGTACCCAAAATCCTTGAACAGAGAAAAACGCTAATCATGTGAGGAGTGTGATATGTCCAAAATATAAAAATACCATCAGACCATATCAATAAACTAGCATCGCTAGTTTTGAAGGCAGAGTGATAACCTGTCAACACATAAAATAGTATCATAAAGTGGATACAGGAAATGTGCAGAGACATGTACTGTTGATATACACCTCACACAAAAAGCATCCATGATAGAGAAAAAATATGTATAAACCCAGGGTCGATTGTATGTTCTGGCTCGCTTGTTCTCGGAAATAAAAACCATCTGCAGAAACCCAGGCTCGCTTGTAAGATCAGGCTCGCTTGATTCCAAAATTGGTAACCATCTATTGCATCCGAGATGTAAGGTTTAGGCTCGCTTGTTTCCATTAGTAGCCCGCTATATCATCCACCCTGTTCATAGCAAAAAGGTTCCTGTAGATATACAGAGAAAGAGTATAATACGTAGACCATATAAACATGGCTCTGTATTTCAAAAAACAGGTTTAAAATAGAAACAGGGCAACATTTTCTTTTCTAAGTAAAGTTAATCTATTAACAGTGGGAATAAAATTACATCGAAGTCAAAAACATTACCCAGACTCATGGAAAATTTGTCATTAAAATATCAAAAAATTAAGAAGACTACCCTCATATGGGGAAGCCAGTATTGAACATTTAATTTACAGAATTCAAAAATATTACAAAGGTCCAGCACAGTAAAATAATCTAAAAGTAGCCCAATTAAGTGGGCTGCGAAGCAAGAAAAACAAATTAACCAAACTACTCCTCCGGCTCCTCGACGATTCGGCACCATCCTTCGGAAGGTCCAGGATCGCTAGGTGCTACCTCCACAGTCATGCCACGACTCCCCTCTTGAAGGCCCGAATGTTGGCCATCTTTTTCTGAGCTTAGACCCGCCGGACAGGTGCATTGTTCTTCCATTTGGGCCTCCTCACGGAAAACCACAGTAATTGAAGCTGTGATTCGTGGGTGGTTCAGAGAGAAATTAAAGGAAAAAAGTATAGTGCACATCGTGGGAGAAGGTTAAGCTATGGGGAAATGAGGAGCAGGGGAGCCCATATGGTGGCCAGATCCTAGAACCCGACCCCACCCACTTCTAGTATCTGGATAGCGACCTGGGTGATAATCACTGGACTGGGAATTCGACTCGGTTGAGGGGCTGGAGGGAGTGTGTAGGGGTTGACCTCTAGTGCTCCCCCTGCGGCAACGCATCCTTTGACGCAGGAGAGGCATGGGTGTAGTCTCAGCAGTGGGCACAAGAGGAGACGGAGAAGCAGAATTCCAAGAAACAGAGGAAGACAGACAAGGACCAGACCGAGAGAAATGCAGATATGCAGCAAGGTCTAAGCAGCAGTTCAGCTGGCCACTTCTCCTTCTTGTCACACTGAGCAGACAGTGTAACCCAGCAAATGACTCATCTGAAAAACCATAGCAAAATGCCATTTTATTGACCCGACTGCAATGCAATCGAAGGATGCCCGTCATAATTAATCTCTGATCATTAATGAGAGCCGAAGGCTGGATCATATTGGAGCATGCAGAATCGCTAACAAGAGTGGAGGTCCGATCTTGAACAGTTTTAAAACTTAATGCGATTAGATGTGAAAACCTTAGAACTTAATTGAACAGCGTTAAAAATTAATGAAATTGATATGAAATCGCCACATCCATGTCCCATCGCCTTAAATTCCATCGAATGCACCCGCATCCGGGAACAGGGCAACATTTGATTAAGGACACATGGCAGAAATTAATTGGAGCAAATCTTTGTTTGGGCCGCTCGCACAGTGGAAATATGGACCCGAAAAATATTAGGACGAATTTGATAAGAAATTCGCGTCACAACTCTCCCTCCGTACGTCAGCCCAACTTCGGACTCGAAAAAGATTAGGGTGGAATTCAATTGGTTTTCGCGTCACAAAATTGGCCAACGTTAGCAGTCTATTTTGGAACGCGAATTTGGTTTGAATTGTGGTTTATCGCCATTTGAAGTCCGGCGGGCTCGACTTAAGAACAATTTTGTTCGATCCCATCTTATAAAATTTGTGTTGGTTTTCTTTGATAATACACATATTTATAATAAATCATGGGAATACCACACTAAACATGTGGAAAAGTTATATAAATTATTGAGAACAATCATTTTTATGTAAAAATATCCAAATGTGCTTTTGGGAAATAAGAATTTGAGTATTTGGTTCATATTGTTTTAAAGGAAGGAGCGAAGTTGGAGCCTCAAAAGATGCAAGCTATTACAAAATGACCTATTCCTAAGAAAATCAAGGTTCTTAGAAGATTTTTTAGACTTACATGATATAATTGATAATTTGTGAAGAATTATGCATGCATTTCAAGTCCACTCACATATCTCTTGAAGAAAATATCATTTATATGGAATGATGAGGCTACTTTGGCATTCTCTCTTTTAATGGATACCATGTCTTCTACACCAACATCAGTTGCACCTAATTTTGGTAAAACATTCATAGTAGAGTGTGAGGCACTAGGACAAGGAATTTACATAACATTAACACAATAAAGGATATCATTGGCTTTTAAAAGCAAGGAGTTCAAAGAAAATATTTGGTGAAATCTACGTATGAAAAATAAATGGAAGCAATATTACATGCAATAAAAAATGGGGATATTATATCATTTGGAGGTACTTTAAAGTCAAGATATACCATGATAGCATAAAGTATTTTTTGAAGCTATGATTTTCATTAGAAGATTAACAAAAATGAGGAAAAAAAATGCAAAGTTTTAATTTTGAGATAATCTGCAAAAAGGGTAAGGAAAATTTAGTACATGATGCTCTTTCTAAAATACAAGAGGCCTCAAATTTATATCCAATTACATTTTCTATTCCTAGGTGGCTAGAATAATCTTGCCATAATGGAATGACAATAGTACTAAACAAAAACTAAAATTTATAAAGGATGGGATGAACTCTATGGAGCATTGGGAGTAAAAGAGAGATATACTTTGGTGCAAATGTAGAATATTTTTATGCATGCAAGCATATTTGAATAAACAAATATTAAGGGAGTCCCATGTCTCTCTGATGGTAGGACGCAGGGTTCCTTAAAACATCTCAAAGGATCAAAAAATATATTTTTGGAAGAAATGAAGAAAGATATTCAAAATTTTGTAAGAGAAGGTCAGGTTTGCATAATAAATAAAAGAGAGATAGTAAAATCTCTAGGGTTACTTCAACTATTCCACATACATATTCAAAGACTAGAAGATATATCAATAGAATTTATTACAGGGTTACTGAAATATAAAGGTAAGTATTACATTTTTGTGGTCATTTATATAGACAAATTTTGTAGATTTTTTTGTAGAGCTCAAAGTACATAAACAACAAGCCAAGTGGTAGAAGTGTCCGTGAAAGAAATTCATAGTCTTCATGGTTTTCCTAAAGTAATAGTAACAAGAAACTTTTGGAAATAATTATTTAATATGAGTGGAGAAACACTAGCCGCCATGAGTTCTACATATCAAACACAATCAAATGGTCAAACAAAAATAGTTAACAAATGTTTTTAAGGTTATCTACAATGTTACTCTTTAGAAAATCAATCTTAATGGATGAAGTGGGTTTGTCAAGGAAGAATGGTAATATGATACTACCTATCACACATCTACTAAAATTTCCCCATTTAAGGCCCTTTATGGATATCCAACTCCTAGTATCTCATACTTTTTGCAAGATAAGTCCAAAGTATAAGAAACAGAGTCACATATGGAAATACTAAAGAAAATTTGAAAATTATTATGGAAAACCTTCAAATTACATGAAACATGATAAAACAACAAGGGGAACAACATTGAAGTGAAAGATAATTTGAGGAGGATAATTGGGTATTTTTTAGATTATAGCATTATAAGCAATCTTCATTCAAGAAAAAGAAGAATAAAGAATTAGCTCAAAAATTTTATGGCCCTAAATAATTATTCATAGGATTGCACAAGTGGTATAGAAGTTATATTTTCCTTCTTCTTGCATTCATAAGGTTTTTCATGTATCTTTCCTAAAAAAAGGTTTTGGGAAAAAATATGCCAATGTAAATAGAACTTCCAAAATTAGATGAAGAATGAAAGTTGATTCTTGAACCACAAAAAGTTATAGATAAACATTCTGTATCTCTTTGACATATAACCATTATGAAGTACCTAATCAAGTGGAAGAATATTCCTCTATAAGAAGGTACATGGTAAAATGATCAATTCGTGATGAAATACCCATGACTAAAGGGTTCGTTTGAAGTTTTGACAAAGGTTTTGTTATATGTTTTATACAACACGTGGCGTAATAGTTTTATTGTTTGTTAAGGTCCCACACAGTGATAAAATTTGAAGGGCAGGTCCGAATTTCAATTAGAAGGGCATATATCTATGTTGCCCTTCCATAATGAAAAGCTTAAAAAAAAAAACTTTTCAATTGACCACAATAAATTATTTTTACATTTCATTTTCAGAAAGACAAAACCATCAATCTTTATATTAATAAAAGACTCTTACATATACAACAATGAAGAAGGCTCCATATTTCATTGCTTAAATATCTCATTGGAAATGTCAACATAAGTCTTGAAGACACTATTATAAGAATTTGGATACATACCATCGGGATATAGGAGATTCTTATGTGTCAGATTGTGTAATGAAATTTTGACTTTGTCTCACAAGGAGCAGCAGCATGGAGGTCTAGATTTTTCTTATAGAACCTTTTTATTATTATTTGAGATGTTGTTTATAGATATGAAGACAACAATGAAATTGTGAGCATGGTGGACAATTAGTCAAGCTCGTGATGCCAAACCATGATGATGTAAGTTTGGAATTTAACATTTTTACATGTTAAAGACAAATAGTCAAAATCACTGACAACTTAGTATGCCATAATTAATAATCATTCCCTGTTCACTTTTTTTAATAGGTTTATGTCACACAATGATCTCTCTTCTCTAGCATTTACTTGTATTGAAGATCACTATTCTAGGAATAAGGAGTTATTTTCTCCAAAAATAACCCTAGCCAAACATTGACAATGCATCAAGGATATCTTTCTATGCTCCATAAGTACATATGTTCTACTTCTAAATCATGTCTTGGAAGTGGTTGTTTTGCTGGAAATTATTCACCAGTTGGTTTCATACCAAAGTCTTTTTCACATTTTCAGCATCCAATACATGAAAAAGATAATGGTTTAAAACAAAATAAATATTTGAAATTTTGCAAGAATTGTCTGGCACACTTTGAATATTAATTTTGAAGTAAAGTGCATGATGCTGTATAGGATCAAGTGTCATTTTGAATACCGAATGTTTCACAAGAAATTTCTCAACATGCTACCCTGCAGTAAGGATTAAATGACAATATTGCATCAACTATTTCCATAATAAAAGTGCACCTCGGCCATAAGACTAAACAAATACAAATGTTGTAGATCGAACAAGACCATACAATCAAATGTATTCCACATGGCCAATACTATATGAAAAATGAAAAGGATTTTGCAACCAAAAATACCTTAGGCAACTAATTCAAATAGATACACCAAACCATTAGCAAAAAGGAAAATCAGCCTACTCAAAAGGCAAGCGTTTACCTCCTTTGAAAAAATTTTGAGTTCCGAAACAAGGGCCTTTATTGTCCTTTCAATGCCCCTAGTAATTTTAACGGGGTTTGCACCTGCTGCAACAACCTAAACAAAAAGGTTTCATTTCAAATTATTTTCCACAAATTTAAGATACAACCATTGTCAGTTTTGTATTTCCTAACAAGCTCATAAATTTTGACAAAAGAACCAAAATTTTTTAATACCTGATAGCAATTTTTTCACTCAAAACTATCTTAGACTCAATAAGCCCAACCCAAAACTAAAAAACCAAACACCATAAGACCCTACAAAAATGAATAGATGATCTTAATCCAATACTATCAACAAAAAGTTACCTTTACACCCTCACTTATTAAACCCTGTGCTGTTGAATTTTAACTTCAACTGCTGCAGCAGAAGGACGGATGCAGCAACAACATTTTTTTTTGGAGGTTGCTTGCACGCCATCTAGAAATTTAATTCAGCATTTAAAATTCCTGCAAGTTTTTTTTGTAGACGGCCGCAGCCATATTTCTGTACAGGATTGTATTTAAACACAACAACCAACATTAACGCAATTCACCAACCAGAAATTAAACACACAGAAATTTACCCCCCAGTTTTGTAAATTCAAAAGGAGGACACGTGGAGCATTAATATTGGATCGCATGAAATTTAAGGGAATCTGAAAACCTGAAAACCGGACCCAAATTTTTTATAAGGCACATTGGATTGAGAATTCACGTTACAAATTAGGCAGACGTTAGCATCCCATTTTGGAACATGAATTTTGTTTGAAATTCAATCTATTCAGACTTTTGAAGTCCGATGGAAAGGGTTCTTTAATGTTTTGATAGTTTAATTTTATGTATGCTTTAATATATACATATGTTTTAAACATATGTTATATATATATCATATGCGAAATGAAAGGTGGGCCATAGAATTTAGTTTTAATTTTATTTTTTTAAAAAGAGGGTTTATTATAATATGTTCTATATGTTACGACATATAAAAATAAAAAGGACAAAAAAGCTTGGTAGTTTTTTTTATAGACAGTAAATTTTTTTTTTATTACACAGCAGTGTGTACAAAGTGAAAGACTGAGTGTAACTTTTTCAGTGTGTATGCACAGCAGTGCGAAAGTGAAAACACTACAGAGTGTTTTAGAGACAGATTATGTTTGTTTTGAATAGACAGTGAGTTGGTTTTATGCACTGTGTTTTGTAGCAGTCATAATTTTGTAATCCCTCTTAGTGAGGAAGAAGTGTAATAGTTTTTTTTTGAGTTATTGAAGGGAATAGAAGTTTGTTTTCAAAGTATTGAAACTCTATCTCCTGTCAAAGAAATTTTTATTTTCTCTGTGTTAGAGGAAGGGAGATTTATTCTCCATTCATTGTTCTAGAATTTTTCAATATTCCAACATGTGCAAGAACAACAGATGTTGTGGTTCCATCCCCAGCTAAATCATTTCTCTTTGCCGTAGCTTGCCTTACCAACTTGGCCCCAATATTTTCAACTAGGTCCTATAATTCAACCAATAAAAAGGCCAAAACCATAGCATTGAGATACATTTCATTACACTATCAATAACAATAAAATTTGACTCAGCCATAACCCTTTCCTTTTATTGTTGTGAAAATCTTTATGCATTATTCTAATGTGGCTAGTCCATAGGCCAAGTAGACCACTGGGTAAAAAATATGTTTCCTTTCACCTTTGAGTTTTCAAATTATGCCTACCAAATCTAAGACATTTAAGAGGGGGAACTAATACAACGTTAAAAAGAAAACCAGAGCACACATCTACAAATTACCTCCTTAGCTACTTTCACACCATCATTAAATATTTTCAGAGAACCATGCTTGCTCTCCAAGACAACATTTTTCCCTTCGCCCCAAGGGTGACTCCAACAAGATCAGCAAGTTTGTTCACACCGCCTGCAAGACAAATTGACAATGCTTTCAGTAAGTGTGCAATTGAATTCCAGACCATATGCCAAAACAACCCTCCATGAAAAATTAAAATAACACATTAAAATCGAATATAAGTGGACAAGGAAATATCCACCGCAGTGAATTTTCACGTGCAGGTGACCTTCCTTTAAACATAATTTTTTCTCTGACCTGCAATTTTTTTGTCACTAAGCCATCCTTGTTGAAGTACAACTCCTTTTCCATAGCTCTTGTATTAACTCTCTTCTCTCTATTGCGCAATCTCAGAGTCCCTCTTCTACTTGAGTGATTAAAGGAAATGGGTGAAAAAACTGAAAGAGAAGACAATTGTCTGGCATAATTATCAAACATTGCACCCAACTTCTTCCCCTTTCCATTGTTACCCAATGAGGTATATGTGGAAATTGTTGTCATACTGCCCAAAGCAGAGGCCATCTTCTCTTATCTTGAATATAGAATTACAAGATCTTCATATTAGTATGAACCTTAAAAAACATGACTCCCAATGCTAAAAACCACTTTTAAGTTGTAACAGGAAAACTAAACAACTATCGCAACTTTTGGCAACTTCTGGAGCATTAAGAGAGAAACAACCAAAAAGAAATACAACCACAATCCTCATTTTAATGAGACCAGACTATATATTTGCTTTAAGATAATAGAAATAAATCACGACTATATTAAGGCCAGCACAAAACAATCTTTAACCAATGTCTCTCGCGGCCTTCAGGTTGCCATGCTAGATGTTTCATATTTTTAATTTAAATTCTTGACCTCTCGTTCCCATATATGAATGCATCCAATGGGATATCTACATCAAATGCTCCTTTATATCCCCAAAAACAAATTCCCTACTACAAGAGCACCAGTATTGATGGATCACCCCACACCATCCCACCCACTAGAAATGGTGAAAAAGGAAACCTGAGAAAACTTCTGAAATATCTCAAGATGACTATATGGGTGGTTCTTATGAATCAACCAACCATTCAGAACATGATCATCAATCCAAACCATGAGTATTATGTGACAATATCCAAGCAGGCACTGAATCGGATTTCTGAAGCTATGTTAGAGAAACCCTAAACTCTCACTGAAAATAGGTGAAATGTGGCACCACTCAGAGATTGACATGTGCCAATTGGTACAAGTGGTAGAAAATTGGCATGCTCAAACAACGAGGTGATGGAGGAATGACATGAGGGAGAAAATATCAGAAAAGCCCCAAATCTGGAGAACTAAAGCTCATCACCAACCTGAGATTGACAACTTTACATGATGTAACCTATGAAATCGTAAATGGATAAATCATAGTAACAATAAAGTAACCTATGTAACAATAAATTTGGATTCATCTTGGGAGTGGTAATGGGAGAAATCATAGTGAACAATAGGAAACATGCAGAGTTTCTTACAATCAAATAGATGAAAAAACACATACAAAAAACCTAGTTAATAATCATGAACAAGCTTAATATTGAATTATGAACTGTAAAGGAACTTAAAAAATGTGACATTACGAACCTGGTCAAGTGCACAAGAAAAAATATCCTAGACATGACCCTGGTTGACAAGTTGTATTGCTCATGGTGCAAGAGGATTTGTACCTGCACTGCCAAGTCAATCAAAATCCATCATTATCTATACAATAAATACATGTAATTGATGTAGTGTTTTTTACTCTAAGATGCATTCTTATGATAATGTTAGAACATATGTTGAAAATGTCAAAGCATACCTAAATAAGATCCTCTTCGTTTCAAGAAAAATTTATTGGAGTCGCATGAACTTGGAACAAGCCTCCCACAATCTGAAAGAGTAGCAACTAAGTCAACAGTGACTTTTTTGTTGCTACGCTGGATCGAGGGAGGTTTTATCCAAGATTAAATCGCTCCAATAAATTATTCTCTACTAAACAGGGCCAACCACGTGAAGGTGGAAGCTCTTATGGCCCCTTCCCCCCTCTCACATCACTCTCAATTCCCCAATACCCAATCTATATTTCATTTTTTACTTTCATGAGCATAAAAAAAAATATTCAATAACTAATGAAAAAACAATTCAACAAAAAGTACGCAAGGAAACATTGCAATTAATGCTTGACATAAAAATAGTATGATAAATGATTTTTTTATATAACGCAAAAAACGTTCCAAGTATGGTAACGTTTGTCTTATAATAATACAATATTTTACATTATCAATTTTTCTTTTTCTTCTTCCTATTTCTAAAGCTCCTAATTACATCATCAATATCATCGTGCTCTACTCCTGTTTCGTGCCTTTCGACTCGCACTGCTGACCTAGTTGCATAGTCACGATGTCTGGTCTTAGCCAGTGACGGGGCATTGCCTACAAAACAGATAATATTAAGTTTTTCTTGTCAGTTTTTAAATATCATTGAACTAGTTCGGTAATATTAATAAAAAAAATTGCAATGAGATTATTTACCTGGTGCACCAGTTGTCGCTGCTGACCTAGTTGCGTAGTCACGAAGTCTGGTCTCATCTAATGACCGGGCATCACCTACAAAAACAGATAATATTAAATTTTAATTGTCAGTTTTTAAATATCATTGAACTAGTTCGGTAATATTAATAAAAAAAATTGTAATGAGATTATTTACCTGGTGCACCAGTTGTCGCCACTAACCTAGTTGCGTAGTCACGATGTCTGGTCTCATCCAATGATGGGGCATCGCCTACAAAAAAAGATAATATTAAATTTTAATTGTCAGTTTTTAAATATCATTGAACTATTTTGGTAATATTAATAAAAAAAATTGCAATGAGATTATTTACCTGGTGCACCAGTTGTCGCCGCTGACCTAGTTGCGTAGTCACGATGTCTGGTCTCATCCAGTGACGGGGCATCGCCTACAAAATCAGATAATATTAAATTTTAATTGTCAGCTTTTAAATATCATTGAACTAGTTCGGTAATATTAATAAAAAAAATTGCAATGAGATTATTTACCTGGTGCACCAGTTGTCGCCGTTGGGACTGTTGCCCTGTCTTCCTCTCTGGTGGTAAGATCCTCAAGGGAAACATTCTCTGTCATTTAAACAAAAAACGTTATAAGGACAACCATCAAGGCATAATTAGAAAAAATTATAAGTGGAAATTAATTACCGTCACGGCCCTCACTGATAGTAGCATTGTCGGCCTGGTCCCCACTACAATGATCAGGTTGCATGTGAGGATCATCTACATCTGGCTCTAAAACTGGGTTATTTGCCTCGTCGGTAGTGCTGCTCCCCTGATTTAAAAAAATTTGTTAGACATTAAATTTATGGACGAAAACAAACATATTGAAAGGTTAATGTTTTACCTTATCAGGCATTCTGGATCTTGGGACCTGCCCCAAGCTTCTGCGACGTTCAACTACGACTTGATAGCCGAAATGGAAAGCGATATTTTTATCTTCCTCTGTAGTTTCTGTTTCGAAGTCATCACCCTACATTACATATGATTGTGTATTTTTAATCATATTTGATAGGATTACAAAAACGTTGGAAGGCGATACAATTAATTATAAGATGTTTAGCTACTTAATTACAATTCTTGCAGCTAATTTCAAGTAGCCACCCTGGCCGAGCTTGTGATGGCCCTTTTTCTCAATCCTAGCTTTTGTTGCCTTTGAGGTGTCAGGCAACCTAGCATCAAAAGATTGAAGTCAGATATGACGTAGCACACTTTTATTTTAGACATAAAGAAAATTAAAGCTATTGAATTAAAGTTGTAATTTACCTTGCGGGTCCAATTGGCATTTTTCCTTCTTTCTTTGCCCTTTTCTCTTTTCCGTCATGGATGAGTGCTCTCCACTCACTCTCTGAAACTGCGAGAGGACACTCATATCTAGGGTTAAATTGCAATTGTGTCCTATAGGTGTCCCTGGTATATTTCAAATATTTGCCGACTACCCAAGCCACCGCTGTTCTGTCAAATGTGCCGACCCTAAAAAGGGCTTCTAGATAATCTAGAAGTTCTTTTTTCAGGTTGGAATTCTGGGAATTCCACCCTGTGCGTATGGTTGGGCCAAAAATTACCAACGCATGGCTCTCCAGAAACCTGTAGAACTCATTGTTTCCTACACACAAAAAAAAGAAGAAGAAGAAGAAGAAGAAGAAGATATTATCATTAATTTAAAAATAAAATCATGATAAATATGTTTTAGATAAAGTACATGAAATAGTTAAAATATTAAAATTTACCTGGGAGTTGTACATGCTTTATAGGGACACCTTCATCGTTCACCAACAACATGCCATTAATGGTCCCTGTGGAGCTGACATGTGTAGCTCCAGGAAACGCAATAATGTAGTTGGCCATATCAGCCTCATCATTGCCAACACGTTCAACGGTTGGCTGGGTGTCTGCTTGGGCAGGGTGTGTTTCTTGGCTAGCACCTAAAGGAGTAGAAGGTGTACGAGAGGGTTGTTGGGCAATCTCTTGCCCTTGTTTCCCACTACCACCAACACCGGGTTCAGCAAATGCCAGAAGACGCTACATACAAAAGAACTTTTTGTTAGTTTAGTCAATGTAAAAATTAAAAATCAAACTATCACAATTCATCTCATGCAGAACAAAAAAAATATCCTTTTGACTTTTTATTATTACCCGATATGTTTCTAGCTGGCTCATAAGTTTTTTTATCCTCTCTTCTGTTTCAGGTGTTTGAGGCGCGTCTATCAAAGTATTAAATTTCGACCTTGCATCTCGTGCCTTTTTTTGCAACAAGAACACTGGAGATAGGGATGAAGAAAGCTCTTCCTCAAAGAGGGAATCATCAGGCGTACCATGGCTAGGTGTCCGCATATTTGAACAAAATTAATATTATTTCAATTATGTAAATAACTAAAATACCTGAAGATAGAGCAATGCTGGCACTTTACATGTTCTTCCGCCGGCCTCTTTCCGCGATCATCCCGTCTCGGGGTTGTTCCTGTACTGCCCTAATCAGTCTGCCACATTGCAATAAAATTATAAATGTAAAAACTTGAAAACAATATCTAACTTGAAAACAAAAAATGAAAACTGAAATAATTTCTAATAAGACACTGGAAGACAGAGTTAGAGTTTCAAATATGCCTTGCATTGAATTTAGTCCTGGAAACATGTCATTGCACATTAAGGCACCCAAACAAGAGACGAGTTGACAATGAAGACCTTATTGAATATATTGTTGGAGCAACTTCTAGTAAACTTGTTGTGAAGACCTTGAGGACATTTTTGGAGCAACATTGTTGAAGCTGATGGTATAGCATTGTTGGAGACGATCTTGAAGGGCCTTGAAGTGAAGCTTTTGGAGCAACTATTGAAAAATCCTTAGAGAATTTAAGTAAGGCACTTTCAATTTTCCATCACCTTTTTCCTTTCAATATCCTTTAAACGATTTTTTTGATATTTAATGTTTGAAATCATGTTATAATTCGTTGATTATATGTGTTTGGGGACTTTCCCTTTGAAATTACCCAAAAATACCCTGGCAATTTTATCTTCAGGATGCATGTCTGACCCTATTGTTCAATATTTTGATTGATAGTAGTAAACATAGAGAGTTAAGGGGCACTTGACTTGGTTTGGTTGGGCAATTAGATCCCTAACATCTACTAGGGAGAATCCCCCTTGAGTTGGAGGAGAGCTAGCCTGAAGTGAAAAGAGGTTGGTGAGGTGACAATGGGGCTATTGAATTACACATGGTATCACACTTTAGCTTTAGGACTTTATCTTGAGAAGTGCGAGATTTTGCTACATCAATTCTCAAATTTTTTACAACACTATTGTTAAGAACTAATTAGAAGTGATGTTGAGGGGTTTTTGGGTATAAGAAACAATACCATTTAAAAACTAGGGTTCTTAGTCCTTGGCATTCCTTCACCTGGGCCTAGGGGCACACTAGAATAATTTCACACTAAACCATGCAAACTTAAAAGTAACTTAACAGATCCATAAAGTAATAAATCATAATTCCTAATTTCCTATTGTACGATATGATGAAAATTATTCAAACATGAAGTTATGAAGACATGCAATGTCTGAATTTCAAGATTGATGAACCAATACAAGAAGTTAGAAACTACAACTTTGATTCAATACTCTGTGTCCTAACTCTAGGAAGGAATCTAGTTTGTAGTACAGAACATGCATCGTGTATTATCAATTCTTAATTGACAACAACTAAAGGACATCTACCTTATCAATTCCTTCCCATTTTGTGTTTTTATGTTATATTCCTTATAAAAGTGTCAAATTTCTCTCAAAGTAAGCAACCACTGAATAAAATAAAAAATAGTTGAGATATGATTGAGAAATGGTCATTTATTTCTTGAAAGGATCTTCATGATTTCTTTGGTTGTTTTTCATCTCAGGAAACAAGAAATGACCTAAGAAACTATCGTGATGTAATATAAGAAACAACACGGTGCAATGGCCATTTTCAAAGCCAAATGATGTCCATTGAGGACATGGCCTTTATTTGGTTCCCGTTTCATAGGAGTTTCGGGTAGAAATGGAACTTTGTTGTACCATTTCCAGTAGTAAAAAAGGAAAACCTTCTTTTTCCATGGGAAATAATTTACCTTTCCTTTTTCAAGATAATCTAAATCACAAAAAATATGAACTATACTGCACACATTCTTGGATAATGTGAAAGTGGAAAAGGAATACCCTACACAAGTGATGCACACATGTACATTTTAACACTAATAGATTTTTGTAGCTGAAATGAAATGCTTGTTTTCATTTAAATGTAGGGTTTTTAAAGCAGGGAGAAATAATGGTTGCCAAATTAATAAGCGTTTCTTTGGGAAAAATTTAAATCTTGTATTGGGTGATGAAGATAATAGAGGGTATTGAATCTTGATTCTGGACATCTAGAGAGAACCCTATAGCCTAACACAATCCAATGGAATTGACCAAAAAAAACCAAATAGAGTCAACACTACTATAGGAGGAAGGGCCTGCAGTAAGAACTTACCATTTTGGAAGAGCTGAGGGTGAATGTTGTTCTGAAAGAGCTGAGGGAGAACGCTGAGGGCGAATGTAGGGCGAATGTTGTTCTGCAAGAGCTGAGGGCGAATGCTGTTCTGCAAGAGCTCAGGGCGAATGCTGAGGGTGAATGTTGTTCTGCAAGAGCTCAGGGAAAATGCTGAGGGAAAATTCTATTCTGCAAGAGCTGAGGGCGAATGCTGAGGGTGAATGCTGTTCTGCAAGAGTTGAGGGCGAATGCTAAGGGAAAATGCTGTTCTGCAAGAGCTGAGGGCGAATGCTGAGGGCGAACACTAATAGATTTTTGTAGTTGAAATGCAATGCTTGTTTTCATTTAAATGTAGGGTTTTTAAAGCAGGGAGAAATAATGGCTGCCAAATTAATAAGCGTTTCTTTGGGAAAAATTTAAATCTTGTATTGGTTGATGAAGATAATAGACGGTATTGAATCTTGATTCTTGACATCTAGAGAGAACCCTATAGCCTAACACAATCCAATGGAATTGACCAAAAAACCCCAAATAGAGTCAACCCTACTATAGGAGGAAGGGCCTGCAGTAAGAACTTACCATTTTGCAAGATCTGAGGGCGAATGCTGTTCTGCAAGAGCTGAGGGTGAACGCTGAGGGTGAATGCAGGGCAAATGTTGTTCTACAAGAGCTCATGGTGAATGCTGAGGGCGAATGCTGTTCTGCAAGTGCTCAGGGCGAATGCTGAGGGCGAATGCTGAGGGCGAATGTTGTTCTGCAAGAGCTGAGGGTGAATGCTGAGGGAAAATGTTGTTTTGCAAGAGCTAAGGGTGAATGCTGAGGGCGAATGTTGTTCTGCAAGAGCGAAGGGCGAATGCGCACGTGATATCAGATGTTAATGTAGCTATTGCGACAGATATAATTTTCGTATTTTTAATAAAATCATTTTTATGTAGCGTGCATATAAGTTTCATATTTTTATCTGCTGCGCATATAAGTGTCGTTATAGCGACGGCGGAAAAAGCGTCGCTATTGTGACGGATGCCTCCAAACATCGCAATTGCGACACTTAGACATTGTGTCGCACTTGCGACATTTGGAGGCTACCGTCACAATAGCGACGCTTTGGGGCATAGTGTCGCAATTGCGACGTCTTCCTCCAAACGTCGCAATTGCGACACTTTGTATAAGTGTTGATATTACGACACTTTTCTATAAACATCGGTATAGCGACGGTTTCGGGTAGGATTGAAAAAATTTGGGGAAATTTCCTAAATTTGGTCAAAAGCGTCAGAACCAAGTGTCGGAATTTCCCCCAAATGTAGTAGTGGGCTATCCATTTTCTTAGATGGGTATTTTCCATCATTGCCAAAATTTGTCCCTACTACAACTTCTTTGCAAAACATTTCATTCAATTCTTCTTTTCTTCCTTCTTCTTTAATCAATACTTTATTATTTTCCTTACAAATCCGAAGGCCTTCTTAAAATTTCTTCATTATTTCAAGGAGATTGGGATATGTTCGATATTCTCTCCTCTTTTCTCTAGAAGAGATCATTTCGTTGCTCAACTTTAATTTTGGTCTAGACATATTTCTCTTTTATTCTTGGAAATTTTTGTATGTGCTAAAATGATCACAAAACTATTAGTACTTAAAAAATTTCCCATAAAATGTGCTCATTTCATTGTCCTCATCTATTCAAGACCTATACCAACTTGAAATTTTATCTTGTTGCATCACACTTAGGTTAGTTTACAAACAACATTAATATATTCATAGATACACCAAAATAAAATAACTATAAATACACATGCATGCATAACTATATCATTTCATCTTTTTATTTAGCCCATTGAGGTTCACTGTTGAAATTGATCTCTAATACCACTTTACCAGGTGCCCCTACTAAATTTACCCTAACCGCACTTGCAAAAACTTGATTTTCATGTCTCATAAAGTTTTGTCAACTACTTTGTATGTAAAACTTTCTTTAAATAATTTGCATACAAACAATTAAGTATTAATTTTCTTGTAGATTCATTTTCAACCATTTTGTATGATATAAAATAAGAAACATTACTCTCATTCCACTTGTAACATACTAACTAAAATATGCCACTAAATCATGCAACTTTTGATCTCCATCTTTGAGTGTTTTTATCGAATATTTTGTATGCAAATTGTAATAAAATACCTTTAGCACATTTATTCAAATGATATACATGAAAATAGGCATAGATTAGCGTTAATAGATATATTTCATCTATAGGGATATACCACTTTATTCCAACAATATTTCCTAGGGCTTGTCTAGATAGTGAATATTATATTCAAGTGAATCTCACATGTATGCATGTAAATATGAAAATGACAAAGTGAAGGAATAGGGCACACCTTCAAGCTAGACAAGTTGATGTTTGTTGTAGCAAAATTGAAATAATCAGTAGAGATATTTTCTCCTTGCTTTCTTGCATTGAACATATGCACATAGACAATAGATTTACCAAATCCAACACTTTGAAATACCTGTTAGAGTTAGTGCGTCATAAAAATTTGTTTGAATCATGATTGTCGTTAGATCAAAGCCTCAGGCATTAGTCTCCTCTACCATCACCAGAGTTATGATCCACGAGAGGCATTTATTCCATGTCGCGAAATACATGGGGAGCATTGAACCCAATGTCCAACAATATCCCCTCCAATGTGATCCATGTGAGTTTCGAACAGGAGATATGTCATTCTTATACCACTTGTTGGAATCACAGTTGACGTTAGACAAAAACATGCAGGTATTAGTCTTCGCTACAATCGCGAGAGTTAGGACCCACGAGAGGCGGTTAGTCCATGTCGCGAAACTCACGGGGAGCATTGAACCCAATGTCCAAAAAAATTAAACATATTAGTATGAAAGCAAAAAATATCTAATGATATAATGGGAAATGTGTCAAATAATTATATTATATAATACTGAAGATGTACACCTTACTCCACCACATTCCTTGTCCTCAGTATCCCTTTCATGATAGCTCATTGTTGATATAAACAATGGTGGTAGCTTATTGCAAGAAATTATTTGGGTCTATGTTTTGGCAACACTTTTTTATGTATACTTTTCTCTCCCATTTTTATCTATGGATGAGAATGATTTTATAAATATATTTTAGGAGTGATCACATTGAACCTAGAAACTTTCTTGAAAATTTCTAGTCCTTTCATCCTTATTTGTTGAGAGTGTAAAATGTGACCCTTTTTGTGCTTATACATTCACATTGTCTCTATATTTCTCATTTTCATTGCAAAGGGTGTGTTGTTAGTCTTTTAATTCTCCCTACTAGACCATTTGGAGCATTGTTGATCCTTGTAGTTTTGTCTACTAGTGACAAGGGAGAGTTGAAGGAACCAATTATGGTTTTTCTGGAGCTCTCCATAGACCAATTTATGCATCATAATTTGCAATATGTTTTTCTTCTCTAATGACTCAAAGGGGTGAAATTTTTATTTATAACAAATTTCCCCTAATGTATGAGGTTAGAAGAGAAACTACTGGCCAAAATACATTACAATAAACCCTGTAAGTGAGGAAAATGGATGAAACATATTTACGGTGCTAGATATTGCTAACATACACGGCATATCCCTAATGTGAGGTATCAATTAGACCTCACACCATTTTGTATAAAATTCATGTCCGGCTACATGGCCTGGAAACCATTACAAAGGTTTTAGTGGTATGCCTTGGTTACAACACATTCATAAGAGATTACAACCACCTCTTTGGGGAAGCAAGTATCTAATATTTGTGTGACACCAAATGTAAAATTCACAGGAAACTTCCCTGGTTGATCAATGGAAATAAGACTCCGATTACAAAATTAATATTACTATCGTAAGAGAGTGATTTTTTGATTTACCCGCAAATCAGTTCACAAGCTAAATAAAAATCATAAAATAATAACAAAATTTATTAAAAAATATTCATATCTAAGTGATGAAATCATCCATTAATCTTAGTATGCATTAAGCCAACATATACCACAAGAACATCAAGAATAGTATTACTATATTTATGATACATGCATAAAGAAGTGTTGGCTCAAAGAGCTTCTAATCACTAATGAAAGGTTACAAGTACACTATTACATAGGTGGAACACTATATCCAACAGTGGAACATGAAGCCACAACTTTCTTCTCCAAGAATAATTTACTTCCCATGTAATGCAAGAGAAGCCAAGGCCAAATTCTAAGAATCTGAGCCCCTTACTTGAGTTATGAGGAGCTATTTAGAGCAAATGACAATGAATTTTGAGTTTCCTCATGAATATTCAACTTCATGAGCTATGGGCTTACATACAACCTTTAATATTATATACACAACCTTTTACATTCCACATGTGTCTTTTCACATTCTACATGTGTCTCTTGGACTTCATTACATTAGGCTTATTACAAAAGACAAAATACAAATAAGGTGGTGGCTATATAAGATAAAAATTCTAATAGGAAAAAATTATTTCAAATAGATAAGTCATTTGCTTCTTAATGGAGCTCATTGGTAATATACATATGCCACACTCTAAACTTTTTAGCAATGAATTTGATCTATACTAGCAGTTTTTTTGCAAACCACATCTTTACATCCAATGCTTCAATCAATATGGATTTGGAGCTAGATTGTACACTATTCCACAATAAACATAATTTCATTTTACCTTTAGCTAGTGTAATGACGTATTGTAGAATAAAGTATTTACTAGATTCCAAGCCTTCTTGTTCCGATATTTTCTTGATTTTCTCAATATACCACCTCACTTAATGTACGATGATTTGCCTGGTTCTTATCTTTGTAGGTGATCCCACTGAATGCATCTCGTATTTTTGTGTTAGAGGCTCTAAAGAATTGTGCAGTAAACTATAGGCAGAAATAGTATTAGGTGACTCTTATCCAAGAAAGATATAGTTATTATGGTGGATTCTTAGTTTTTCCCAGCCTGCTTCGGCGAAAATCTTGTCCCTTTTAACCAACTACAGCGGAACATATGGATACTTGGAAACCCATTTCTGGATTTGATCAAAAACTCTATTTTCCATCTTTAGGATATTTAATACTTCTTGTTATTTATTTTTTATAGAAACAAGGGGCACCACTACTGTAATATCCCCAAAAGGGAAGATTCAACAATGCTGGCTAAAATAACGCATTTTTCAGAAGTATGTGCACTGTAATGAATTTGCAACTCTTGGATCCATTAGATCTAGAGATATAGCATATAAATCCAAGAGGAGATAAAAAAAATCAAACTAGGTGAGGTAAACAGACCTCCCACACCTAGTATGGCTGGAAAACACCCAAGAATGGGGCTACATCAATATGCAACAATACCGCAGGAAAATAATGTATTTTTACTGAGAAATAGAAGGAGGCCAATAAGAAGTCTCAAAATTAATATTTACATCAATAAATCAGATCCATAATGAGCCCCATACAATGTATTACAGAATGTAGAAGACAAGAATAGAAGAAAATCCTCAAAAGAGGGGCTGCAACACATGTATTGACTGAAAAATGGCTTTCCAACATTATTTTTAAGAGCTACAGCAGCTATATATTACACTCCAGATCTAGAGCATATCCGTGTACAAAATATTAGATCCATATCAGATCAGTACACTAGAAGAGCTCCTTTACAAATTCCCCTTAGGCTTTTGAGAGAAAGATGAAGCACAAAGAGTAGATATGAGATCTAAAGTTACAGATCTATAGTAATATTCAGAAATTTCTGAAAATGAATACAACAGAAGAAGATCAGATTTGAACATAACATGGATCAGAAGTATAATCCATGGATCACCATAGTGAAGAGTAGAACCCCAACACCAGAAATCTCTCCTCCAAATGTGTGTCAAAACACCCTACAACTGTACACTTGCAAAGAACGCAGTATTGGAAGGTAAAATGCACTGTAGGCTCTAGCACTGGTTTGCCTAATGCCAAGATCTGAAAATGAAGCTCCAAAGATCCAATACTATCTTGTCAAGGGGATAGAAGGGTTTCCCACTAAGAAGAGGCACTAGATTGGCTTAGATCTAAGTATATCTAGCCTCCACTTGCTGCAACTTATAAGGACAACCAAACCTTGAACAAGATCTACGTTGTAGTTGGAAGACGAGCTTGGTCAAATGCCTAATAGTGGACAAGATCAGTAAGACTCCTCCAAGAGCTACTCAATGGAAGAGGTGGGATTCCCGATTAGGAACACCCTAGTTCTAAGTAGCACTATTCTTAGCTAAACAACAAGAGAATGATATATGTCTAAACAGATAATGTATTCAAAAATATACTCAATCAACAACCTTCTTCTGTTGTCCTCCTCTTCCTTTTATAATATGAAAGCCCTGCCAAACCCTAAACCAATGATTTAGGTCCTTTCACACATGGAGCCTCCAACTAAAACTATGTTGTGCATCTAGGATATTCATTGTATCTAGACAAAGTTGTTGATTTGGTTCTAGTTAACTTGGTCCAACCTCTTTCACACCTAAGTGTGCTTATGTAAATAGCCCAGATTTAACTTTGTTCACATGTGGCATTGATTTATTTTGCTGTTTAGAAGTTTTATTGATCCTCCTTTACAATTTTATTCTTGAAACAAGAAAATGAAACAAAATTGTATATTCCCATTAGCTGGGGCTAATTGGGAATATTACAGTCCTCCCCTCCAAAATGTTTCTTGTCCTCAAGCAACTGATAGGGTGAGTGCTGCAACACTTCTCCTCCTCCATTGGTGACACCATCAATGATCAAGATTTCTTCAAAATCTAAGTGTTCGCCAATCCAAACCTCCATGAATTGTTCCTCCAAAGTCATCATGAGATGTACATAATCCATCCCACAAGGAGTAAAAAACTCAACAGAAACAAACATGGTTGAACAAATAGTCTCTATAAAACATGTAGCATGAGGTACATAGAGAGTTTCCATCCCATGTGGTACATACAAAATTTCCATCCTCCTTCCATACAGTCCCATAAAAAGTACAACTATATCATCCAAGTATGGAAACATAATTACATATATACAAACAAAAATTTGAGCATGAAGAGGTGGGTCATATTCCCACATATGACACCAATGTAGTGCATCTCCTACTTGCATCAGATCAAGGTATAGTAAGTGGTTTCCCCACCACTTGCTGCGCAAGTCATCTCACCATGGCTGAAAATGTGAGATATGTTTGGTGCCTTTGGGAAGCACCCATCATGAAAGAAAATCTCCCTTTGCACAACAAGGGAGTGGCCAAATTCAGAAATTTCAGTGGCCTAATGTTTTCCATGAGATTTATATGATAAAACACTCCTATTTGGGGTCATGGCCTACACAAACATGGTGGACGAATATGTAAAATCAGAAAATGAAACTTGCTTTACATGATCAGATTTTTCACCAACAATGTTTCTCATACACATGGAGTTGTGCTTAGAATTTTCTCCTCTTTCAAAAGGAGTAGGAGATGGCTTAAATGACTCTTATATAGATTCTCTTGGCTATCCAAACTCCACATATCTCATGCATTCTTGAAAATGTTGATGTATCTCTCCTCTAAAGCCTTCCCATTCAAAGCATCTCATGATAGTGTTGTAGATCTTCATATAATAGGTAGGGCTAGAACAAAATTCTTTGTTGGCCCTTTGTAGCATCTTCTCCTTGAGCTTGGAGGCTCTAGGTAAGAAGAACCTATCATGATAATAGATGACTCTCTCAAGGACTAGATATCCCTCTTCATGCAGCTGGTCATCAAGCATCATACAAGTGTGAAGATCTTTGGAATAATCCACCAACAATTGGGATTTCCAATATAGATCCACACTCCCTAACAGTGACAGCACTAATGATGCATCAACAGGAATTTCTGTCATGTTTCTCATCTCCTCTTTGACATATTCTATGTCAAAGGTACATGTAGGAAGGACATACCTTCCCTTCTTCTCCTCCAACAGTGTAGAATCAGAAATGAAGGTGGGTGAAGATGATGAGAGAAGAAAATTTCCCTCCTTCTTGTGCTTGCCGAAGCCTTCCATCGTTGTAGTTGTGTCTTATAATGCTCCCATCCCTCCTGGATCTGATTTTAGAGCATCAAGTAGTGAGATATCTCTCACCAGAACTGAATCAGGTGGCCTTGCAGGTGGTTTTCCACTAGATAAGAGTGTCCCTTGTAGAAATGTCATGAACATGATAGAAGGGATAGTGAGGTCCTTGCTTCCACTGTGCAAATCCATCTCTGTTTTTTGTGTGGAAGTGTTGTCTGAGGAGTAATTACGCATGCCTTTGATCATTTGAGGTGCACCACTCTTCTTGTCCACCCATTCCATTTGCAAAGCCTCCCAATCAGTGGTGACTTTCCCCAATGTAATCAACAATTGAACACCCAAAATAACATTGGTGTCTGGTATGTCAACTACAAATAAGTGATCCACCAAAGTGTAGGATCCCATGGTGACTGAAAGTGATGGGACATAATGCATGCTTTGCATTGTTCTCTCTCCTGGGACCAAACCAGAGAATCCCTCAAAAGTATCAGTGGGTATTGCCCTCCTTTGCACAAGATGGGAATAAATGAAATTGTGGGTAGCCCCACTGTCAATCAATACAGAAACCCTTTGATTCATGATTGAACCTTGAACTCTTAAGGTCAATTACCTAGGTACTCCTCTCAAAGATGCAAGAGTTCCTCCAATGGGAGCAAATTCTCCATTCCCATCTTCTAATGGTGTGGGATCTCCTTCAACATTGTCAGCGCTGTGACCCCTTCTAGATTCATCATCTTCATCTTCTTCAAGATCTGAGAAGACCTCTATATAATGTGCTTTACCAGCAGCACATCTATGTCTAGGTAGCCATGTTTCTTGCCAAGTGAAGCATAGCTTCCTCTTTCTTAGATATTTCTGGACTTCATCATCAAGAGGATTCTTGTATGAGCTCTCCTTTGAAGGAGCAGCTTTCTATTCCTTCTCTTTAGAAGGAAAAGAGTGCTTGTTCTGAAATTTCTCCTTTGCTTTTTGCAAGGCATCTTGAAAGTTTCTAGCTCTCTCAATGGAATCATGCAAGGTAGTGGGTTTGGTAGATTTAACCAACCCATGTGGAGGTTCATCTAGGCCATCGATGAACATGTACACCCTCCTTGCTGCAAACAGATCAAGAACCATAATAGATAATCTCAAAACTTCAGAGATATAAGACTTTGTATTTCCTGACTGATTCAACTTTGCAAGGCTCATGAAAGGCACTTCTAGATCCTTCTGTCAAACCGCTCCGCCAGTATTCTAGTGAACTCGGAATAGGCAGTCACATTGGCATCACCAAATGTATACAACCCATGGAACCACCAGTTGTGTGCTTCACCTTCAAAGTGCAGTGCTGCAATCTTGATAACTTCCATCTCGAGGACCTTGTTCAACCGAAAGCAGATACCCAGTTTTTCTACCCATGCTTTAGCAGAACAAGTGGATGACCCATCAAACTTGGGTAAAAATAATCTGCCAATAGAGTGATGTCGATCATGCTTCTGAGTGAATCCACCATCTATATGCTGATGCCTTGGTCTTCTTCTTTTGTCCTTAAGGTGAAAAAACTCTTGAAAACTCAAGTGATCCCTGAATCTATGATTCTGAGACTCATATTCTTCAAAGTAGTCTTCAAGGTATGCTTGTTCTTGAGGCCCTTAATTCTCCACAGCCAAGAAGGTAGGCATGGTAGAGCATTGTGGAGCTTGTGGCTGGTTCAATGGTTGATCATTCCAGTGGTGAGACATGCCAAAGCTTTCCCTAGGATGAAATCTCCTAGGATATTCCTTGATCCTATCTAATCTCATCTCCTTGATCTCTCTAGCAAGATCTTGCATGGCTTTCAGGAGGGTTTTTGCAAACTCCTTCCCATCTTCATCACTTCAAGATTTAGGGGCTTCTCCCTTGTCTTTTTCATCATTGGTGTAATCAAATTTCTTGTGTCTTCTTCTCAGGTACCTCTTCTCTTTTTCAGAGAGAGGCTCCTCTTCTTCTGAAGACATATTGGCTCTTTAAGAAATAAAATCATAGGCTGTGCCAAGATGATTGCTCCGATACCACTAAAATATCCCCAAAAGGGAAGATTCAACAATGCTGGATAAAATAACGTATTTTTCAGAAGTATGTGCACTAAAATTAATTTGCAGCTCTTGGAACCCTTAGATTTGGAGATCTAGCATCAAAATCCAAGAGGAGAGAAAAAACGAATCAAACTAGGTGAGGTAAACAAACCTCCCACAACTAGTATGGCTGGAAAACACCCAAGAATGGGGCTACAACAATATGCAACAATACTACAGGAAAATAACACATTTTTACTGAGAAAAAACAGGAGGCCAATAAGAAGGCTCAAAATTCATATGTACATCAATAAATCAGATCCATAATGAGGCCCATATAATGTATGACAGAATGTAGAAGACAAGAATAGAAGAAAATCCTCAAAAGAGGGGCTGCAACACATGTATTGACTGAAAAATGGCTTGACAACATTGTTTTTAAGAGCCACAGTAGATGTATATTACACTCTATATCTAGAGCAGATCTATGTACAAAATATTACATCCATATCAGATCAGTACACTACAAAATATTTGTTCACATGTGACATTGATTTATTTTGTTGTTTAGGAGTTTTATTGATCCTCCTCTACAATTTTATTCTTGAAACAAGAAAAATGAAACAAAATTGTATATTCCCATTAGCTGGGGCTAATTGGGAATATTACAACTACTTCGTGGAGAAGTATCATTTCATCATAAAAATGTGATATGGCTTCCTACATTGGCCCCAAATCCTCCTGTATAGTTCACTGCCATTCTCATGTGTTGAAACTGTGGGAAGATATTTGTTGGTTTTCTGTAGTGAGGTGTTTTATGTGTTTCTTTACTACAACTAACTCTTTCCTCAACTATGCATTAAACATATACTTATATTTATCTTGTGATACTTTAGAAATAAAAGCATTAACTGCCATGATTTCTTGGGGATTCCTCCTAGTGTTTGCAGTTATCACCTTTTCTATGGATACAAAGACCAAATTATGAGGATCATTTGGGAAGAATCTTGTCCTTTGTTTAGCGATCATTTTCTTTACTTTATGACGTTGCATACACCCATTACTCTTTATTCTAGTGGAGGCGTAGTTCCCATATCATCAAATGGGAGATGGGAACTTGTAAGAAGAGGTTTTGCCAGAGAACCTAGTTCATCATCTATGGGTTGGATAAAATCATGTTGACATTGCTGGGAAAGCATCAGTTGTATGAAAAGCTTAGTAAGTGTAGTTTCTTCCATACTGAAGTTCACTACTTGAGACATGTTGTTTCCAAGGAAGGTATAGTAGTGAACCCAAAAAAGATCAAAGCTATCATGGAGTGGGAAAATCCTAGGAATGTGGATGAGGTCAAATCATTCATGGGACTAATAGTTTATTATATGAGGCTCATATAGAACTTCTCACATCTTTACTATCCTATTACATATTTTCAGTGAAAAGGGAAGAAGCTTGAATCGATTAAGGAGTGTGAAACTATTTGTAAGTCATTGAAGTATCCACTTACAAATGCTATGTTTTTAAATATTTCAGATAAAAAAAATACTTTTTGGTATGTATATTTGCTTGTGAGAGAGGAATTGGTGGAGTTAAAATGTAGGAGCGAAAGGTGGTATGTTATGAGTCAAGGAATTTGAATGAGCACGAGCATAACTATATGACTCGCGATCTTGGGTTGGTAGCTATGAATGCCTTGAAGGTGCAGATACATTATCTTCTTAGTAGGAGGTTTGTCTTCATGAGTGATCACAATGGGTTGAGTTACTTGTTTGACCAACTCAACCTGAATTCCAGGAAATATAGATGGTTGGATACTCTCAGTGACTTTGATTTCGAGATCAGGTACATCAAGGGAAAGGAGAATGGGGTTGTAGATGATCTTAGTAGGAGAGTTTAGGTGAATCATATCGCAACAACGATTTCTGATGGGTCAAGATTATAGGAGTGTATATTACATATCGGACAACATGATGATAGGTATAAGAAGTTAAGGCACATGTTACAACCCCAGGATTAAGGTGATAAGGATGAAGAGTACCATCTCACAATATATGGATTGGTTAGAATCAAGAGCAATATTTATGTACCAAATGATAGTAAGTTGAAGAATCTTAACTTGAGTGAGTATCATGTTAGGTCATATTCAGGTAACATGGGATATCATAAGACATTGAAAATAGTTAAGAAATTTATCATTAGCCGAACTTGAGGACAAAGGTGGTTGAGTTTGTCATATGATGTTTGGACTATCAGTGGGTAAAATCATAGTGTAAGAATCTAGGTTGTCTATTGCATTTGATTTTGATTCTAGGGTGGAAATGTGAGGAAATTTACATGGAATTCATTACATATTTTCTGAGGACATCGAGATTGCATGAATTCATCACGGCTGTGGTTGACAAGTTAAGTAAGGTAGTTCACTTCATTGAAGGTAAGTTTATGAATTTAGCTAGCAAGGTAGCTCATATTTCATTAGGGGGATAGTGAGGTTGCATGGTGTTCCCAAGAATATCATATTAGGAAAATATGCCAAGTTCACTTCCAGGTTTTTGAAGGAGTTATTTGTAGGTTTGGGGACATAGTTGGATATCAAAAAAACTCGTCATCTATAGAGAAACAGACAGACAAAGAGGATTAGCAGGTTTCTTGAGAAGATGTTGAGGATGTATGTCATGCATCGGCAAAGGAAGTGGGAAGAGTATCTTCCACTAGTATAATTTTCATAAAATAATCGATATCAAAAATACTTGAATATGAGTCCATTTGAGGTTATTTATAGGTGAAATTATAATAATCCTATTAGCTAGAGTGATCTAGTGAATAAGGTGTTTATTGGACTATATAAGTTCAAAGAGATGGAACAAAAAATGTTGGTTATTAAAAGGAATTTTAAGGTAGCACATAATACTAATAAGAGTTATGAAAATAAACATAGTGTATTTAAGGAGTTTCAGGCCAGGGAGCATGTATACCTATGCATTAGGCGCAAGATGAGCTTCTTGAGGAAATCGATCATCTGCCAAGATAGAACCTAGGTATTGTGGGAGTTTCAAGATCCTTGAGAGGATTAGAAAAATGACATACAGACTTGCACTGGCTCCAACAGTGAAATTCCATGATGTTTTCCATGATTCGTTACTTAAGAGATATGTGCAGGACGTTGATCATGTGATTGAATGGTTTGTATTGTAGGTGGAACCCGAGGGACAATTCCAATGGAATAATGCGTATTGGAGTGGAAATAGCTCATTCTCTAGAACCGAGCAATTGAGAAAGTTAAAGTGCAGTTGAATCACTTTAGGCCTAATGAAGCTGTATGGAAGATGTATGCTCAGATGTGGGCTATGTATACTTCATTATTTGTTGGTTCAAGAAAATGAGTTTTGGTAGCTGTATGTACATATGTGTATGGTTGTAGATACTCCAATGAGTTATGTTATAAAGCTCCAAAAAGCGGTATGATTCTAATGTTGGTCACGGTTTGCAGTAGTTGTTCACTGTCAATACTTCATCAAACTATGCTAGAAATATTCATAGGAAATATGCTTTATTTTAGTGGTTTTTTGTTCATAGGTGTCGAACAACAAGGATGGTGTTCGCGTAAGGGGGATGGGTTTGTAACAACCCCTCATTAAATTTCATGTAATAAAGTATAATAAAGGTAAAGTAAAACTAAGGTCATGAGACAATATTCCAAATTGAATGTTGGGAAAAGCACCATAGTGGGAATCACTTTTGGTTTATTAATGGATAAGGAAATTGGAAAATAAATTGGGAAGGAAAAGTAGAAATAAGTAGGATTTTTTTATGAAATAAGGGAAAATAGGAGAAAAGGAAGGTGAAGAGACACATATTTGCATGAGAGGGAAATTAGAAATAAAATTAGGGAAAATGAAGAAAATAGAGACATCAATAACAAAAATTCTTCAGAGAACCAATTCATAATTTTTTTGAGTTTTATCTTGGGTCAAGAGAGAGCACCAAGAGGAGGACAAAATAAAAAAAAGAAAGGAAGGAAAAAAGAAAGAAAAGGACAAGCAAGGAAAGAAAAGAAATCAAGGAGATGGTTGGATCAACGACTTGAGTGGAAATGTTTTGTAGGTAATAGGTTTCATGTGTGATTTCCTAGCTGAGGTGTGAATGCATGGTTCAAGAATTTGTGTATTTTTTTAATTTTTTATCATTGGCATGACATTTTCCTTGTTTGACAATGGTTTCAACCTTGCCTTTCCATTTCGTTGATAGGCATGCTGTGACGGGATTTATTTCTGCGATAAGATTTAAGTTTCCATAAGGTTTTGGAACTAGGTGAGTTGGTCTCAAAAAGATTCCCAAGGGTTGGGGGTGAATATGGTTTTCTACGGGAAGCCCTCAACATGTGGGTGGAGATAAGAAAATTCCTCAAGTTATGTTGAATAAATTCTAATACATCCAAGCTTGATTTGGTTTTGTGATATTGGGACCTGTTTAGGTGATATCGCAGTAGCTTGAAGGTGGAGGTGGTTTAACTTATCGATTCCCTTGGTTCTTTATGCCTTATTTTATCCCATGAGATGCCACATTCATTCTTGGAACATAGAATGGGGGTGATTCATTAAAAGAACTATTTGGTTCATATCGATCTATGGTCAGGTGGGATGTGGAAGTGCTTGACTTAGTTGGATTTTTCATATGTTAATAAGAGTTATTTTCCTTATTGTGATTTATAATAATATGTACCTGTTTTTATGTTTCTTGATGGATTTTCTATCATGGTTAATATTTTGGTTATCTGTCAATTATAAGCATGATTTAAGATGAGCTCTATCTATGGCTCTTGTTGTGCTTTGATAAGTTAATGAATGGTTGATGAATTCATGTGATAGAAAGTGTTGTTGCAACTACTTGGAAGGGCATTAGACCTTCTCAATGATTTTTATCTAAAGTACAGAGATTTACATTAAGATATCCATTCATGACCTATATCTTACATGTTTAACATATGTTTGACGAAATGTATAGTATGTGGTAGTTAGTCTATGTGAAGTTCTAGCTTAAAGTTTGAATGATTATCATTATCGTTATGAGAAATATGTGTGTAGAAAGTTAGAGGAAGCTATGGGCAGTGGTTAGGCAGTGTCAAGGGTGTGGTTATAGGTCTAGGTCAAAGAAAAATGGTTTTAGCTCAGGTATTTGTCACCTTGGGTGGTTGGTCAACCTCGAAGTGATTTTTGGTTCCTTAGGAAGGTGATTTTTGGTTCCCTAGGAAGGTCAATAAGTCTCAGTATGTATGTAGGATGTATGTATGTATGTATGTTAGGTACACAATTGAATGTGTATATTAATATTCCAAGGAGGTTGTTGAGGAGTTTGTTGTCTTAATGTTACTTGAAGGATTTATAGTAAGCATAGGTGTGATGTGATCAGAAATAGGCTGGCATTTGAGTAAGGTAATCAAATAAAATATGACATAATAAAAAATATTAAATTTTTGGTAAAGAAAAATGTTTATAACATATTATCACAAGCGTTACTTATGCTTTTTTTTCATATGATGTGTTAGCATAGAAAGTGTAGCATGACAGAGTTAATGGTACCCTAGATAAGTACCTTAAAGAACTTCAAATGACTATATAGACACAAATCAAATCTCATCAATCGTTAATTAGAATTAAAACATTCTTACAAAATCATTATGTAAATATAACCACACTAACATAGTGTGTTGAGGCATCTTACTGGCACAAACGTGTAAGAAGGGGAAGACCCCGTAGTTGGTTCATCTTCAACAGTATGGTGGAGTACATATGACCTCCACGCACCATGATCAATAAGTTGTATGATAGAGAGGGATGCAAACATCATGAAAATATTTGAGAAAAATCATAGGTGATGCATGTCGGAAATAAATGATGGTAATATTTGGTAATGTAAGTTTCTTGTTAGATTTTGTTTATTTTAAGCATGATTGTGCCCTTTGAGTTGTTATAGTGGGCTCTTTTAATATTACCTTATGTTTCTCGTCTACATGGTCTATTGAGGAAAGACCAAAAATTAAAGCATACAATAAAGAAAACCAACTAAAATATAGAACCCTAATTTTTGCTTGAAAGCACTACTGGATGAGTGAAGTGGACATGATGGGTCCACTTGCACAAAGGAAAAGGTAATATTTACCATGAAAGTGGTAATTTGAAGTAGTTTCCCTAGAACTTGGTAATATTTTGGTAATCTTTTATTGTGACACGTTTGATATCATAAAAGTATAATGGTGCCAAAAGAAAAAATCATTGGTTAAAGCCATCATGGGCACGAGGAAAAAAGCCAGCCCTTTTGAAAATAACAAGTATGGATACTATGTCAGATTATAACATTATAACCAACTGTTCATAAATTTTTTCTCGAGGATAAACCACGTTAGATGGTTCATTATAACTAATTATTCTAAGGTTGGAATAAAAATTTAATGCACGAGCCATATTCTAGTCTATTTTGAAGGCTGTGAGCTCTAGGGTGGGAGGGGAGATATGTAACCCACCTTCGTGAAAAGTAAATATTTAATTTAATTTTACTTCAAATACTTGGTAAATCATAGGCCAAGAAACACCGAGGATGGTGTTTCACTCAAGGGGGGGAGATATGTAACCCACCTTTGTGAAAAGTAAATATTTAATTTACTTTTACTGCAAATACTTGATAAATCATGGGATATGTGGAAATCCTAGTGGAAAAAATTAATGTTTAAAGATTGTTTTTATTTTATATAAAAGTGGTTATGGAAAGTCATAGAAGACACGAGGAAATGAAACTTAATGAAAAAGTTTTAACTGACCATACTATTAAAATATAGTTATTCATATTCCTTGAGATAAATAATATTAATTGGGGCAAGGGAGCCAAGAGGGTGAGAGGAGATAAAAATTGAGCCAATATTGAAGACATACTTGGTTGGAGGAAATCGAAGTGAGGAGAACGAAGTTGTAATCTTGTGAACCTACAATATGATGATGTTGAAGGAACGTAGGAAAATTCTATTTGGGGTATCCTTTAGGTGGTTGGATCTAGTGGAATCCCTAAGACAAATTTGTGATTCTATGAGATATTTGGCTAGACTTGTAGAGTATTGATGCCTTTGAACATACTTTGTTAATTCATTGTCAAGAAATTGTTTTGTGAGTGAAAAATTGGCCCCGAGAGAGAATTGGGCGTGATTCTCATTCTCATTGGTTGGGAGGAGTGGTTTTTCTGCTAAAGTAATTCATTGACTCTCTAACCTTCTTGAGATTAATATATCTCACTCTCCATAACTCTTAGTATTTCTGTAATTACTAAAAGAAGTGTACTTTCCTGAAAATAAATTACTAGTTACATGAATGGAAGTGAATGGAAGTGAATGGAATGGAAAACTTGTAATTCCAAGTGTAAATGTATTTTCTGCAGAATGCATGATAACTATGCTAAAAGGTGATTGTAGGAAATATGGAGTTAATGTAAAAATGATAAGCAACTTAACCTGGGATTCCATAACATGGAATATATTATTCTATTTTGTCGAACAGTGAAAGCTTCTATAAATATATCATATCTATATATAAGGAAAGGATTGAAAGGATTGTGTTTCAGGTTTCTATGAATTTTTATGAAAAAAATGCTTGTAGCTTACTGTATTAAAACTTTAATGAAACATGTAAGTTTTAGGCCTAGCTTGAAACAATCCTAACTTCTAACTATCAAAGAACTATAATGCTTGAGTTGGTCCAGAAGGAAGAAGTCCCACTTGAGGGAATTCCAGAACCATAAATAAATAAATTGAATGAACTACAGTAATATAACTACTATATGCCAAATATAAATTACAAAATTATTCCAAAACATGAATAAATAGTGTTAGTGTAATTATAAATGTAATTGAGTATAAAGAAAACAAAGACTACATGCATAGACATAAGCACAAGGGAATAATTCAGAAGTTAATGTTTTTGATAAACAACATAATATTAATAGTATATGTCCATTATGACCGACTCAAGGTCTTCGTATAACTCCAAGAGAGAAACCCTTGAACCAACAATTAAAGCATAACAGAGTAAGACATTACAATAACATCATTTGAATGAAAATAGATGATCTGAGAAACATTCGATAACTAATTTTCAAGGTTGAGTGATATATAAATATACATGACAATTATTCTACTTGTTGAGAGAGCATCAAGTAGAAATGGAAAAGTAACGAAATTGGAAGGTACCAAATAAAAATTTGCTGAAAAATGATTATATTATCGTAATTAAGGTATTATATTCCTTGCAAGAAATAAATGTTATTATATTAAATAGAATCCATATGTCCTAAATTTGTTTCTAGCTGATGTCGCAACTCTACAACTAGAAAAACTAGCCTAATTAAATAAACCCTCAAAAGTAATCTCCCAAGGTTCTAAAATTTCGTACAGGCCAGACCGGGCTTACCAAAACTATCAAAAGGATGTAAGCCAAATGTCATTTAAAAAAAAAAAACAAAGTTATGGAATTGGCTAATCGAAAAACATTAACTATTGCGTGGACTATATTGGAATCGAAAACCTTCTAGGACCTCTAAAATTCGTGTAAAACAAGGAGTAAGTCATTGGAACCTGGAGTCTCAAGGAAGCCAAAAATCATAAGAACCAAGAGCTGAGTTAGAGTTTTCGGGCCAACCTGGAAGGGTAAAATGAATACACAAGCAAAAAAAAAGATTAGTTATCGTGTTAACTATAATAAGGTAATCCAAGAATAAGACTCGTGGATTAGAATGCATAAAGGAATCACGTTGTAACAAAGACATTGGGCAACCAAGAAGTACACAAAAATCAACAACCTCTCACTGATTGGGAAACCAAGAAAAAGCGTACTCTTTCATTGGAAACATCCAAGAATAGAAAAGAGGAAAATATCTGAAAAACTAGGAAAGAAGGAAACATCTAAAATATATTGGCTTTATCTAATAATGCATTTTGATTTTATCTTTTGTAATTAATAAGAAATAAAGAGAATGATTGCATTGTTTATAAAATGTTCATCTCTTATTCATAATAAAGTTTGTGGTATTGTTTCCAGAGTTGTGTTATTCCAGTTTTTGTGTCTATAGTATGTTCTATGATTCTCTGCATTAATTTTCAGATCCGCAAGAAGATCAATTGGTATCAGAGCGTAAGATCTTGGAAGCCATCCACCTGTTCGAAGATTTTTTTTTAAAAGGGTCATACATTTCACTCCATTTGGTGGATGAAAATCATGCCGCCCCATCAAGAGCATCAAGAGGCATCCCATGCAGACTCGCTAGTGAATGATTTAGCTAGGGCTCTTCAAGAGCTAATTATGCTGCAACAACAACAACGTCCTCCAGGGAAAATGTAGCTTGATACACACTTTCAACTGCCCAAATTCTCAGGGCAAATGAATGGTGAGACTGTTGATTCTTGGCTCCATAGCCTCTCCAAATATTTTAGACCCTGTCCAACGATGGAAGAGGAGATGAAACTTCAGATCACCTGTCTACAATTGGAAGGCCTAGCACTAACATCGTGGGATACTCATCTTGAGAATATGTCCTTGGTTGTGGAACTTGGAGAACAAGCCGAGACTAGATCGATGCCTATCACATCATGGAATCTCTTTTGCGAGGCCTTACGAGAACGCTTCTATCCTCCAAGATATATACAAAATCTCCTTGCCAAATGGTTGCAGCTTCGACAACTACCTAATCAATCAGTGTAAGCCTACATTGATGTCTTTTGCAAGTTGCACATTCAACTCCATATATCCGATCTAGAAAAGGTGCTAATTATCAAATTTAATTCTGGTTTGCTAATGCTTCTTCACCGTGAATTTGAGTTGTTTGATAGTGCTTCATTAGACAAGGCCTTTATTCGGGCCCTAGCTGTGGAACGCAAAGTGGGTACTCGAATCCGATATCCTCAAGCTCGAAATGGTCCATCTCCCTTTGGTTCTTCTAATATCACCTCTGCCTCATCCCCCACACCTCACAACACCCCTTGGTGCACATTTCACAAGACCAACTCACATGCTTCTGCAGATTGTCGAGTATTGAAAAATCTCCACCCCCACAAGACTCTTTTTACAGAGGCCGAACAACCAAAGGCCACTACCCCACTTCCAGTTGCTAATGCAACAAACACCTCTGTTACGCCTTTTTTTACCCATAATTGTCAAATCAAACATGAGTTGGCCATGCTTATTCTTGACAATGGGAGTCAAAAGAATCTTGTGTCACAAGACTTAGTTGAACGCCTTTGCCTTCCCACCACTCCTCACCCACACTCGTATCAGCTTTGTTGGGTCAGAAAGGACGGTCCTCATCTTACCATCTCACAATGTTGTGTTGTCACCTTTGCTATTGGACCTTTTCGTGATACTGTTGTATGTGATGTTTCTCCTCTAGATTGTGCTGATTTCTTGCTAGAAATTCCATACCAAGAGGCTCGACATGCTGTTTATCATGCTACAGATCACCAATACCACTTGCAGCACAATGGGTGCACCTATGTGCTCACATCCTCAGCTAGCACATCAACCCAACCTTCCATTAGCAAAGCTCACATTATGAGAGTCAATTTAAACCAAGATGTTTCTTTGTGCTTGGTTCGCCCTGTCAAGCCAGACAACCTCACCAATCTAGTCCCTCCTTCAATGGCTCCTCTACTCCACGAATTTGTAGATGTCTTCACCCAACCCATAGGGCTGCCTCCAGCACGCTCTGTTGAAGAACAAATCGATCTTATTCCTGGTTCTTCCTTACCCAATACCTCATCTTATCGCCTTGCTCCTCGAGAGGCAACTGAGATATAATGCCAAATTGAAGAATTTTTGACATCCAATCATATTCAGACTTCATCCTTGCCATGTGCATCTCCATCTTTTATTATTCCCAAAAAGGATACTTCTGAATGGCGCCTCGTGATAGACTATCGAGCCCTTAATAAAGCCACTGTTAAAAACCGCTACCCCCTTCCCTGCATTGAGGATTTGTTGGGCCATTTACACGAGGCTTGTTTCTTCACAAACATGGATTTAACTGCAGGCTACCATCAAGTTCGCATGCATGCAGCCAACACATGGAAAAATTCTTTTAAAACAAAGTTTGGGCTATTTGAATGGTTGGTCATGTGATTTGGACTGACCAATGCACCGGCCACCTTTATGAGATTCATTAATGATGTTTTCAGGGCACATTTGGGTAAGTTTGTGGTCATCTACCTTTATGACATTTTAGTATTTAGTAAATCTTGGGAAGACCATCTTCAGCATGTTCGCACCATACTTCAGTTATTGCGAGCACATCACCTTCAGGTCAAAGAAAAGAAATCGTATTTTGGACAAACATCAGTTCAATATTTGAGATTTATTATTGACAACATAGGGGTTCGCCCATATCCCTCTCGTGTACAAGCCTTGGTGCAATGGCCAGCCCCTTCCAATGCACATGACCTCAAGAGCTTCATGGGAGGTATTAATTTCTACATAAATTTTGTCTCTCATTTCTCACAGTTGGCTCGCCCTTTGCACCAGTTGTATCATCAAGCAAAGTTTATTTGGGATGTTGAATCTGAGAAACAGTTTGCTCAATTCAAGAGAGCCTTATTCTCTGCTCCTATTCTTCATTTGCCAGATATGAATCAACCATTTGAGATGGAAACTGATGTCTCTCAATTCACCTTTGGAGTTGTTCTTAAACAGGGAGGCCACCCTGTGGCATACCATTCTGAGGCACTTGCGGATGCTAAGCTCGTGTACAACACTTATGACAAGGAATTATATAGTTTAGTGCAAGCTTTGAAGCAATGGCGCCATTACATTCTTGGCAAAGAGACTATTCTCCATACAGATCATCATCCACTAATCTTCATCAACTCACAACGAAAAATTCAAGAGCAACGCCATTTAAAGTGGGCTTCTTACATTCAACAATTCCATCTGGTGATTAAATATAAGAAGGGGACAAGTAATAAGATGGCTGATTTGTTAAGTTGATAGCCTACTCAAGTCCTACACATTCTAGAGGTGCGTTGTGTTGCATATGATGCTTGGCAAGATATGTATGCAACAGATCCGGTCTTTGGTGAGATATGGGAAGATCTGCAACAACCTATAGTCATAAACCAAACTCCCTTTCTTGATTATACAATTCGTGATGGTTGGTTGTATAAATTGAACCAACTATGTGTGCCACAATCTGATGATCTTCTCCTTCTCATCCGTGAAGCACATGCCTCTTCATGCGGAGGGAATTTTGGCACAGCCAAGACCATTCTCAATCTTCAATGCCACTTCTATTGGCCTGCCTTACCAAAGCAAGTGGAAAAATTCATTCGTGCATGTTCTCTTAGTTCACAAAGTAAGCCCTCAAATCGTAAGCATGGTTTGTATCAGCCATTAACGATTCCCTCTCATCCTTGGGAATCCATTTCCATGGAATTTTTAATTGGCCTTCCTACTAATTTTCATAAATATGATGCTATCTGGGTAGTGGTATGTCGTTTCTCCAAGATGGCTATATTTCTTCCTTGTCATAATACTACTTCTGCTGCTTAGACCGCGGATCTCTTCTTCCATCATGTGTGGCCACACTTTGGTTTTCTGAGTAGCATTATTTCAGATCGTGAATCTCACTTTATCAGTACCTTTTGGCGTACTCTTTGGTCTTTGTTGGGTTTCCAACTTCGTTTCTCCACTGCCTTCCACCCACAAACATATGGAAAAATTAAAGTTGTCAATTGTACTTTGGTTCACTCACTGCGCAGCTACTTTTCCAAAAACAAACAGTGGGACACATATTTGCATGTCATTCAACATAGTTACAATCGAGAAACACACTCCTCAACTGGTTTCTCACCTTTTGAGGTTTGCTTTGGGTTTCAACCAAGTGAACCCTATGAGATGCCACTGACGATCACCCCTTCTGGGTCTGCACATCAACAACAGGAACAAAAATCAGCTCATCATTTTATACACTCCATTTCTCAATGCCAAGCTCAAGTAACTGTTGCTTTTCAAGTAGCCCAAGATCGTGCCAAACAGAGACATGACAAGCAGCGAACACACTTGTATTTTCAACCTGGAGATCGTGTGTGGCTCTTGTTGGACAAGCAATGCTTCAAGGACCAACATCATAATCTACACCCTCTGAGATATGGCCCGTATACTGTTCTGGAACGCATTGGAGAAAATGCATATCGCTTGGACTTGCCTTCCCAGCTTGGCATCCATGATGTTCTTAATGTTAATAATCTCAAATTATTTGAACCACCTCTCCTTGAGGAATCTGTTACAATTCATCATCTGGTTGATAATATTCCAGATTTTCAGCCTCCTCTGCTCAAAGATACAATTCTGGAATTCAAGAAATGGAATACATGACATCAGCTATAATTCTCATATTTGGTTGGTCGAAAGGGACACACACTAGTGCAGACAAAATGGATGATTGTAGAAACATTGCAACGTACTTTCCCTCACTTGGTGGAGGAAGCCAGGACGCTTCCTGATCTAAACAGGGAGGAATTGGGCAACCAAGAAGGACACAAAAATCAGCAGCCTCTCATTGATTGGGCAACCAAGAAAAATAGTACTCTTTCATTGGAAACATCCAAGAATAGAAAAGAGGGAAACATCTGAAAAACTAGGAAAGAAGGAAACATCTAAAATATATTGGCTTTATCTAATAATGCATTTTGATTTTATCTTTTGTAATTAATAAGAAATAAAGAGAATGATTGCATTGTTTATAAAATTCTCATCTCTTCTT
This sequence comes from Pinus albicaulis, assembly GCA_034641835.2. Classification (NCBI taxonomy): domain Eukaryota; kingdom Viridiplantae; phylum Streptophyta; class Pinopsida; order Pinales; family Pinaceae; genus Pinus; species Pinus albicaulis. The sequence goes on along the minus strand of CM076576.1, from coordinate 684,425,722 downwards.
CATAATAAGGTTTGTGGTATTGTTTCCAGAGCTGTGTTATTCCAGTGTTTGTGTCTATAGTTTGTTCTGTGATTCTCTGCATTAATTTTCAGATCTGCAAGTAGATTAGACATGATAATATAATAAAAAGAGAATTACTAAATCCTTATCTTTGGAAGCCTTGGCGAGATGATTATTTCGTCATAAGAAAAACAAGAAATGATTTCGGGGTAAAAAAAATAAAATAGTTGAGAATGTTAACCCGACTAGGGTTTTCAAAGAATTAATAACAAAGAAAAAATTACCTCTACAATCATGCACAAAAACCTTCTTCCTAAGATTTATTGTATAATAATAGTGCACACCCACACTCAAGACTAGAAATTGACAGTAGGCATAGTGTATTTACTTAGCAATAGAATATAATATAAGGATTCAAGATTAATGAGATTCAACAAGGCAAAATATGTTACCTAGAAAAAGAAAAATGGTTTTTGTGACGGGTAAGCGAACATCCCTATTAAGTTTTGGTCCCAGAACATAGACCTCGTTCAGTAAGAGTGAAATTTGCAAATGAGCCATGGTGGCAGAAAATGAGAAGGGCTAGCTACACCTTAAACACCTTTATTGCATCTAAATATTCTGATATGAAACCCTGAAGATCGATAGTGGCGATCAAGACACTTGTCCAAGAGAAAACCATGCCACCAACCTCTACCTTCACACAAAATGTAGATTATCGAGAAGGTTCCAAGAGCCTTAGGTTGCAGCTATCAATGAAGGCTAATATGAATAGGTTCTGAGAACAAAATACGTGTATGCCAATGCACTGAAACATTATAAATTACTTTTACTCGAAGGTTAGAAATATAATTGAAAATTAGCCTCCAACACATATTAGATTGGGCAGATGGTCATTCATATTATTTTCTATCTTTAATAAATGCTCAAAAAGAATAAAATAAATTGATATTGCTTAAGCTCCTATGTAAGGTCTAGTCGAGGAATTTTTTACCAGTATTAAAATACCCAACAAATATAATAAACATTAAGTTAGAGTGCAATTACAAAACTTGTAGCGTGGTAAAATTAAAGACCCAGAATAAGTCGGGAAGTCGTGTAGAAAATATAAATGGGAACAGGTTTGACACTGACTTCGTACCAGGAATTCACCTCTTACACCCAACTAACTATTGATGGGGCCAAAGAGAAAATTGCTTACACGGGCATGGATCATAGTTGGATAAAATTTATTTTATTGGGTATAAAAAATCCCAAAGTGTCTCCCACTTTCATGTTTGTATTTTTTTAAGTTGGGGTTTATATTTGTTTTGGGGAAGAGTATTAAAAAAGTAAACAAATGGACACTTTTGTTGTGTCAAGTGGTATCAGAGTGAAAATTTTAACATCCATTTGAACAAGAAATACTAAATAAAAGAGGTTCATGGAGAAGGTGGAGTGGCATACAAGGTAACTAGAACATAGGAGTTACTGTGAGGCAAGAGAAAGGAAATGTTTGGAATGCAAAATCATAAAAAAATGTAAGATGAAGAAGGCGACCAATGAAGTATTAAATAATAGACATCATAGTTAATGGTAGAAATATGTGAGAAGGGTGTTCAGGATTGAGGAACAAACCTCATAACATAGCACAAAAAAGGAAATTCCAACAAGAAGAAGAGTTGGAAGGAAAGGAAAAAATAAAAATCGAGGGTTGAGTGTGAAGAGATATAGATAAAATTATTTCAGAAGTGGAAGGAACAAGAGGTAATATGGTCTTTAATACTTTTATATGTTTTTTTAGTTAAGGTAGAAACAACTTCATCTAGAGAAGGTATGATAATTTTGAAGAGAGAAATGGTAGTGTTCTTTAGGATTATGGAAGAAGTAACTTGCAATAGAGAGGATATATTTGAATAATTCTAGTTGAGGTTAGAGATAAGAAGGAAATGGAGGGATTCCTGAAGTAGAGAGAAATAGAGGATTTCTCAAGAAGTGATAAGGGTGCAATAGTTAGAAAGGATGAAGGAGTGTTGAAGAGGTTCCATAAGATGGAACTAGAGAAACACAAATAGCCAAGTGAAGTTGAGGTGTTCACTTAACAAGTGCAGTGAGGCTTGTTATAGGGCTTGGTTGTAGCTCACAATGAGTGAGGAGTAGCTAATGCAAGGGAAGGAGAAAATGAGGAGTAGCTAATGTAGGGTAAGGAGAAAATGACCATTATTGGTGTTGTCGACAATTATTGTCTACCCTAGAGACAACCTAGAGTTGCTATAGACCAGTGCCTAGGACATCTTAACATAGCAAGGAGCTCATAATATAGCTTGGGTTGTCAATCCAAAAGCTCTCTTACTATCTCTTGCAAAACAAGGAAATTAGTTTAAATGGAACCAAACTCTCTCAGAGGCTGATACAAAGATAAGAATAATGTAGGAACAGCATGCAAAAATCCAATACAAAAGCATCAGACAGTTAAGAGACAGCTTACTGCAAAGAGGGCCAGTTCAAATAATATGCCACAGAATCAAATATTAGAAAGTGGATGCAGTGAAGAAACATGAAGAAGATACTAGTTAGCATGAGGCTGATACCCAGATACACAACAAAACCACATATGGGCTTATCCAACTAAGAATCCATACATGACAATGGCGTTTTAAAAGCACCCTCCCCAAGTAACTAATATAGCAGAAAATATGGATGAAATGAACATGGAACAGTATATCATGACTAGGCCTATTTAAAGCGCTTGACTAATCCAAGTATGGGCACCAACTAGGATGAATCCTTACTTAAGACCAGTGAGCCACTCGCATTCTAGAACATGATACAAGAAGATAAATAGCATGGAATGAGATTTTATATTAACACATAAGAGAAAATTACATACTGTGAGATACCAAAGACCAGAATCCTCATTACAGTTATAACTCCTCCTCACTAAGACCCTACGGGCTCCGAGCCTTCATACAGAAGTGTTACAAGATGTATACAAGAACTTCTCACTGCACAGTTTACTGATAGAAATCTGGAACCCTTACAATGTCTTTCTTCTTGGATTTTATAGGAAAGACTAAAAACTCTAGAGAATGAGGTAGGTAATGTACATTGAATTGACTCATTAAAACAAATTGACGAGAAAAACCCGCCTATACTGTTTGACGGTGCTGAACTGGTGCAAGTACTCTGCTGCTGCTTCATGGAATAAATGTTGAGGATGAAAATCTACTCTTAACAAGACACAAAGAATAAAATATACAAATGTTCTGTACTTGACTGGAAGAGAAAAATCTACTGCAATAAAACCTTGAGGTTGCTTGTGTTTGTGCATGGTACTCCCGGTCTTCAAATCTTTGAATTAAAATTCAAAATCATAAGGCTGGGCACTGGCTTTCTCGATCTTCACTGATATTTGTATGCCGCCCAATTAATATTTCTTGTTGTGTAATATTTCCCTCTGCAGGTGTCTTTAGGGTTCAATGGATTTTATTTATGCTTCCATTAATGGGGTCATATCATAGCAACCACCGCCAGCCTTGTTCTTAAATTTCTGCTTTTAAAGATTGTCCTTAGAGAAGATCTTGGCCTCTGCAATGGAGGCGATATATTGCGGCAGCTCCTTCTCCATATAAACCTGCAAAACTCACAAATATATTAGAAAAACCAAACACAGGTGCAAAGGGAGTGGAGGTGGAGACAATGGTGGCGTCAATGATATGGATACATGGCAAGAACATGCGGGGTGACGGCGGAATTACAGAGAGGTTTTGGTAAACATACAAGATGTAATTTTTCCACGTAAAACATAATGTACAAATAAAAAATGATGAAAATGGGTGCAGCACATGTATATAGGTGGCGAGAATGGAAATACAATGGGCACGCGGGGTGGTGACACGTAGGCGCACGAAAAGCCAAGGAGAACATATGACGTGGCGGAGGACTTAGTCAAGCGGGGAGAATGCGAGTGATTATGGGCCACACGATCTCTGAATGATATTGACGGTTAAAATGAGCCGGAGGGCAATCAAAGGTGGGCCAGGGACAAAGTTGACATAGGTTAAAATGCGTGCAGCTCCGGAGGACGACCACCGTTGGATGGAGGCTTTGAGATCTGATGGCTGCTATGGATTCCGCTGCCCGACCTTTGACTGAACAATAATGCGCGAAATGGGCGCTTTCGGGAATCGTACATGAGGATACTTGTCATGCGATCTATGGAATCACTAGCCCCGCGGAGAATACCGCCCTCTCAGCAATGGTGGTGCGGAATGAAACCGCCAGTTTCGCAACGGGTATGGGCGCGGGGACCACCACAGTAAGCACAGCTCCACTCCGTCGATTTTTTTTTGATCGGACAGCTCCAGACGCGCCCGAAATATTTGACTATAAGCTCCTGCCTGTCTGGCACACGGTTTTGCACCCGGGTCATGTGAGAATCCAAAAAAAGGGGCTAAGACTACAGGGGCTAGGCCCAATATGTTTTCAAATGCGGATCTTAACCTTTGGAGGGTGTATTTTTCGGGCGGAAAAGGGTAGCGATAGGCAGAAAATGGGGTTTTATGGCCACGACGGGGGATTTAAACAGATTTGAATGGCGCTGTTGGCCAATGTTCTGAATGGAGGGGCTGATATATACAACATCGGCTCCATCTGGGGATGGCATGTTCATCCTTGGACATGTCGAGAACCTGCAGACCATCTGATCATGCTCTAAGTGGATTCTACTCTTTAGCACCTTTTGCTTTTTCCTCAAAACTCATTAGCACACATCCCTTATTAAAATAAAAACTAGAACAAAGTCTATATACAATATAATACAACAGGCATACTCTGCCCGAATCAAAATTGAAAGTAGGGCTTTAGGAATTGGCCGTTCACAGGGGCATCTAACAAGTCGCCCTGCAAATTTTCTAAAATAAATGTATTATTACCTTTTAGCTCCATAATCCTAAATGGGCCAAACCAAAGTGGATCAAATTTAGCATGTTTGCCCTTTTCAGCCCTCCAGACATCCCATCTGAGAACCAGATCACCAATTTGAAATTTCCTGTCTTTTGCATGCTGATCAAAGATGTTTTTCATTTTCTCCTGATACTTCGCTAATCTTTGATTCACTTGGCTCCGTGTTTCCTCCAATTCTACCAGTTGGTTAATTCTTCTGACCATGTCATCTGGTTCTTCTTGACTTTCCTGCATGAAACTTGCCACTGGCAAAGCCAATTGCACAGGAAACACAGCTGCTCGTCCATATACCAGTTCATAAGGAGATTTCCCAGTTGCTCTCTTACTGGTTACTCTATTCGCCCACAGAGCAAATTTCAATTGGGCATCCCAATTCTTTTGATTCTCATTAATTGTCTTCTTCAAGGCCCTCACTAGAGTTTTGTTGGAAGATTCTGCCAAGCCATTCCCCTGTGGATAGTAAGCTGTGGAGTGATTTAATGCAATATTATATTGCTGGCAAAAATTTACAAATTTATTGGACTTGAAGGCCTGTGCATTATCAGTTACAATTCTAGCTGGACAGCCAAACCTGGATATGATGTTCTCTTCCATGAATTTGATGATTACAACATCTGTAGCATTTCTCGCAGGTATGGCTTCCACCCACTTTGTAAAGTAATCTGTTGCAGTCAATATCCATTTATGTTGGCCACTTGAAGGGGGATGTATTTCTCCAATAAAATCTAATCCCCATTGCTGAAATGGTTCATCTATATGAAATGGAATTAGGGGAAAAGCAGGCAGCTTTTGTCTTTCAGCAAATTTTTGACACTTATCACATGATCTAACCCAATTAAAAACATCTCCAAATAATTTTGGCCAATATAAACCAGCCTTCAGAACTTTATGAGCTGTAGTCCTCCAACTGTAATGTCCTCCACAGATTCCTTCATGAAATTCTATCATTATATTTTCTACTTCACTTTCTGTAAGGCATAATATAATATACCTGAAGGATCTCCCAATATAGCTGCCCATTAGCAACTATGTATTTCTGTGATTTCGTTCTTACAACCCTGTATTTTATCTTACCACAACTTGGAGGACAGCTGAGAGTTAAGAGATATTCAACTATTTCTTTGTACCAAGGACTAGTGAGGTATTTTATGTGTATCTTTTGAGAGGCCATCTCTAGTCCTTGCTGTTCTTCTCCTTTCTCAGATTCTTCATTTGCTATCATGGATAAATTTATGCCTAGAGCCTGATGATTTGATTCAGACAGAATTTTGGCTAGCCCTTGTCCTTTAACCAACTTAGTGGGCCTTATGTCCAAACCATACTCCTGAATTTTTTCAATCCATCTTCCTCTTTTACCTTCACTATCCCCCTGAACAACAATGTCTTTGACAGGTGCTGTAGGGACAGATGCAGTGATGTGAGATTGCAAAATATACATTCTGAAAGCTTTAAGAGACCTCACCAGGGCATATGCCTGTTTCTCCAATATGTTGTATTTCAATTCTGCATCATGCAATACCTGACTGAAAAAGGCTATAGGCTACTCATATCCATCTTAATTTCTCTGCAACAAGATTCCAGCTACAGTATGAGGTGAAGCAAATGAAAAGATCATAAATGGCTTGCTGTAATCTAGTCCAGCTAGTACAGGAGCTTCAGCAAATTCCTGTTTTATTCTGGTGAATGCATCTCTACATTCCTGGGACCATTTCACCTCATTGTTCTTTTTAAGCATATCAGTTATATGCCTAACTACCTCAGCATATTTAGGAATAAATCTTCTCAGAAAATTAATTCGTCCTAGGAACACTTGCACTTCTTTCTTATTCCTGGGTAAAGGAATACTGTTTATAACTTCAACTCTCTTAGGGTCTATTTTCACACCATCTTTAGTTACAATGTGCCCTAAGAGTTTTCCCTCATCTAATGGAAATAAAGATTTTTGAGGATTGAGGGAAAGACCATATCTTCTGCATTTTTCAAAGGTTCTCTGCAAGTGCTGAATGTGTTCAGTATCATCCTTTGAAAATACTGTGATATCATCCAGATATACCACCAGAAACTTGTCCTGCTCTCCAACAAAGGCGATGTCCATTGCCCTCTGAAAAGTAGCTCCTGCATTAATTAGCCCAAATGGCATCCTGGCATAAATAAATGTACCCCATGGTGTTGTAAATGCAGTTTTCTTCTGATCCTCTGGGAACACAGCTACCTGATTATAACCAGAAAACCCATCCATCATTGACATTCTGGAGGCTCCAGCCACTTTCTGCAGAATGTGATCCATCTTAGGCAATGGATAATTATCTTTTAAAGATGCTCTATTTAAGTTTCTGAAATCTACACACAACCTTATTTCTCCATTCTTCTTCCGAATAGGAACAAGGTTTGCTACCCATTCTGAGTATCTCAGTGGCACAATTATTTTGGCCTTCAACAACTTCTTGATTTCTTTTTCAATAGAGGGAAGCAGCAGAGGATTTATCTGCCAGAGCTTCTGCTTATAAGGCTTTGCATCTTCTCTCAAAGGAATTTTATGCTGCATTATACTAATGTCAAAAGTTTTCAGGTCCTGATAGGACCATGCAAATACGTCCTTATATGACTGAAATAGCTTCAAATATTTTCTTTTATATTCCTCTGAAACCTTTTTGGATAATTTTACGATTTTGGGCTCAGCATCAGTGCCCAAATTCAAGTCTTCTACTTGATTTTCTTCTACTATTTTACTATGCTGCAATGGAACATCGTTTTTATCAAACAATCTTTCTAGAGGTACCAGCCCTCTAGCTATGATATTTCCTTTTAGCTGCAGCACTTTATTTCCTGCTATTTTTTCTTCCCATTTGTTTTCTGCAACATTTTCAGTTTCTTCCTCATCATCATCAATCTCCATATTTGAAAACTCCCCCACTGTCTCCAAGAATCTCTTCATCTGTTCATCATCTTCAAATACCTGCCAATGTTTAACATTATCTGGGATTGATGGTTTGTATCGTACTTCAATTTCATACCTCAAGAGAGGATTCTGTGGAAGGTGGAATGTACTAGCAGCCATAGCAAGAGAATGTGTCATTCTATTATTCTCTCGAGGCATGAACTGTATGTTGAATGCTGAGAAGAAATTCTCCACCATGTCCCATATTTCATTCCTATAGGCTCTCAGGTGAGGATGCTTGGTTTGGCATTGATTTCTGACTTGTCTGACCACCAGCTCCGAGTCTCCCATGACTTTCAAACTTTGTATGCCCATGTTTCTGGCTGTTTGCAATCCCAATAAAAGTGCTTCATATTAGGCTACATTATTGGTAGCCTCATATTCCAATTTAAAGGACAGTGGGACCCATTTGCCCGTAGGAGAGATTAATAACACCCCAGCTTCATTGCCTTCTCTTGAATTTGCCCCATCAAAATGTAAAGTCCAGATCCCAGCTTCATAATTTTCTGAAGGCTGCTCATCCTTAATTTTGAAGGAGGATTCATGCACATAATTTTGATCTTCTTCTAGCATAAAGCATGAAAAATCTCCTTCTTTACTATAAACTGGTGAATTTTCAGAGTTATCAGCCTTAGTAACTACCTTGACAAATTTAGTCCCTCTGTATAACCTCCTCTCCTGTCCACCAAAAACTGGGATGGTAGCATATGTTAAATCCAGCTTAATTGACCCACCAATTTTTGTACCCCAGGACCTTGACAACAACATGCCAAAGCGGGCTGGGATATCAGCCACCACAATGTCCATGACCACACTCTTTTCTGGAATTTGGGCCAAATTGACCACTAAATCTTTAATCATCCCCAAGCATTTGACTCTTTTGGAATCAAATGGGTTCATGTCTTTATATTGTCTTGTAATTTGCAGTCCTAGTTGTTCCATGATAGACAGAGGCATAAGATTATGGGAAGCCCCGGAATCTAGCATGCAGTTGTGTAACAGTAGGTCATGAATAACTAGAGACACATAAAAAGGAGGAGTAGAAGGATCTACTTCCTCAACATGTGGGCCAAAGACTACCATGGGTCTTTCTTCTTGAAGGTTTAAACTATCAGGCACAATTGATATTTCAGGATGGAGAATAAAAGAAGTAACTTGAGACTGATATGCAGGTTGTTTTAGCAGCTCGGTCAAGGGGACTGGAATTTTAATTTTCTCAAGTTATTTTTGCAAACTAAAAGAAGGAGGGGGCTTTTCTATCACAACTTCTTTTGACTCTTTATTTTCAGCTGAAAATTTAATTCCTTTTGACAAAGATTCATCATTAGGAGGACTGACTACTTTTGAAGAAGAAGGAATCTGGTCATTAGGCTGCAAGGGAGTATTTAAAGGACTCTTACCTTTTTCTTTGTTTCTCTTTGTTGCTGATTCCTTCTGAGCAGGTGGTTCCTTTTGAGGGGGCTCTTCTTCTTGATCTTCAGTCCGGGTTCTCTTCCTTGAAGATCTGAGATCATATTTTACATTGAATTGTTCTTGCATGAAATCAGCAAATTGCTTACAATAATGATCAATCTCTGCTTCTTCTTCTTCTTCTTGCAATGGGCATTCCATTTCATCATTGTTTGAGAAAGCAAGATTTGAATCTTCTAGTTCATAAGTAGCATCTTCAGTGGAGTCATCTTCTGGACCTTCTAGGTACAAGGGATGTGGTACCTGATCTTGCTACTCCTTTGCTTCCCTTGGAAATATTTGCAATGGTGGTCTCTTATACTGGGGATTGTATCCTCTGTTTGAAGCATTATAAAAATTCTTGGGAGCTGGGTTCTTTGCCTCTAATTCAAGCTTGACCATCTTCTTTATCAATTTGCTTATTTCCTCCATTTTATCTGAATCCTTATCCTGGTTGGAGGTGGATAATTCTTCTTTTCCCTTCCTTCTAACATCCTGTTCAGCCTTCCCTTTTAATTTTCCAGAGGAAACAAAGTTCACTTCCAATTCAAGAGCATCTCATTGAGCATCATCTAGGGTGGCAGGCTTTCTCTCCCTGAGGGAGAAACCGAAATCTGAGTCAAAGGCTGCAATGAAAACAACTTTTGCAGCGTTCTGATGAGGCTTCATATCTGCAGGGAGATTTAAATATAGCTTATTAAATCTCTTAATAAACTCCGACACCCCTTCATTATGTCTCTTATTGAGTGTATTGAACTCGGTGAGACATTGTCCATGATCTTTCTTTTCTTCCCATTTCCTGAGAAAAGTATCCTCCATGTCATCCCAGGTGGTTACTGAACGGTTTCCCAAGGTCTTAAACCATTTTCTGGCTTCACCATCCAAAGATTTCATAAATAATCTTAAGACCATGTCTAAATGTTCAACATTAAGGTTCTCTGCAAAGGAGCAGAAAGTCTCAAGATGTTTCTGAGCATCAATTTCATTTTCTCCATTAAATCTAGGCAGAATCTTCAAATAATCCTGTGGCATATCATTTAGCACTTGGGGTAAGGCCAGTGGAGCATATTTGTTCAGGAGAAAAGCTGGTACATTAGCCATTGGAGGAGGTGGGGGTTGTGCAACAATTTGATGTACGAATGAAGGGGAGCAGGAGGAAGTAGAGTATGTATAACAATGGGAATAAATTGCACAGAAGCCTGAGGTGTAGATGGGAATAGTTCACGTTTAACAGCAGCTACTTCTGTGACTTCTTTAACTTCTTCAGTCTCAGGGGTAGGATGAGGGTTATCTTTGGTTCTATCACTTCCCCTGGGTGGGCTATCTGAGTAATATTCAGGATTTTCTTCACTAAAGTCAGGATTTTCTACTGGAATTTCTTGAGAAGAAGAGGATGGATAATCTTCTTGAGAAAACTCAGGGATTTCAACACGGGCTGATTGTCTTTCTCTCCAACTTCTTCTATGTATAATATTTTTTGGGTTAGGCATAGAAGATGTCTTTAACTTAGAGGAATCTGACCTCAAATGTGGCTTTCGAGGAGCCAAGACTACCAATAGTTTTATCAAATAAATAACAGTGGAGTCGTCAAGGTGAGAGATACGCTACTCTTCAACTCTCTGTGCTCACCTGATTAGAGAGTGAATATGATTTGTCGAGGCCCAGGGAAACTGATATTCTCAAATTCGTCCCCGGCAACGGCGCCAGAAAGATGTTGTAGACAATTCTTGTCTACCCTAGAGACAGCCTAGAGTTGTCATAGACCAGTGCCTAGGACATCTTATCATAGCAAGGAGCTCATAATATAGCTTGGGTTGTCAATCCAAAAGCTCTCTTACTATCTCTTGCAAAACAAGGAAATTAGTTTAAATGGAACCAAACTCTCTCAGAAGCTGATACAAGGATAAGAATAATGTAGGAACAACATGCAAAACTCCAATACAAAAGCATCAGACAGTTAAGAGACAACTTACTGCAAAGAGGGCCAGTTCAAATAATATGCTACAGAAATCAAATATCAGAAAGTGGATGCAGTGAAGAAAGATGAAGAAGATACTAGTTAGCATGAGGCTGATACCCGGATACACAACAAAACCACATATGGGCTTATCCAACTAAGAATCCATACATGAAAATGGCGTTTTAAAAGCACCCTCCTCAAGTAACTAATATAGCAGAAAATATGGATGAAATGAACATGGAACAATATATCATGACTAGGCCTATTTAAAGTGCTTGACTAATCCAAGTATGGGCACCAACTAGGATGAATCCTTACTTAAGACCAGTGAGCCACTCGCATTCTAGAACATGATACAAGAAGATAAATAGCATGGAATGGGATTTTATATTAACACATAAGAGAAAATTACATACTGTGAGATACCAAAGACCAGAATCCTCATTACAGTTATAACTCCTCCTCACTGAGACCCTACGGGCTCTGAGCCTTCATACATAAGTGTTACAATATGTATACAAGAAATTCTCACTGCACAGTTTACTGATAGAAATCTGGAACCCTTACAATGTCTTTCTTCTTGGCTTTTATAGGAAAGACCGAAAACTCTAGAGAATGAGGTAGGTAATGTACATTGAATTGACTCATTAAAAAAAATTGATGAGAAAAACCTGCCTATACTGTTTGAAGGTGCTGAACTGGTGCAAGTACTCTGCTGCTACTTCATGGAATAAATGTTGAGGATGAAAATATACTCTTAACAAGACACAAAGAATAAAATATACAAATTTTCTGTACTTGACTGGAAGAGAAAAATCTATTGCAATAAAACCTTGAGGTTGCTTGTGTTTGTGCATCGTACTCCCGGTCTTCAAATATTTGAATTAAAATTCAAAATCATAAGGCTGGGCACTGGCTTTCTCGATCTTCACTGATATTTGTATGCCGCCCAATTAATATTTCTTGCTGTGTAATCTTTCCCTCTGCAGGCGTCTTTAGGGTTCAATGGATTTTATTTATGCTTCCATTAATGGGGTCATATCATATCAACCACCGCCAGCCTTGTTCTTAAATTTATGCTTTTAAAGACTGTCCTTAGAGAAGATCTTGGCCTCTACAACGGAGGCGATATATTGTGGCAGCTCCTTCTCCATATAAACCTGCAAAACTCGCAAATATATTAGAAAAACCAGGCACAGGTGCAAGGGGAGTGGAGGTGGAGACAATGGTGGCGTCGATGATATGGATACATGGCAAGAACATGCGGGGTGACGACGAAATTACAGAGAGGTTTCGGTAAACAGACAGTATGTAAGTTTTCCACATAAAACATAATGTACAAATAAAAAATGATGAAAATGGGTGCAGCGCATGTATATAGGTGGCGAGAATGGAAATACAATGGGCAAGCAGGGTGGTGGCACGTAGGCGCACGAAAAGCCAAGGAGAATAGATGACGTGGCAGAGGACTTAGTCAAGCGGGGAGAATGCGAGTGATTATGGGCCACACGATCTCTGAATGAGATCGACGGTTAAAATGAGCCGGAGGGCAATCAAAGGTGGGCCAAGGACGCGGTTGACATAGGTTAAAATGCATGCAGCTCCGGAGGACGACCACCGTTGGATGGAGGCTTCGGGATCTGACGGCTGTTATGGATTTCGCTGCCCAACCTTTGACTGAACAATAATGCGCGAAATGGGCGGTTTCGAGAATCGTGCATGAGGACACTTGTCATGCGATCTATGGAATCGCTGGCCCCGCTGAGAATACCGCCCTCTCAGCAATGGTGGTGTGGAATGAAACCGCCGGTTTCACAACAGGTACGGGTGTGGGGACCACCACGATAAGCACGGCTCCGCTCCGTCGATTTGTTTTTGATCGGACGGCTCCAGATGCGCCTGAAATCTTTGACGATAAGCTCCTGCCTGTCCGGTACACGGTTTTGTTCCCAGGTCATGTGAGAATCCAAACAAAGGGGCTAAGACTATAGGGGCTAGGCCCGATATGTTTTCAAATGCGGATCTTAACCTTTGTAGAGTGTATTTTTCGGGCGGAAAAGGGTAGCGATAGGCAGAAAATGGGGTTTTATGGCCACGACGGGGGATTTAAACAGATTTGAATGGGGCTGTTGGCCAAAGTTTTGAATGGAGGGGTTGATATGTACAACAACTGGTAAGGAGGAAGGTTCGAGTGCAAGTGAAAACAATATAAAGAAGGATTCCAAGGAAAATGACATGGGGAGAAAGATGAGTTAGGGTTAATTTGACCATGAAATGGATGATTTTAATGAGAGATTGAGTATAATTTTATAAATCCTAGAAAATAAGGAACAAGACTACAAGGAAGTTTGGGTGCTAAGGAATAAGAAGGTGAAATGGCCTTTGCTGCAAAAGAGGATGAAGCATAGCTTAAATGCTTCATTGAAGGAGAATGAACTCAGGAGGACTAAGTGTGAAGGAGAATTTGTTCACTTTTTTTAACCAGAGAAAGGATCAATTATAGGAGAGAATGATGATGTGCTTAGCTCAACAGAAGGAAATAATATCATATCAAGAAGAAGAAATTAATATATTTTAAGCTAATTTTTTTTGTGAGTCTATAATTACAAGTATTGAATATAGTGAAGCTGAACATGTGCCAGATGTTATGGAGGAAGTAGAAACTCAAAAATATTTGTGTTATGGTGATGAAGAACACCAAGAGATAGAATATTTGGAGGATGGAAAATCTCAAGGAATTGTCACAAAAGAAAAATATTTAGAAATATGTCGTGAAGGAAGTGTGGAGGAAATCCACAAAGGAGTTTGGGAGAGGAATATATATTTATAGGTATGATTGATTGGTTATATCTTCTCTTATTTAGTGTTTATTCAATAATTCTTTTAAATATTTTGTCATATATTGAATATCTATGGAAATTGGGGAAAGGGAGAAAACCACATGTTTTACAGATCTATGGATTGGATCAGTGTACAAATGGTGGGAGAGAAACTGGTAAAAAGAAAAAATAACAATGCATTTATTATAATTAAAGGAAGGCCAAATAAAAAAAAGGACGAGAAGACAACCAAGAAATTATCATGAAGAAGGAGGAGACTCGATTGCCTCATGCAATGGAGAAAAGAAAAAGACTCAATTATGAATATGGATATGAAGCAGGCTACATGGAAGTACCTTAAAGAAGAGAAGACCAAAGCATAGTCTAGAGTAGTCATGGGAAGTTTCATGCAAATGAAGCAATTGTTATGTTGAACATTTGACATAATTCATTCACAGAGTTGTAGGGGATGAGAAAACACTTCAAGGAGGAACTAGTATGCATGATGGGATAGAAAAATATATAGTTGACAAGGATAAATTGGTAATTTATAATGAACTCAACGAATGTTTGGAAGAAATTGTTTTCTCAAAGATGTTTTCTTTTTGTGGAGGTGAAACCATAATTGATAATTCTGGAAATGGTAATGAAAAACCTTCCATAAATCAAACAAAATATTGGGCATGGAAACCATATGTTGTGAAGATTACTGAATGAAATTGGGATATATCTCTTATAACTCTCCCCTATTTCATTTGAGATGTTAATTTTTGAGTGGAAGAAAATGCTTCAAGGGGACAAAATATGTGATGAGAGAAGTGTGCAAGGTGACGAGTATATCCTCTAGTTTTATAAAAGAAGGGTTCCCTACAGATTTTCAGGAATCAAGGGAACAAAATAAAGACAAAAAAGGAATAAGAAGAAGAAAATTTTGAAGATAGCAAGGAGAAACCCAAAAGGAGTGAAGACATAAGGAAATCTATTTGGCTTGAAGGTGATTCAAATTGTATAATTATGAAATTTATAATGTACAACTACGTTGATGGAATTATGGAGCCTGACTAAGAGGAAAAGGCAATTGAAAACTTGTTGTGCTATTTGACAACCCCCCGTTATTTATGTATAAATACCTTATAAAATAATGGTGACCCTTGTTAATTTTTAACTTAGAATAATAAAACACTTATATAGGTTAAAAATTGCTCATCTAAAATTTTGACTTTGCTTATAATGGTCGAAGGACTTAAGAAAATATGCCCAAAACCCAAATCACATACCACATATCACAATTTCAATAAGAAAAACACAAAGCACTCCTTTCAAATATTGTTATGCGACACAATCCATGTACATAAAACAAAGCGCAAAGGATTTTAAACCAAAAAGAATGCTGATAAAGGAAAAAACCTACCCGTCATATATTTTTATATTAAAACCATTGTTAGGAATCGTCTTACCATCACATCATCCTTCGTTATCATGCAATTTAAAATATTTATTACCATATATGATCCCCTCTCTCAAACCCCTATGTGATATATCACATCGTAGTTTCACTACACCATACTTTCCAACACTCACTCCACCACTCTTGCGGTTGTGATATTTCTATCCCATCACAAAACTCACAATGCACTTGCCCCTTAAATGCTCTGATATCTTGAAACTGATGATAAAGATATTATAGTTAATTATTGATCGCGTATCACTATAATGAACGTATCGCATGTTTTAAAGTCATGCCCCAAAATAGTTTTGCGATGCGAGATTTCAATTAAGTGTTGAGTTATCCAAGAAAATCACATGAAGTCACGTTTTTAATCATTACTCAAGCGTAATGGTATTGATAGTATCGGGCCCCCAAAGTAATTTGATAGGTTATTACTTGATATTTTTTATTTTTCTCATTTGAAACATATTGCTCATCATTTCAAAATCTTCTTGTTAATCGCTCCCACGTTTGCAAGTATTGTTGTTGATTCTCCTTTCATCCTACTGCAGGACATTCCAGAGAAGAAAAACCCTTGCGAAATGTCAAATACTCCGAAGAAGATCAAGAAACACATGGCTCCCTAACACCCTGTGCCTTGTGCTTCAGAAGAAACATATATGGGCCTACTATATTCTTTGATACAACATGGTATCAAGACAGTGGATCTTCCTCATGGGAATCTATGTACAAATTGTTTGAGGATGAAAATCCTAGAATAATTGAAAGGATAGTCACAATTGATTCCCCAACATCATCTGAAACTTATTGTACTAAATTTGTTAGTTCCTTCCTCCACCAAATTTTCGCTAGCCCTAAAATTTTTCCCTTTTCAGATATGTTGAAATGGATAATTGAAAATTTTAGAATTGGATAGAGGACATTCTTATCTTAAAGGGACACAATAATTGGGTATTTCAAGGCATAGGATTTAAAGAAAATGTATCATTTACCCAACCCACAGAAGATATATGACAAGAATTTCTTTGAAAATTTTGCAAAGGAAAATAAGCTAGCGCCAAACCCAATAAGGAAATGGAGACACAACCCCAACAAGAAAAAGCATGATGATAATGGTATGTACTATGTGTATTCCCTTCCTGGTCCGTATTTCTATATCATTGTTATGATTTGTAGCTTATTTGGTTACCCTAATACAAGTAAATTTTCGATTGAATTGGTTCCTCTTATTGAAGTTGCATAAAATTCATATATTTTGGAGATGACTTCACGACCATAGGAAGGTGGTTAGGAGAAGAAATATTTACATATGTTAGAATTTATGAACATATTTCCAAGTCCCATGTTTTCACACTGTATGTACCAGATCAACTCCTAACCAGAGAAATTGCTTATCAAACACTAGGGAATGGGTTAAAAAAAATCTTTAAAGGAAGCCAAAAGGTCCACCTAGCCATCATTTCCTCTTGATTATGGAGTCTATGCTTTAGAAAATTACAAATATGCTAGACTTTAAATAAAGAAAATTGAATTTTTGAAATTTTCTAACATGCCCAGCAAACAATTTGACCCAAACAAAGTGGCTCAAAAATTTACAGCCCGGGTAAAAATTAAACAATTTATTCATGAGCCTAATGAATATGATGATTTGTTTGTGTCTGCTAAGACATATTCACAGGTTGCAAATCTGGTAGAGATTTGGTTGAATCCAGGAAAATTTTTTGTGTTTAAAGAATACAAGAACAAGAGGTTGGAGAATATACCTCTAGACATTATGAGTGTGTCCCAACCAATTACACAAAAAGAAATGGATTTGGAGTAGCCTCCCAAGGACACTGAGGTCCTATAGGAAAAACAGGAAATACAATCTATTAAGCAACGAATTGTTAATATTTTATTTTTTAGTAATTTGGATGATGTTTGGAACCAATTTGATCAGAAGATCAAAGGAAAGAAAGAAGAAAACAATTTTGAGCTTAAAGAGATAAACAACACTGCTCTAGACAAAAATAAGATGAGGCTTACTATTGGGGGTTTTGACAAGGAAATCAATACATATGAAACTGAATTCATACTAGCCTTCCCCTCATCAGAAATTGTTCTCAAGATAGAAAAAATCCCTCCTCTTGACATATTTTACAGTACCAAACATCAGGTTGTAATGAGTAGAGAGAGAGAGAAAAAGAGTTGAGCGAGCCCAAGAATCAGTTCTTGGAAAAATACTAATGGAAGAGGTATGGAGAGATCCATAAATAAATCCTTCTGAAGATTTAAAAATATTGTCATAGTTTGCAGGTGCTTATGCAGCTGCTATAATTGATAAGTCATTAGAGGTTTACCAATTAGTCAAGGAAAAATGTGACAAAATCCAACACTTAGACTAGGATTTATTAAAAGAGAAATAGAGTATTGATCATCAGTTTTAGACACAGTTGCCACAACTTCAACAAATCTTTGACCAACTAAAACTAAAACATCAATTTGACATCAATGTCAAAGATACTCAAATCCAACAACTCCAATTCACAATTAAGAAACTAAAGGACAACAAAAAATTAGAAGACTTCAAAAATGAATCTTTGCAATTGAACACCCTGTTGGCCCAACAACAAGTAGAAGTATGTCCTAAATTGACAATCATCAATTATCTGTGTGAAAAAAGTGATTCACTGATTAATCAATCATCTTATCTGAGGACAAATTTCAATGACATTGATGAAAATATCTCAGAATGCATCACTTGGAAAGACACTGCAGAGGGCAGAAAATAAAATCTTCCCAGAATAGAGGATTCCAAAAAAGAAATCATCTTTACTGATTGGGACATACAACTCAAGCAAGCAGAAAGAGCAATATTCAGAGCAAGGGATGTTGCTAACATAATCATTGAAACTATCAACAATAATATATTTGGCGCCATTGTGATTCATGAATATCCAGCTGGTTCTCTTCCTAATGTCAAATTTTTAATGAAACAATGGTAGGAAATGTCAAAGGTAAAGGAAGAAAGCATTAAGAAGATGGAAAAACTCGACTGGGAAAAATACTTGCAATTTCTTGTCAAGCCACACAACCTATGGTTAATGTTGTGTTGCCTTGATAATACATCCTCCCACATGCTTTCTTCATTATTAGATGTAGTGTATATTGGATAGTTTCACTTAATCCAAACTCAGCCACCTGAAATGCAGCCAATGTGGATATTTACGAGCTCAAGCAACAAATGACAAAGGAGAAATCATCACACCCTTGAGCTCGTCATTCAAACAAATTCTTTTTTCTCTTATTTTCTCTTATTTTAAGGAGATTTGTTTAAACCTCCTCAGAACTTTGTGTGTTTTCTATTTTTATATTTCTAGTACTTACTATATAGTCCCTTTCATGTCTACTAAGAAAGGGTTTGAAATTTTGTAAGGAAGGCTTTAAGAAGTTGCACTTTTGTTATTTTTGAACTCATCTTAATAGAAATACTAGAACAGGGCTATTTATTCCATGAGCATAGTAAAGATATATATGGTACTTCTATCTTTATATTCTTCTTCTGTTTTTATGTGATTCATAGTCATACTCCTTTTACATTGTTTTTTTATATCTATATATTAAATACAATTGAGAATTAATTCAATATTGAACATGCAAAGATTACCATCTTCTCGTATATGTACAAGATATGTAGTTATTAATGCGATATAATTTAATCAATTGATTTGATTAAATATTTAATCAAATTAATTAACTTTAACTGTTTTTCAATTCTATAAGTTTTTCATAATCTTCATTCTTATACACTAAAGATAATATTTCAATATTGCATAAAAAGAAACATAATGAATCCCAGGATATAGATAGGTATATACTTTTTAGTTAGTTACCACTAAAATTTAATCAAGTCAAATTTAGTTATAAAAGCCTCACATCCATTCAATTATTTTTATTGGGGAAGTGGTCTCATCATCCCTAGTCAGACTTTCTATTTGAAACAGAAAAGGAACGGTTATCAAGTTCTTAACCAGGTGGTCATCCGTCGATGTTGCTCCAATGATTTTTGAGGCATCAACATTTTTGGCACTAGAAGGAGGTCCTACTAGACTATGAATGGAATTAAGGTCTAATCCTAAATCTAAAGGCCATCAAAAGGTTCATTCTTCTTCCAAATCCCCTATAACTTGAAGGGCGCATTCAAAATCTCCTCCCTTCAGATCTGAGGTTGTTCAATCATCTCCCAAATATCCTAGTACATTATCAGAGGTAATTACACTAGATTACACTCCAGAATCACCTGAAATTTAGACTTTGATTAAAAAATTAGAAGATATTTCTTTTTCAGGATAAAATCCTGTGCGGCGTGAAGCTTCTAAAGGAAGTGTAACCTTAATTTTTCAAGTTACTCATGTGCTAACTCGGTCTCAAAGTTAAAATCTTGGAATAACTCCTTTCAAGTTTCCACTTCATTCTCACCAAAGGAAGACTCCTACATTAGAAACTCAAACATCCACTAGCGATATCACATCATCTTCTCCTCCAAAAATTCCTTCATTCATTTCTCCTTCATTTCCTTCTTCCTAACCAATCACTTCATCTATTCATATCACTTCAACTCAATCAACTACTACTACATCAAGCAATACTGTTTTAGTGGTTATTTCTCCTACCACTACAACAACCTTTGGAACTACTACAACATCTTCCATTCCTACAGGTCATTCATTGGTAGTTAGACCATGGAATAATCTAGGAGTCGTTCAATTGGAAGTACCTCTTCATGATTTACCTAAGAACCCAAAGAGATGGCTACCCAAGTATAATCCTGATGGGAATCCCTGCTAAGGAACACCTTCATAATTTAATGTTGTCCATGAACCTCAATGGAGTATGTGAAGAGGATAGTATAGTTACTTTATTACCTTATACTTTCCAAGGATCAACAGGATCATGGTACTTTTCGCTACCATTGAGCACTATAACTAGTTGGGACATATTTGAGGAGTAATTTTTAACTAGGTTTGGTTATGATCACACTACTTATACTCTTATAAATGATATTTCCAATCATAAAGCTAATTGAGGAGAAAATATCAAAGCTTTTATTTCCAAGTTGAATAAATTGCTAAAAAAAATACCAAATACATCAAAGCATGGTGTTGATGTATAAATTGAATGGTACATTTCCTTTCTTCCTTCTAATATAATTTCTTTTGTAGATAGAGGAAACGAAGCAACTTTAGTAGAGAACGTGAAAGAAGCCTTGTCAGTTGAAAATTAATACTTGCATTAGAAAAGAAGACTTCCCAGGAAGAAAGAAAAAATAAGGTTACATTTAAGCACGAACCAAAAAATAAAACTCCTAAAGATCTTTTCGATCTTTAAGGATTGCAAAATCTCCTTAAATCCATGTCAAATGAGATGGTTGAAATAAAAAAGCAGGTAGTTGAGTCTTCTTCTAAAAAACATTTTATATATTTCAAGAAAGATCAACTATCAAATCCTCAACCACCTAATATTATATCCAATCTTGAATCTGATCAGGATGAAGATGAGGATGAAACAACATTATCTGCTGAAGAATATCAAGATGAAGAAGTTGTAAAATTACATGGGTTATGGGATTTCATACTCCCTACTTCTGATAATGAGGATGAACACGAATCCTTACCTATTAGCACCAGAAGTAAAGTTCCTATTGAGTCATCAAAATCAATCGAGAAACAGAAACCCTCATCCCTTGCTCCTAAAGGTAAAGTTATCAATAAACAATATCCTTACCCATATTCTCAATTAGTCCCATCTTCTTCATATTCTCCGTCTACATCAAATACCTTCATAGTCTCTCACACCATTGAATACAATATAGTGGAAGACATGAATAAAATCAACACAAACATCTCCCTACATGAGGTAAGTAAGTGGAAACAACAACATAATTTTTTAATAAAACAATTGAATGTAGTTATCGCTTCTCCTTTACTTTTTTTTTTACATCCAAAGCCTATAAAGTAGTAGGTAAACCTCCTAATAATACATCAGAAAATATTGATTCCTCGAGTGCAAGTTTAATTGGGGACAAATCCAATTCACACACTCCTCTGTTCCTTCTAACTTTTGAAATTTTCAATAAAAATGTGCACAATTTCATGATAGACTCTAGGGCTTCTTCAATATAATGTCATATTCAGATTGTCTAAAATTAAACATTTCTCCCCAAAATTCCATTGTTCACATTGTTCAAATTGATAGAACCAAAGTCAAGGTTTTAGGAGAAATGAATTGCATTCTCGTTAGACTCGCTTCTACTTCAAAGGCGTGTCAAATCATTCACATATTGAAAAAATCCATGGTTATTTTTCCATAGACTGGTCTCATATGTGGCTTCCTTACAATGGAAAGCAAAATAAAATTTGAGTTCACCATGAAACATACATTAAATACTTATTAACTGATTTTGAAGATGAAAATGAGCTAGTGGCCTTTACCATTAACATCCAGGGGAACTACTCTACTGAATCATTCATGGGTAATTTTAATGCACAAAAATCCCCATTTTAGTCAATTTTGTTACCTATCAAAGCGAAAAAGTTTCACAATGAGATTCTTCTAAATGTGTAAATATTGTAGAAAAAACATTAGTTAAATGTTTATTTTGGACTTTGTATTTTAATGGCTCTAGATGCAATGATGGTGCAGGAGCAAGTTATATATTAATAAGTCTAGAAGGAGAAAAAATAGTGATAGCATGTAGATTAGAGTTTTAATGCACGAACACTATTGTTGAGTATGAGGCATTGGTCCAAGGATTGTATAAAGAAATATATCTGAATTTCAAATATCTTCAAGTATTTGGAGATTCTGAAATTATTGTAAAATATCTAACAAACACCATTCATTGTGTTTCTACCCATTTGAAGAATTATCAATCTCTGGTTCAAAAACTCACTTCTCATTTTTTGGGATTTAGCATTCCTCATATCCCAAGACTTCAAAATGATAGTGTTGACCTTCTGGCCAATGTAGCATCTAGACTTATACCATCTCAGGATTATAGTCCAGAGAGGTTTTCCATTGAATTAATTTTTGACCACCCATCCTAGACAATGTCACGAACTTGCATGTGTTCAATTATGATGAATACATTTAAACCTTTTTAACATACGAAGGATCATATGATGATCAAATAGTTGATGAGGATGAACACGCAACCTAGTTAAAATAGAAAAATGATAATTTTTTTTTACCTAAATCCATAGTTAAACTTAAATATCTATATGACTTAAAAGCCATATTCAATAAGGTTACTAAATCCAAACTTCAAAGTTCAACTTTGAGGTTTAAACTAGTAAACCTTGGAGCTTATCTCAAAACCCAAAACATCAATATAGGTCTAGGTCTCTCACTAGATGAGAGATTATCCTTCATTAATTTATTAAAAATATACAAGAGTGTTTGCGCTTGGAGATATGAAGATATTAGAACATATGACACCTCCATTATCCAACACACTCTCCCAATGATATCTGATGAAAAACTTGTACAACAAAAATTAAGGAAAATTCACTCCAATATTGAAAATCAAATCAAATCTCAGTTGAATTAACTCTTTAGAGCTAAAATTATTTTTCCTGTTAGGAATTCTAAATGGGTATCAAACTTAGTGCCTGTCAAGAAGAAAAATAGTGGCATACACATTTGTATAGATTTTAGGAATCTCAATAAACCTTGTAAAAATAATAATTTACAATTACCACCCAGGGATAGAATTTTACAATCAGTTGCAACTTTCAAGCTCATGTCTTTCCTTGATGGTTTTCAGGATACAATCAAATCCTAGTTCATCTAGATGATAGGTTGAAGACTACATTTAGAACTAAATGAGGGACTTATGATTATAATAAATTTCCTTTTGGTATCATAAATGCAAGGGAAACCTTCCAAGGAGCAATGGACATAGCTTCTAGAGGTATGATAAATAAGAAAAATTTTATTTACGTGGATGACATAACCATATACTCCAAGAAAAGAAGAAACAATTATCATGATTTAAAACAAATATTTGAATGTTGTACAAATTATGGAATTTCATTAAATCCAAACAAGTCTTATTTCACTCACAGTGAAGGAAAACATTTAGGATTTATTGTATCCAAAGAAGGCATTTGTATTGATCCAGAAAGGATGAATGAAATCTCTAAAATTTCTTTTCCCCATAACAAGAAATCCATGCAGTTCTTTCTAGGATAGAAATTTTTTTTCAAGAGATTTGTTCTTGGCTTTTCCCAAATT
Source organism: Pinus albicaulis (assembly GCA_034641835.2). Classification (NCBI taxonomy): domain Eukaryota; kingdom Viridiplantae; phylum Streptophyta; class Pinopsida; order Pinales; family Pinaceae; genus Pinus; species Pinus albicaulis. The sequence goes on along the minus strand of CM076576.1, from coordinate 684,401,888 downwards.
TTTCTTCCATTACAAGCCATGATCAAGAAAATTTCAAACTTTAAGTGGAGCCACAATGAAAGAGAAGCTTTTGATTAAATAAAATAAGCCATTATATATGCTCCCTCTCTAAATACTCCAAAATTTTCTGATCATTTTATTTAATATACTTTCGCTTATGAAACATCATATGATATTTTTCTAACACAACTTAATGATCAACAAATTGAGGCACCCATGTCATTCTTTAGTTCAAATTTTCAAGGTGTTGAATTGAATTGCTCAGAGGTGGAGAAAAAAGCTTTTGCTGTTTTCAAATCTATAAAGCATTGCATGCCTTTTCTTCTAAAGATACACACTAAAGTAATAGTCCCATTCCCAGCAATAAGACAGTTACTTGCACAAAAAGAATTAGGAGGGAAGAGGGAAAATTGGGCTACAACTCTAGAGGAATATGATATTAGCATTAAAACGGCTAAAATTATCAGAGGAAGAGGTTTTTCTAGATTTGTTACTAGAGATTCCAACATACCAACTAATGAGGACTCAGGTAATAATGTGCACATATTTGAGGTAATCCTAATTGATACGGAGTCCCTATATGTTGATCTTATATTTCACTTAAAGAATGAATATTCTCCCCCTTAACTCAATTATAAAAGAAAAATATATTTAAGGCTAAAATCCAATCGATTTGAAATCATTAATGATGTGTTATTTAGAAAAAAACTATGATTTTGTATTATTAATATTCCTTGAAAATTCTGACACACAAAAGGTTTTGTAGGAGCTCCACGATGGACCAGCTAGTGGCCACTTCGGAGGAGGTACCACTACACATAAAATCCTCCATGCAGATTATTATTGGCATACTCTCCTCAAAGACACCCATGCATATGTAAGGAAATGTAAGATTTTTCAGACTGCTGCAGGAAGAAAAAAAAAATACTTGCCTTACCTCTTCAAATGGTCAACATTGAACAACCCCTTGAACATTGGGGACTCAAAATTATAGGTGAGATTGTTCCTCACTCTTCCAAGTATCATATGTACATCCTTACTTCAACTGACTAATTGACCAAATAGGTGGAATAAATTCCACTAAATGTAGCAAATTCTGATGCTATTATCAAATTCAACTATCAGTTCATTATTACCAGGTTTGGTTTACCAACTGCACTTATGTTCAACAATTAATATTACTTTTCAGGTAATAACATGATCGAATTTTCTCTTAATAGGGAATTTAAACTTAAATACGCTGGTAATTAATATCCCCAAGGGAATGGTTTAGCAGAGTCAACCACTAAAAACCTCATAAGAATTATTAAAAGAACTATTGATTAGAGCCAAAATAATTGGCACAACTATTTGAAATTTTCTCTATGGGTTGATATAATAACCCAAAACGCCTCTATAGGTACCTCTCCCTTCAATCTAATATATGGGAAAGATGCTATAATTCCTTCAAACATAGTCATTCCCTCATTAGCCCTAGTCCAATTCATCAAAGAAACACCTTCCTCTTATTTTCAATTAAGAATGTCCCAAATCCTTAAACTAGAAGAAGAAAGGAAAAAAGACAAGCTTACACATTCTCACCATCAACAAATAATTAAATCTTCTTTTGAAGCAAGTTCTATTACCAAAAGATATTTTCAAGTTGGATATCATGTCCTCAAATGGGATAAGGCACATGAGGAAAAATGAAAGCATACTAAATTCCAGAAAAATGTGGCTTGGGCCATATCAAAATATTGAACAAATAGGCCCATCAACTTTTATAGTGCAATATCTACAAGGAAAGAGAGATTATCTTCGTGTTAATGGGATTATTCTGAGAAAAAAAAAAAAAAATCTTTGCTTAGAAGAACATTTCTTCTTTTGTAAATATGTAGGTATTTCCATTTTCATATTTAGGTTTATAGAAAAGAATATTGATTAACATGTGTTTGGCTTTTTATCCACATCTCTAATTATCTTACAATTTTTCGCTTTGAAAGTAGGAATTTTTAAGGAAATAATTACAAAATTGAAAATTGGATAGTTATCATTAAAAATTTTAAATCTTTTTCCAAGTTATTTTAAATCTCAAAATTTATAAAATATTTTGATCTGATTATCAGTGAAGAAAGGCTTTATTTAAAAAATTAAAGACTGTTTTGTAACTAATCATCTTTAACTCTAAATTGTCATCCAAAATCGTTAAGGAGTCAATGATTCTCCCCATTAATCATATTTTTTAGAGTGTAATTCAAAAATATATAAAATTAAAAAGATAAGAGGTATCATCACAATCCTTCTTACCATGATCATAGGAAAATAATGGGCTAACATTGCCACTATTGAAAACCAAAATAGGGTAATGGTTTATGATTATTTGAATAAAAATACAAGGGGTGTTATCACGAGCCAACTTTTTCAACTCAATTACAACTAGTGAATGGCATTGTCACAATCTGGTCACCAAATGATGCCAATGGATTTTTAAGTACTTATATATATATATATATATATATATATATATATATATATATATATATATATAACTTTATCTCTAATGATTGAAATCATAAATGGATGGGATACTGGATCATTGATTGTTAATAGGTAGCACTGTCGAGGCTATGAACGCTTGTTGGCAGTAGTGGCTCTACCTATAACAAATTGAGTATATCAAAAATGCTAAGTTTCAAAAGGCCTCTACTTTATCTTTATAACTGATTAACGACTCATATATATATAGTTTTCATCTATAAGAGGTTTTTAAAAGGATTATAATAAAATGATTTTTTTCTTATTCAGAGTAATTTTATTTATCCAAAATTTAAAAAGTAGTTTTCCTTTCCTTAATCATTTTTTAATTATCAAATTTTTAGAAATTTCCATATTATAAATCAGAGGTAACTAGTTCTTCTAGTGAATCGATAATTGTTGTGCTATTCAAAAATCCCTCATTATTTATGTATAATTAAATTAAAAAATAATGGGGACCCTTTTTAATTTCTAACTTAGAATAATAAAACACTTGTAGAGGTCAAAAATTGCTCATCCAAAAGTATGACTTTGATTTTATTGGTCGAAGGACTTAAGAGAATATGCGCAAAACCCAAATCACATACCGTATATTTTCATTGCAATAATCGACACAAAGCATTCCTTTCAATATTGTGATGTGTCAAAACCTGGGTACATAAAACAATGTGCAAAGGCATGTAAACAAAAAAGAATGCTAACAAAGGTAAAAGCCTCCCGAACGGATATTTTTATATTAAAAAAATTGGTATGACCACCTTACTGCCACATCACCCTTCGCTATCACACAGTCGCAAATGTACCTTACTATTTATGATCTGTGAGGGTCCTATAATTTATAGGATCACGAGGTGATTGGATATTTTATCTCAGTTATATGATATTGTAAATAATATTTCAATTTGGAAATGATTCCATAAAAAAATATAAAAAAAAATGGAAAGAGGGTATTTTATAAAATAGAATAAAGAGAAAAAAGGAAAAAGAAAAGAAAAAGAAGAGAAATAATAGAAAATAAATATGAAAACCACATAAAAGAAAAAAGAAAATCATAGAACTGAAAGTATTTCAAATTTAAATGCCACTACTTGATATGTACTTTGATTTTTTTGAGTAAAGTGAATGTTGTGTGCAACTTGTTCAAAATGCCATAACCCTGAGTCAAGTATTTGAATCATATAGTTTAATCAGGGTCAAACAAGTTTAAATTTTTGTTAATTTAATTAGAAAATAAGGTTATAAAAACTATTTTTAATCTAGGTTGATGTTAGTTAGGTATATAAATTAGGTTGACTAAAATGTTTAAGCTAAATCAATAAAAAATAAGTGGATCAAATAGAGTAGGTATTTGATTTTTCAAAAGAAATAAAACAAGGGTATGCAAGTCCAAATACACCCTCAAGAATTGTTAAAAATTTAGTCTTAGGTTAGCAACAAAAATTGAAGTCAAAAGGATGAAATATGGTTAATTCAACATTAAAGGCTTATTAGTGCATTTTTATCCTAAGTTTGAAAGAAGTTGTAAAAATATGTGTTGTTTTCCTTATGTTTTGATTTCATTATGTTTTTTACCCAAAGTTCAAATGCAAAGGTTTTATCCAAAGTTTCTGCCATGAAATAAAGGTCGGTAAAAAGCAAAAAACTATTTTTCGCTTTCGGTTAAGTCAGGCGCTCCAATCAATGGCCTAGTTCTTACTCTCCCAGATCTACGACCCATATTTATTTTTGGCCTGCCCTCGCCATCTTATTTTTACCTCTAGGGGAGGGGGAAGGGGGTCCGAAGATGTGGTTTTACTCCCGCTGGTCCCACGCGGAATGTCACACCCTCTACATTTCGCACCCCCCTATCAATACTGCAAACCACTTTGACCCCCCTCTGAAATCTACCTAACCACCCTCCTTTCCTGCTTTCCTTCCTGGGCACTCCCCTCCACTCTCATCCCATCAGGTGGTTACAACTGTTAGCCTGTTAAATTGTTTCCCGGGATAACCATTAACCTATTAAATGTTTTTCTGGGTAACCATTTGAAACTCCAAAGAACTTGTGCCCCCAACGGAAAAATCACCATTACTATAAAGCTTCTTTGTGCCACAATTTTCCCCCTCTTATATTGAGAATTGTTTCAATCTTCCTTAATTTCCAGATTTCACGTGCATAGTGATGTTCCTTAATCAATCAAGCACGTAAAATCCCAATCCTACTTCTAGTCTCCTACAAACATACAAAATCCCTGGTAATCATTTATCATTCCCTCCCGTTTCTTTAAATTTCCGATTAAAAAGATACGTCCAAAGAAGAAAAACCATGAAGACTCTGTCAACCCTATGGTACATCCCCCTCTAGAGCTAGATCAAATCCCCCTTGCAGAAAAAGACTATAAAATCGCTGTGAATCAGTATGAGTTCGATTTTTTTGATCTCTACTATTTTCTCAACGACAAATTCATATACAGATTTGATGAAATTGGACTTTGGGAGTTGAATCTGCCTCATCATATTTTTCCCTCGACCTTTCACTCCCCAAAATTTTTTAGAAAATTCCAGGCTTGTTATGTGCCAAACTAGAGAGCCATCATAGCCCCAAGTGGTGAAATTTTACTCACCGTCACCTCCAAGACCATTTATCAGATGATGCAGGCCCCTCTTGTAGAGACCATCACCCCTTTTTCCATAGAAAACTTTATTGAACTCTACTAGAAGTTATATTTCTCAAAACGAGCACAGACTTTTGACATTTTCATGCCTAAAAATACTCAATTGACTAAAAAAAATCCACCTTATCCCTCTTGCATGTTCCTAGATCAAGCCAAACATATCATATATGTGTTATCCTTCCGTTTAGGCTATTACTCTGATGAATGGATAAATGAACCCCTCTTAGGTTTCTTGTTAATTTTCTCTATAGACCATAAGCCTCCAGTCATTTTTAGTTTCGATAAATTCTTAGCTGATAGTATACATGAGAAAATCCTTAAGTTACTAATTGAAGGAGTATTCAGGTATACTTCCATTACAATTTACACATTTATTTATTACGAGGCAGACAAATGCAAGTTTTCACTGCAAAAATTAGATGAGGAAGGGAATCCACAGTCTGTAATATTTTGGACTTCCCTAGTGATGAAAGATTCATAGGAATAAACATTCAAGAAATGCATTGAACATTTCATACATCTAGTCATCAACATGTTGACCAGTTCTGTAGAACCTACAATAAGTGAGGAATCAAGAAGATTCTACATCTAATAAAGTAAGCTAAAATAGGTGATTGGTACTTGTACCAAAACTATACAGAGATCAAGGTGTATGGGTGTTAATTTCCACCATAAAAATTTCCAAGATACCTCCCAATGAGAGTATTTTCCCTCGAATACATAGAAATATGATTAAATTTGGTGAAATCCATTTCTTTTTAGCCAAGAAGACATCCTAGTTTAGGATCAAAACATAGGTAGGCCCCTTTATTTGCAATATCAGGACAACATGAAAATAAGCATACGATCTTCTTAAAGAAATGAAGTTTAATTTAAGTTTTACATGGTAGTATGATCCTTTGGGCTAATTTCCAAGTTAAGGGTGGAACACAAAACCACTCCTTATACCCACAATCAGAGGCTAGATATTGAAAGGTATTCCAATAAATTGAAATGGATGGATAACACTTTGCAAGAAGTCAAAGAATAAATTATGTCCACTTCAAATTCACATACTCCTACTCCTTAGGAGAAAGTAGGGAAGGGGCGAAGAGAGGAAGAATCACCTTCAATTACAGAAAACGAAGTTAAATAATTCAAGACCATGTATAGAAAAAGGACCAAGATGAGTCCTAAAGTAGATTTAGAAAATAATGTATAACAAGGAGCCGCCATGATCATCAAAGAAACACCATATTCAGCACAATCAGGTAGCAAATTTGTAACATCTCCAACAATTTCATCAGTGTCACAGGGTCATATAGACACAACTCAAACCTCTAATCCCATATAGGGAGAAAAGGGGAAGAGTATCTTTGGTAGGTATAAAGAAATCAAGCTAAAAAATGAAATTCTCAAAAACATCACGTACACACAATTATGGAAAGAGACTTCTAGTTCACAGAGTAGGCTTCTATCAGCCTTTGATTCAAAAAAAGGAAGGATGCAAATGGCCTTCCTTGAGGCTCAAATTCCACAGCCAAAGACAACAAAAGACTACGAAAAGACATCATTTGAGTTTGACACTAAGGAAATTCATCCCATTGATCAAATGGAAATGCACAAACAGACTAGCGAGATGATTTTCTCTACACTAACCAATAGAACGATGTCTGTGTCAAAATTTCGAGTGTCACTTTCAAATATCCAATCTCAGCAGAAGATAGAGAATATCTCTTCTCTGGCTAAAGACGCCATGGTCAGATCATTGGAATATTTGGTTGTTAAAATGGGGTATGATCTAGAAAATATGAAGGTTGAAGAGGAACTAATTAAAAATAAGAATGTGGACATTACAACATTGAGGCAACAACTGAAACTGCCAGCAACAGAATATCCACTAACGAAATACATAGAAGAGTCTAAAACAAAAAAGGGAAAATTATTGAAGTTAATCATGGATGAAAATGCACAAATCAGGGAAATTGAGATAGAAATGGAAAATTTGATTAAGGAGAAATAAAAAAATCCACAGGTAGCCATAGTTCCTTTGGATGTAGTACCCCTCATAGCAATACCCACTACATGAGCTACAAAATCAACAATGCCTTTAGTCCAACCTGTAGATGCTACTAAACAATTGACAAAGGCCATAGAAAAAATTTCAATACAAACAAAAGAGATAAAGAAACTACAACAGCAAGTCAAATCTTTCCAAGAGCAGAAAAACAGAAGTGAAGCTTGACATTTGGATGAAGCACAAAAATCCCAAAGGCTACTAGAAAGGATACATAAAGCATAAAGAGAATCAACCATTGGCCAAAACTTGGATGAAGCCAAGGATAGTATACGGAAAAGCATCCTCAACTCCATTAATGAAATTTGGTCATCAATCCAAATTATTTTTGAGTATAAGGACCTAATACAAAAAGGCATAGACTCTATTGTAGACATCAAAGAACATTTGGGTGACAATGCTACTAAAGAATCTAATATCATCGAATTCCTAAATTCCAAGAATAAATATCAGCTGGAGGACATAACTGAACTATCCTAGAAGTGAATGAGGTTATGACCAAAGGAATTTCCTTATGCAATTAGAAAAAAAACGCCAAGGACTAGAGATAGGGGTTAGCAGGGTTTTCAATATGTAATTACCTAGTGTGTTTGCGATTAATGGTAAATTAATTACACAAGAGGATTACAATAAGAAGTTGAACGAAGTAACCAGATACATTTCCAAATTCACCAATATAAATGGAAGTTTGACACGAAGACCTTTCCTTGAAGCAATGGGAAATGACTTTACATTCAGCATGAAGTGAATCACTTTTTTTTGGTAAAACCTACTTTTGCAAAATATACTGAAGTAGATGAGATTTAAAGGAAGGTAAAAAAGTTGAAAATTCCAGATGAAGACAGGTGGGATAATTTGTGTGGGTTATTGCAGTAAGTGGTAACTCCAAATGCAGTTAAAGGATCAACCAATGAAACAAAGAGAGAAAGGACAACTAAGAAACAAATTTCTCCAAATTTGGGCCACCTCTCGATGATGTTTCCACATATCCTATTAGGTTGCAAAATAGACAATTTTTTACATTTTTCTAAATATACCATGTTAGTTGTGACAAGAGTTTTGTAAATATTTTTATAAATACTTCACACTTGAAAGTATTAGGGATTGATTATTGAGAATTCCTTTTCTGTAATCTATTGTAATTTATCCAGTAGATGGAATGATCATTAATATAAGGACTTCGTCATAGGATTCATGTGTTGGACAAATTGGTGAACTGCTTCTCTTCGTTTATTTGTTATTTCTTTGTTTCCATTACTATACTTTCTTAAATATTAATCACATTACAGAAGTGGTGACGAACATGATTTGTTGAAATATACACCTTGGTTTTGGTTGTAAGTAGTTTTAATGTTTTCTTCTGATTTCAAACTAAATAATTCTTATTTTATCTTTATTTTTAACTAAATCTTGATTTTTATTTTGTTACATATCATTTTATATCTAAAATATCCAACTAGTTCAGCTATCTTTCCCTTTGGAAATCCTTGAAAAATTGATACATATCCATGTTAATTTTATAAACTCCATATCCCAATGAAATTATAACCATTCAGTAAACCAAATCAATTAAAATCAGTCAAACAAACAATTGCACAGTCATAACTAGCCTAAAATTTACAGAAAGAAAATATAAATCATAGAGAGAGATCTCTCTCTAAGTTTAGAAGGGCTAGCTTCTAGAATTAAAAGAAGTTTTCATGCTACCTCTATGTTTACTCCCACACCCTCAAATTAGAGAGTGATAACATAGTGGTGACCATACGGGGGACTGAAAATACTTTCACATTTTCCGAATTCATTTCCCTGGTTAAAAGAATTTTTTTTTACGAATATTTCAGAGATTGTGAAATTTTATAAATAGAAGTGCGTGTGTGTTTTATAATTCAATTCTAGCTCCAAAAATCGCATATACTAGATCTCATCATGTTCATAAACCTACCACTAATGTAGATGACCCTGAAATTTTTTTTAGGAGAAGAAGTTTATACGAGAGTTAAGGAATAGTAGTTCTCCCCCTATGGAAAATTCTCTTCCAAATAACTTTGTCACCTTACAGGATATTGAGTTTCATTTTCCATTTGAGCAGAGAATGTTTCAGACTAAGTCAGAAAATTGGGTGGACCAAACTATGGTAGTTCAGTCTTCCTTACAACATCATTCATTTCAAGGACATTCTATTCAACCTGATCATGATCTTCAAATCCTTCAAGACTTTGATAAATTACAAGATTTAGTATTAAACCTTGACCTATCTATCAAGGATGACTTTATCCATCAATATGTTGAACTCTCTACCTTAACTTTTTCAACCTCATCTAGTGCATCTCAGTCTGTTCATCCTAAATCATCTAGTCCCACTCCTTCTCTAACTTTCACTACAATCCCATAATTTCACACCAAGCAACCCAACCTCCATCTTCAACCCAAGCTCCACCTTTAACGAATCCACCTATTATCCATCCTCATATATCCATCATGGCATTGAGATATGCTCCCTTGGTTTTAAATTCCCCTTTAGAAAATATTCCATAGGAATATATAACTAGGATACCCCAGTTTGATGGTACTGGACCTATAACTTCCCAGCAACATGTTGATAGGATGAATGATAGTTTTGATCTTGAAGAATTGAATGAATAAAATTTTAAGATGAGATTATTCACTTAAAGTCTTTCTCGATAAGTTATAAAATGGTTCAAATCCTTACCAGTTGCTAGCATTAATGATCTCTTTACATTTCATCATCCATTCCTTAACAGATGGGAAGTCAAAAATAAACCCCTTCAAATTTTATTAGAATATGAAAGTATTAGGAGGGCACGTGGGGAAACTATCCAGGACTATTGCACCATATTCACTAGTGTTTATAATGCAATTCCTAGAAACATTAAACCCCCTCAAGGTTTATCCTTGATAAAATTCCCTAATGGCTTTGAGGTAGATATTTATTATGAGTTAAGAGAGAGAAACTTTGCAACTTAAGAAGAAATGAAAGGATATGTGGTGAGTTTGGAGGCTAATTTTTTATCTAAAAGAGTTAGGATGAGAATGGAGAGGAGAGTGCAAATGAAAGAGGAACCATCAACATCTTCTGCTGATGCTAAAATAGATTATTTGGTTTGAAAAATGGAGAGAATGATGGAAATAATCCTTCTAATAGATAGGACTCCCGCAAGAGAAAATCAACCTGGTCCTCAAAACCAAAAGTAATATGTTAGGATAAATCCACCACAAATTAATGTTAGCGAACAAAAGGGACCAGAATAGAAAATGAGACCTCCTTTCCAAGAAAGATATTCTTATGATGAAGGTGAAACAGTTGAAGATGTAGATGGAAATCAAATAAATATGATGGGGATAAATGATGATGACACAATATTTCTTACTCAAGAGGAACAAGAAATTTTCTAGTTGTCTTAGACAAAACTTAATTTTGAGGAATCAGGTGATTATAAATAGTGTTTTGAGAAGGCTATTATGGAAGTTCCCAAACAATACAACCTTAGGACTAAGAGAACCACTGATACCCCTGCTAAGAAAACCACTAATACTCTTTATAAGAAAACTGCGGATACCTCTACCAAGAAAACTATTGACACTTCAAGTAAAATGATAGTATAAAATCCTACTAAAAATATAGTTTACACTACTTAAAAAACAACATAGACAGATATTCCAACCAGTAGTCAGCCAAAAGAGCCTATCCCAAGAGATGTCATTGATAAATAATATTTCTTGAATATGAGTAAAGTTTAGGCACCCTTCAATATTGAAAATGAGTTAGAAAAACTCAAAATACCTATCACTCTAACAGAACTGATGAATAAGAATGTGCGTAGATCTCATGTAATGAAAGCCCTTAATATAGGGGAAAATACAGATACAATCAATTTGAATGATGACCAACCTGAAATTTTATTTGGACCATAAGTAGATGTGAAACCTCAGGAAGGAGGTGTGCCTACCTTCTATGTTAGCCTAATCATTCATGAAAAAAAATTTCATAATGTCGTGTTGGATTCATGTGCTTCACATAACTTAATGCCTAAGGTTGTCATGGAGAAATTATGACTAGACATTACCATACCATACAAGGATTTATACCCTCTTGATTCTAGACAAAGTGAGATGCTTAGGTATTATCAAATACCTATGTGTTACTTTGTCACAAATTCTAGCCAAAATTTTGGTGATGGATATAGTGGTTGCAGATATAACCACTAAGTATGTCATGTTGTTGTCACGCTCATGGGGAGCTAAGTTGCAAGGAACCCTGCATATGGACATGACCATTGCTATGATAGCAATTTTTGGTCACCAAAGGAGATAATAGGGATAACTTGATGAAGTTCATGGTAAGTAGCTAAAACACGCCACACAACTATCCTCTTTATTCTTTCCATTCAGACCAAGACTCATTCATTCTCTATAATGATGGGGACATCAACACTCAGATTTCCAGCTCAGAGATTAATATATGTGAAATAGATGAAGAACAAAAAACAACAGTGGAACATTACACACAACATGAACCTCTTTAGAATATGGACTTTGATGGAGCTTGTAGCAAAGAAGGCCATGGAGCAAGGTTTTGGGTTTCAAACTTGGGAACTAATCATGCTGAGGGACATTTATACAATATTAACTTCCAATGCATGAATAATATAACAAATTATGAAGCATTAATACAAGGATCATAGTTACTGAAAGAAATTGGTGCTAAAATAGTTTCTGTCCGCGGGGATTCTAAGCTAATAATAAAACATATTAAGGGATAATATTCTGCAAAACACCCTAGATTAAGAGCCTACAAAAATGTTGTTCCATATTTTTTGGAGTTTTTTTGTGGAACATGACCTCTCTGTGATCCCTAGAAATAAGAATTTGTTGATATTCTTGTTTTTTCTATTAGTACCTATAAAATTCCCCATCCCAATCGTCAATCCAAAGTGGAAGTGAAACACATGCCAACTGTTCCACACAATGTTAGATATTGGCAAGCGTTTGGGAATGATAAAAAAATTGAACATTTTATACACTCAAAGTATGAGTTTGAAGAAGACAATATAGATGTAGATTATGATTTAGAAGATAAGGTATTTGTATATCCTGATTTACAAAACCAATTAGGAAATAATGTAAATAAAGTAGAATTTCTAGAAATAGATCAAGAAATAAAGGAACTAGAAATACTCCAATTAAAAGATAATGTTTTACCTCGAGTATTGGTTCCCTCAGAAGAGTTGTTTGAATTTAATGATGTAGCCAAGAAACCCAATATTGAGCCCACATGAGCAGATGTAGAAGAATGCAACATAGGTAGTGAACAAGAATCCAAAATGATAAAATGGTCTAAATCATTACCGCCTGCTGAAAAGAAAAAATACATTTCTTTGTTCAGAAAAATCATTGACGTGTTAGCCTGGAGTTATGAAGACTTAAAATATTATGAAACCATCATAATGCATCATAAAATTTCTATTAAACAAGATCAGAATCCCTTTAAACAAAAAATAAAAAGGGTAAACCGAGTACTGATGCCTTTAATTGAGAAATAGATCAAGAAAATTTATCATGCTAAGATCATAGTACCTCTTAGGTACTCAAAGTGGTTTTAGAATATAGTACCAACAAGGAAGAAAATAGGGGAAATCAGACTGTGTATAGATTTTAGAAACCTCAATAAAGTCTCACTAAAATACAACTACCCTTTACTTAATATGGATCGCATTTTTTAAAAGTTAGTTGGCTCCAGTATGATTTCTTTGTTAGATGGTTTCTTCGGTTACAACCAGGTTTTGGTTCACCCTGATGATCAAGATAAGACAACTTTTACTACTCCATGGGGTACCTTAACATATGTGAATATGCATTTTGGGTAATGAATGCTAGAGCCACATTTCAGAGGGAAATGGATATTTATTTTGCTGATGAAATTGTCATATTTATCGTATATATATAGATGAAATCACATTCTATTCCAAAATAGATGAAAAAAAGTTGTTACACTTGAGAGTTTTTGAGAAGTGTAGGAAGTTTGGGATTTCACTTAACTCCAAGAAAACACTATTTTTCCTTTAAGAAAGAAAAATTCCGGGCCATATGATTTCCAAATATGGTATTAGGTTTGATCCCAGTAGAATTGAAGCCATCTTGAAAATAAGACAGCCTAGCAATGTTAAATAACTTCAATCATTTATTGGTAAAATAAAATTTCTAAGAAGATTCATTCCCAAACTAGAATAACTCCTTAGGAACATAACTAATATTCTAAATAAAGTCATAGAAATAAGGTGGAACATTGAAGCCAAGTATTCATTCGACCAAGTGAAACAAGCTCTAACAAAAACACCTGTCTTAGTCATCCCTGAATTTACAAAATACATTATAATATTTTCATTTGCATATTAATAGACAGTTGCAGCAGTTCTGTTACAGAAAAATAATGAGGGATATGAGTAGCCCATTTATTTCTTTAGCAAGGCTGTAAGAGTAAAATAAAACATAATGGAAAAACAAGAATTTGATCTAATAAATGAAATTAAGCATTTAAGAGTATATATTCTCCATTCTCACATAATTTATTTTGTACCAAATCTGTGGTCAAAGATATCCTAAATCAAAATGGACCTGATGGTAAAAGAGGTTAGTGGATTTCCATCATTCTTGAACATGACATTGAAACTAAACACACCAAGCTCATTAAGGGATAGGGACTAGCCAAATTAATGGATGAGACTAATTTTCATGCCTTGGATATTAATTTTGTAGCTGCATTAGATGATCAAGAGGAGCAGGCGACTCTGGAAATAGATGAGGATTTTACAACCTCACCCTGATATGCAGACCTCATTTCTGTATTATTCAGTTTACAGGCTCCTCCTTGTTTGAATAAGATAAAGGATATATTTATTAAGCTCAAATTTGTGATATTTTGTATCTTAGATAAAATTTTATATTGGAAATATGCTCGTGAAATTTTACTAAAATGTTTATTAAAGGATGATGCAGAAAAAATTGTGGATGAATTTCATGAAGGAGACTATGGTGAACACTTGTATTGGAAAGCCTCTGCGAATAAGATCATAAGAGTTGGTTTTTAATCACCAACACTTTTCCTGATGTTCATAAAAAAGTTACCTCGTACCACAAGTGCCAAATTTTTGAAGGAAAGAGAAAACCTCTGCCAATACCATTGAAACCTATATCTGTTGAAAGCCCTTTCCAACAGTGGGGATTGGATTTCATTGGAGAAATATATCCATCATCCTCATCCCAACAGAAATGGATCCTTACAACCACTGACTATTTCACCAAGTGGATTGAGGCCGCACCCTCAAGACAAGAAACTGATGTTGTGATCATCAAATTTTTAGAAACCAATATACTGTCAAGGTTTGGATGTACAAATAATCTTATCACAGATAATGAATCATATTTTAAGTCAAATAAAATGGTAAATTTCTACATTAAATATCATATCACTCTAGGGAATTCAACTACTTACTACCCTTAGGGTAATGGGTTAGCTGAATCTTCAAACAAAATTTTGGTCAACATTATCAAAAAGATATTAGAAGACAACAAGAAGTCATGGCATAACAAGCTGGTTAATTCACTTTGATATGATAGGGTCATCACAAAGAAATGAATTGGCATGTCACCATGCCAATTGATTTATAGAATGGACGTTGTTTTCCCATATTCTTTAGGGGTTCTAGTTATGAAAATAATACAAGAATTGCAGGTGGAACCCAATGATACTCAAAGAAGGATAAATAATACCATTCAAATATAATAATCGAGGGAATAAGTGTATAAAAAAACATAAGTTATCCAAGAGAATGTCAAAAATATTTCTGATAAAAGAACCAAGGCAGATGATTTTCAGTTGGGTGAAAATGTTTTAAAGTGGGATTCAAGAAGAGAGGATAAAGGCAGGCATGGAAATTTTGATAATTTGTAGAAAGCACCATACATAATCTATGCTTTCAGAGATTATAATGAAATTTTCGTCAAATAATTGGATGGAATAGAGATGCATGGTGGACCTATGAATGGAAGGATAATGAAACATTGTTTTTCACAAGAATAAAGGTGTTTATTAGATAAATTCATTGTAAATATCATTATCTTTACTATTTTGATTGGGTGGCATATTGACAAGAGTTGAAGCTCATAGAGAAGGCCCTAATCTCTTGATTAATGTGCGACCATAACTACTAAAACAAAAAAAATGAAACCAAATGCAGATATTGATAAGACAGAACATTCAAGGATACTGGTTACAAGTTCTTGACACTTCTTTAAAAATTTCATCCCTAGTTGGAGCCTTTTTTATAGTCCTATAATTTATAGGATCATAAGGTGATTGGATATTTTATCTCAGTTATATGATATTGTAAATAATATTTCAATTTCCAAATGATTCCAAAAAAAATATAAAAGAAAAATGAAAAGAGGGTATTTAAAAAAAATAGAATAAAGAGAAAAACAAGAAAAAGAAAATAAAAAACAAAGAAAGAATTAAAAATAAAGATGAAAGCCCCATAAAAGAAAAAAGAAGAAGAAGATAGAATTGAAAGTGTTGCAAATTTAAATGCCACTACTTGATATATAGTTTGATTTTGTTGAATAAAGTGAATGTTGTGTGCAGCTTGTTCAAAATGTCACAACCCTGAGTCATCTGTTTGAACCATATAGTTCAATCATGGTTAAAAAAGTTTAAATTTTTGTTAATTAGATTAGAGAATAAGGTTAGCAAAATTGTTAAATATGGCTAATGTTAGTTAGGTAGATAAATAACGTTGATTCAAATATTTAAGCTGAATTAATAAAAAATAAGTGGATAGGATAGAGTACGAATTTGATTTTTCAAAAGAAATAAAACAAGGGTCTGCAAGTCGAAATTCACCCTCAAGAATGGTTAAAAAGTTAGCCGTAGGTTAGGAAAAAAAATTGAAGTCAAAGGGATAAAATATCATTAATTCTACATCAAAGGCTTATTAGTGGATTTTTATCCTAAGTTTGAAAGAAGTTGTCAAAATATGCACTATTTCCCTTATGTTTCGAGTTCATTATGCTTTTTACCCAATGTTCAAATGCAAAGGTTTTATCCAATGTTTCTGCCATGAAATAAAGGTCTGTAAACGACAAAAAATTGTTGTTCACTTTTGGTTAAGTCAGACACTCCAATCAACTGCCCGATTCTTACTGCGCTAGAGCTATGGCCCATGCTTATTTTTGACCTCCCATCACCATCCTATCTTTACCGCTCCGGGGGGGGGTTTCAGAAAGGTGGTTTTACTTTTTCCAGTCCCACGCGATGTGTCAAACCCTTTGCATTCCCCCCCCCCACCCCTCCTTTCAATACGGCAAACCAATTCGAACCCCCTTTGAAATCCACATAATGACCTTCCTTTCTCACTTTCCTTCCCATGCACTCCCCTCCACTTTCATACCACCACGTGGCGATAACCGTTATCCTGTTAACTTGTTTTCTAGGATAAACACTAGCCCATGAAATGTTTTCCCTAGTAACCATTCAAAACTCCAACGACCCCCCGCTCCCAATGGAAAAATCTGCATTACCATAAAACTCCATTGCGCCACCATTTTTCCCTTTTTCTATTGAAGATTGTTTCACTCTTCCTTAATTTCTAGATTTCAAGTGCATAATGATGTTCCTTAATTGATCAAGCATGAGAAATCCCAATTCTACTTCCAAACTTCTACAAACCTGCAAAATCCATGGTAATCATTCATCATTCCCTCCAATTTCTTTAAATTTCCCATTAGCATGATGCCTCCAAAGAATAAAAACCTTGAAGACTCTATCAACCTTAAATTTCATCATCGTGTAGACCTGTATCACATCCCCCTTGTAGATAGAGACTATAAAATCATCGATACTTAGTGTGAGGTCGATATTTTCAAACTCTACTATTGACTCGAGGACAAATTCATAGACAAATCTGATGAAATTGGACTCTGGGAGTCCAATGTCCCTCATTATATTTTCCCCGGACATTTTACTGCCCTAAATTTTTCATAAAATTTCATGCTTGCTATGTTCCAAACCAGAGAGCTATCATAGCCCCAAGTGGTGAAATTTTACTCTCCGTCACCTATAAGACCATTGATCAGATGATGCAAGCCCCTCCTGTAGATATGAACACCACTTTTCCATATAAACATTTACTAAACTCTACAAGAATTTAGATTTATCCAAAAGAGCACAAGCTTTTGAAATTTTAGAGCCTGAAAATACTCAATTGCCTAGAAAAAATCCACCTTATCCCTCTTCCATGTCCCTATATCAGGCCAAAAAAATCATATCTGTGTTATCTTGCCTTTTATTCTATTTATCTAATGAATCGATAGATGAGCCCCTATTAGGTTTCTTGTCAATTTTCTCTACGGACCATAAGCCTTCAGTTATTTTCAATTTCAGTTAATTATTAGCTGATAGTATAAATGAAAAAATCATTAAGTTACCAACTGAAGGAGTATTCAGATATAATTCCATTCTGTTTTACATGTTTATTTATTACTAGGTAGACAAATTCAAGTTTTCACTGCAGAAATTAGATGAGTAAGGGAATTCATGGTCTGTAATATTTTGGAATTCCCTGGTGATTAAAGATTCAGACGAATACACATTCAAGAAATACATTGAAAAATTCATATATATAATGATGATCATGTTGAACAGTTCTAAAGAACCAAGAATCAGTGAGGAAATCAATAAGATTCTACATTTGACAGAACAAGCTAAAATTGGTGATTGGTACCTGCACCAAAACTATACTAAGATCAGGGTGTATGCGTGTGAATTGCCACCATACAAGTTTCCCAAATACCTCGCAATGAGATTATTTTCCATGGAATACATAAGACATAGCATTAAATCTGATCAAAACATAGGTTGGCCCCTTTGTTTGCAATATCAAGACAACAAGACAAGAAACAAACAAGCTTCTTAATGAAATGAAGTTTAATTTAAGTTTTACATGGTTCTGTGATTTTCTAGGCCTAATGCCTCCATTTATTCAAGCTTGTATCACTGCATAAATTCATTTTTCATATGCGGAATACTTTTGTTCAGATCCACTCAACTTCTCGCGGTGATAAGAAACATGTTTATCATTTTGACATAGAAAAATATTAATGGCCATTACGCATGCATCATACCTAACTTGGAAAGTTCTTAAAGAACCACACAAAGCTAAAATAAGTTGCCTTGTTATGTTCTCTTTCATACAGTTCAAATATTATGTCAGCTACAACAATCCACATATGGTTGATGTTAATTTTTTATGGTCTCAAATATAGGTGCACATATATGACTAAAATTATTAATTAATCTCTATAGAATTTGGCCAACCCATGAAAATTTCTTACCTCATGAATATTCCTTAGGGTAGTTCATTCTTTGATAGCTCTCACCTTATTTGGGTCCATATTTTTTCCTTTTGGAGAGATTGTAAAATCCATATAACTTGAATTTGTTTGCATGAAGGGACATTTCCTCAATATTATCATGAGTTTCTCCTCTTGAAATCTCCTCAACACCAACTTCAATAACCTTTAATTTCCTTCCCTAGTTTTACCAAATACATGAATATAGTCCAAATACACAATTACAAATTTTCCAATAAAATCCACAAGGAATTCATTCATGAGGCTAATGAACATAATGGGTGCATTAATCAAGAATAAAGGCATAACCAACGACTCATATACCCCATCATGGGGTTTAAATGAATTCTTCCATTAATCTCGATCTCTCATCCTAATATGGTGATATTCACTTTTCATATCTAATTTTGAAAAATAATTTGCACCACTCAAAAACTCCATTAAATGATTCATATGAGCTAAAGGAAATTTTTACCTTACCATTATCTTATTTTCGTCTTTGGAATATGTACACATTCTCCAACTTCCATCCTTCTTTAGATTAAAAAGTATAGGTACAAAACAAGGGCTTATAATCTCTCCAATCATTCCTTTATTCAACAACTCATAAATTGAGTTATGTTTCTTAAGTTTCCTTGGGTTTCATCATGTAGGACGATTTATTTGGTAAACTTGTACTTAGTATTATTTTTGTGTGCTGATTGACACTTCTTACAGGTGGTAATGAATTTGGAAACTCATCAACAATTATTTCAACAAACTCATCTAGTAGCACTTTAATTTTCACATGTAATTTTTTATTTGTAAGGAACACTCTAGGTTTGTGAATCAAAGAAAATTGCACCTCTTCCTTTTTCTTGATTTCTTGCAGCAACTCTTTACTAGTCATCATAAAAATTCTTGGGCTTGTTTCATATTTGACTCCCTTCTCTTCTAGGGGAAAAAAACATGCTTGTAGTTTTTCTTTTCGAAAGTGTAAGTGTTTCTCCTTCCATCATGAAAAACTCTTATGTCATATTTTCACAGTCTCCCTTGAAAGATGCCATAGACATCCATAGGCATGATGTCACATAGAACTTCATCTTTGTCACTAAAAATATATAATTCCAATCTACTTTGTTCACTAACCAATATCTATGTATTTTTTGCAACCATGAAACATGGTATGAAGTAGGATGCACCATCATATGAAATCCTAGCTTCTCTACTATCTATGTAGAGACCATATTGGTAGTCCTATCATTGTCAATGACTATTTTGCAACATTTTACATTACATTTGATTTTTTTTTTTAACATACTCCTCATTTGTGTTGGATCATGAGTTTCTTTCTTCACTTTAACTAGCATTATTTTCAACATTAAAATCTCACCCATGTTAGGATTTTCTTCCTTCATGTCTACATTTGATTTTCTTTGTTTCAATTATGAAATATCAACCTCTCTCTAATTGGTTGTATTATTTTTAGGACAAATCCATGGCATATGTCCTGTTTTTCCACACATATAACACCTAATTTATCCTCCTCTACCTCTTCCTCTTGAGAATAATATTCTTGCACGTGTTTCTTCTCCTCTAGGAGATTAGATTATTGATATTCCTACTTCTTTTATTCGACGCTAGAATCTTCCTCTTTTGGAAGATACTTTTCCCTTCGCTGCACTCCTTCCCGCGTTTATTTGGATTTTTTTCTCTCTAGTTTCTTTTCTACCATTAAGGTAGCCTAATAGTATTATTCCACTTTATTTAGGGAAAGAGACCAATTTAGTCCTAAATATAATACCTATTTCTATTTATATATATTTCCACCTTTTCAACATATTCCTATATGTGTCCTACTTTGATATTTATCCTGAGAATTATTTAATGCACTCCTTCACCTTCGTAGCTTTCTGCCTTAGGTTTTGTGGCCATTTGAATAAATTCAACTGATAATACTTGGGCATGAATTTTATTTTAAACTTCAGCATATTTCAATCATAACTCTTGATATCTTCCTTCCCATTCTTTTTCTAATCTTCCTGCAATTCACCCCACCATAATGTTGCATGTCACCTTAGTTTTTTCATTGCATATTTGACTTTCAAGTCTTCCACCATGTCATCATAATCGAAGTAATTATCCAATATGGTGATTTAATCGAGAAAATTTTCCTCACATAATTTTCCATCATTCAGTGGTGCCTCCATATTTATCCTAGATACTACTTTGGTAATTTCCTTGATTAACTATTCCTCTGTTTGATCTCTTCCTGGAGCTCCTTCCATATCCTCTTATAATATCATAACTTTTTTCCTTTTTTTGTCTCCTAAATTAGGTTCTCTTCTTTGGGATATATCCATGGCTTACATTATTATATCGGTATGCCTCAAATCTAGTCTTAATTCTTCATGCCTTAGATTTTTCTCTTGGCCTCCTCTTCTAGGTGGCATATTTGTGGTAGAAGCTCACTAATTATTCTAAATCTTTTATCAAGAATGAGGATATATAATTTTTCATTGATATATTACCACTTAATGCAACAATATATGTTTTCAAATCTTCTTAACCTCTTTGTGTTGCTTAGGCCTTATTAGCTATCCAAATGTCCCTTGTTTTCCGAAAGGACCCAAAATTTGCACTCCTTTGTTTATCAACACTCGAACTTTCTCTTTGACGTAAATAAAAACCTTGGTCACAGACATAACTTGTGTGAATGTTCATATTTTGGGGACAGATTTTGTTATTAGCATGGGCCCTTAGGTTTCAATGGTCGTCATCACTACTGTAGATCAATGCTTGAAAGTAATTAATAGGGGGGTGTATGCCCTTACAAGAGTAAGGAGGGGAGTTCCGCATTCATAGTTCCTACATGAGGCTCCACCCAAATTATGTAATGGCATAGAATGAACGATAAAAATCCATGATCCTTATGGATTGTGATGGAGTGGGTGGGTGGGGGTCCACACATAGAGTTCTGTTGTGTCTGTCCTGACACCAATGTCATTCCTCAGCTAATTAAACTATTTACCCCCTTCACGGATCCATGTTCCACTATGGACTTGGAATATGAATTCCATTATGATTGTCAAACTTGTAGGTCTCCCCACTCTCATATGCTATTCCACTAATGCCTATTCTTGTGCTCTTACAATATTTAGTTTTCTCCGTGCCAGTTATTCCCTTTGTACATGTTGTAAAAGGATATATTTCAACCAAAATCTTCCTCCGTAGGTGTAATTACAATACATAACTACCGTATCATAAAAAAAGAAAACATGAGGTTTATTTATGTGTACTTTGTATTGCACACAATGAATTAAAATAGGGAAAAATTACATAGTTCTCTCATAATTGGCGTCAAATCATCACCATTCCTTACAAACATCAATATAACACATTAATGTTAGAAATAATGGAAACTAGGACACTACGAAGAGGGGGGTGAATCAGTAGTGTGGGAAAATTATACAATTTTCACAAATTAACTTTTTCAATCACTTTAACAATTGTTCATCAATCAAAAACACTACTTAAACACATGAACATAATGCCCTAAACATATGAGCATAACATATACACAAGACTCCAATATTATTTTCATTACAATATTCAATTTGATTACATCATGGCCCCATACGCTACCACTTCAGGTTTATCAACTACTACTAAAAATAATTTCAATCTCTTCTTGTTTATCATCTACCACTAAAAGGGAGTACTAAGATGACTCCTTTATCAATGCCCAATGGAAGGGACTCTTGTTGATGCTTGTTTATCAGTACCCACTGGAAGGGACACTTTCCATTGCTCGTTTATCAATATATGCTAAAAGATACTCTTGTCCCTAAATATTTACTACCACCAACTAGAAGGAGCTACTACCCCTCTGCAAGCAACCACTTTCTAGCCCTGTCGATCCATATTTCACCCATTTTCAAACTCATATCAATAGGCCTTTTACCAATAATGTTTTTCGTACTGCAATTTCTCACCAAAGGTGCCATAAAAACACCTTCATCAATCTCTGGTTGATGACACAAACACCATTTCCTTCAACCATTTATGATTGTTGATTCAACCACCAATAATATCACAAAGCTTTGCTGACTATTATGTTGCACCAACAACCTTGATTCTCTCTCCTACAACACCCCCAACAACATTCTCCTACTCTAAAAATGAATATGTTGCACACTCTCATGCAACCACCAACAACTCTAGGAATTCTTTATTGCTCTCACTTATGCAACAACCAATAAATATCTCATTCACTCTTACCTAGTTCTACGTATTTCAGTTCTACCTTTAAAGGAATTCTAGAATAATATTTTGAATTGATCCTCAATTAACTCATTCTAAAAATTTGTTGCATGAGTTTCTAATTTTTCCTCTAGTCCCATTCATTCCAGTATTCTGACTATGTGCACAATTTTTTTGTAATTTTTGGCTCGAAATCTAAGTTAAACTGCCAACATTGTTTCCAACTCATTCATGCTACTTAGTTCTATACCGTTGAATGTGCCACTAGTCTATTATCATACCAATAAGTCATTTCTAATTTTACACATGTTTCTTTGTTTGGATTGACTTACAAACTTAACTTGCTGCTATTAGAACTCCAAGTCGTTCCTAATTTTTACACTTATTGTTGTGTTTGGATTGAGCTAAACTGCTAAAATATGTTCTTTAGGAGTTTATTTTGAACTTCTATACTTTTTACATATTTTAGCTGAGTTTATCCTATTTTTATCTAGAGTTAGATTTGCCAAATTTGTTTGCAACTCGTTCATGCACTTTAGCGCTCTACTGTTGAATTTTCCACTTAGTTGTATGTTATCAAAACTCCAAGTCATTCCTAATTTTACACTTGTTCTTGTGTTTGGATTAACTTTCAAACTTCACTTGTATTTATTAGAACTCCAAGTCATTCCTAATGTTTACACTTGTTTTTGGGTTTGGATTGAGTTAAATTGCTAAAATATGTTATTCTGGAGTTTATTATGAAGTTTTATATTTTTTACATATTTTAGAAGAGGTTCTGCTATTTTTATCTGCAATTAAATTTATCAAATTTGTTTCCAACTCATTCGTGCTCTTTAGCGCTCCACTATTGAATGTGCCACTTACTTGTCTGTTATCAAAACTCTAAGTCATTCCTAGTTTTATGCTTGATGATGTGTTTGGATTGACTTACAAACTTCACTGTTGATCTGTCAGTTACCATGTATGCCTTCATGTCATGGTTTTCATGCCTTTTAACTATCAATCCAACTGTTATTTTCTTGCATGTTTTCCATGCCACCAAGCCAAGTTGTCAGCTAATCCATGATTTTTTATTTAATTACCATATCATTGTCTTACCTATCACTTACCAAAATTACCAACAAAATTTGTGATGCCAACTCGTTATTTCCATGAAAAACATTGTTGTATCCTAATGGGACTTCAAAACCTCTTTTCTTATCTTAACACATAACTGTTGTATATCCTTCAAATTTTGCCTTTATGCCCTCCTACAAGCACCTTAATTGTTTTCCTTGCCATAAGACCATGTCTCTGTGACCACTAGTTGAGGCCCTGAGCCCTAAGAAATTTAAAGCCTTACACATGTAAATTCTATTTATAAATGGCTTTGTGCCACTTCTTATGTTTCTACGTGAAATAACTAGTGGAAAAATCCAAGCACTGAGTTGGATCTCCCAATATACTTCACAGTTATTTTCTTCTACCTGAAGGCTCATTTATAAGCGAAAATATTCAAGAGATGGGTCTGAGAGGTAAGCCCAAAACCCCCAAAACTTGATGCCTTTTTCTTCCAACACACCCCTAGTTTCTTAGTTGTTGCATGAGACCCAAGTGGGCACTTAGCCTATAGCTCCTCTATCTTGATGCATCCCTTTGCACTCTATTTAAATATTCTAGTCCCCATCTACCGATATGAGCTGGAGGGTAGGGCCCGCCGGACCCTTTTTTCATTGGTTGTCGCTTCTGCATTTGTGAACCAGTTCACTCTGCCTCGTGTCACTGATATTTCCATTTAAAAATCCCCACTAGCTCAGCCTTGTGTCCTTAGCTATTTTGTGTGGTCATATTCACACATCTCTGATTGACTGTCACTTTTTCCAAGTGCCGACATGTCCCAACACCCACCACTGAGCATTTCCACCAAATACACAACATTGAATCTTCTCATCTTATCCCTCTAGGATAGCGTCATGTTTAAGTCCCTCCTACCACTTTTCAACCTCTGAGTGGTGACATTTTTCACCAAGAAAAGGGCCATTGGGTGCCAAAAAATTCCATATATGCATACAACTTGTCCACCTCCTATTGGCAGTTATTGATGTCAACGTTTACTGTCGTCTAGGCCAATCACTTTTTTCCACCTATCTTTTTGTTAGAGAGGAGAGATAAAATAATCCGAGGTCTTGTTTTGTAGCCTTTTCCTTTGTTGATTTCCTTTTGGCCTCGTCGACATTTTTCTTTTTTTCCTCTGGGCTGACTCTCTATTGCACTGCCACTTTGTTAAATTGTTGGGATAAACCTCCTGTCTCACCCTCCATGGGCTGAGCTATAAGAGAGGGAATCCTCCTAATAAATTTTCATTAGCCAGTATACTATTGTCATGCCCCAACACTTACCTCTCGGTCCATCTGATATTGCACCATATATGAATCCTTTGCAGTGCTCCTTCTAGTTTATTACCATCACATAGCCTCTGCTTCCTCGGTCCCTATTTGAAAACGTGTAGTTGTCATGTATCAACTCTCTCATACTATTCACTTTCAATTTGGCACCAAAAATTCTACCTGGGGTGTACCTACTAGGGTGTATCCACCTGGGTAAAGCGTTTGGGCCAGACTATCAAGAGGGCTCCACCTCTAACCAATAAATAAATTCTTTGTTGTTGTTGTGGTCTCCACTTAATCCCAAAGCTCTCGCTCAGAGGCTCCACTAGTCTTGGAGATGATTTTTGAATTTATGCCAACTTTGGTTGTACACCAAAATATAACCAAACACCTTTAACTCTGTTATGGAGACTTTGGTGTCATCAAACTTTGAATGGCTCTAAATTTCAAGCTAGGTGGCCACTTTCGACCTCCCACATACCATTCAAATTTTTTTCCAGAGATCTTTCCATTTGTGTGGGTTAGAAATGCATCTGAGTGAATTTTTCTCCAAATGAGACTCCAAAACCTCTACACCATACCTTTTCCATCAATGCTTTCCATGGTTTCCTTTGCCTTTGATTTTCCTATGCCACCTTTGTTATTGCCCTTTTTGACTTCCATGCTTGCCTTTGCTAGTATCTTCCATATGCCATCAATGAAAACATATTCACCAATGCAGTTTCCTTTACCAATATTTTCCATTACAGTTTCCATCAATCATATTTACCACATATTTACCATCATTGACAACACATTTCCAACAATCTACCCCTTTGGAATTGATGACACCAAAAATATCAAACAACCCATCATTACCAATGATCATGACCATCTTGAAACTTGTTTTTCTTTACCACTGATCCTATACCATATTTTGTTTTATCAACAATACTTCTCCCCCTTTCACATCGGAAAATATATTAACATGCCCCCCTTGTCAACAATATCCCTATTTATTCTGATCTTGTGGACCTATCAACTATTTCCTCATATTTTGAATACCTTAGGTACTTTGATCTAGTCAAGTAGCTTCCTTTCTGTGTTATGAAGAAGATTGAATAAAAAAGAGAGGAGTATTTACTCCCAATATTTTCCTCAAGCAAACAAGAGGATGCTCTTGTTGAAACAAAACATTCTTGTGCAATTAACCAAGGACAAATAACTCTTGTCGTTCTGAGTCTTAACTAGAATTACATTATAAGAACGTTTATCTAAACACACATTGCTATCATCTAGTAACAAGAACACCATTTCTTGTGCATGAAACCACCAAAGTAAAACACTTGGAAAGACATAGATGGGCTCTCATTAGTGCATACTTAGATAAACAACACAACTTGTATTTATATGACAACAAACTTACCATGAAAAATTTGAATCCCTATGAACAATAGTCATATCAATACTTGCCTATCAACACTAGACCAAATGAACACCAAACTATGACAAGGAGTGTAATGTCTATAAATAAAAAATGAAAATTACCTTTCTTAACAAGTGATACCAAATTTTGAATCAATGAGATTGTTAGCAATAGTTGAGCACTTGATGACTGAGTGTCCTCATCCTCTTAACATGATTTTTTCACTATAGATTCTATGTATGATTCCAACTACCAATTGTAACAACATCATGATGACAACTCCATTTTGATTACTCACATATGAGGAAAACACCATTAGCTCTGCAACACATAATTGGTACCAAGTAATGACATCCGTTGTCAATGCATAATATGATATTCAAATCTTGACTTTATTATACTCCCCCTACGACCATGGTCCCCCTTTGCATTCAAAATTTTCCTTTATCCTTCATGTGCATTCCTTAGATTGTTTAATTTGTATCCTTGCATATGAATTTTCTCGCTTCTCTTGAAGCAAGCCTCTTATTTTCAATGAAGAATAACATAGCTACTCTCCTTGAGTTTATTATCTTTTTTTTTATTCCACACCTGCATATTTTTAATTTTCTCAACATCATGGGTTGATTCCTTACATTAATTTTACTGGCTGGGTGATCTCTTATCATTGCCTAAGCATACATACCTCTATTTCTCTTCTTTCTAATGGTATTCCTTTGCGGATCTTTCTGATATGATGCTACTTATTTTAACTAATTGTTGTCTCTTCCTATAAGAGAGATCAACCACTCAATTTCATAATTTGAATCTTCTTCATCCAAAAATTTTCTACATTGACTCCATGCACTATTCGATCTTCCTTTCTTCTCGGCATTGAAATATCTCTAGTGCAGTTTTTTTTTTTGTCTCTCAGGATAATCCTTTCCTTTGGTTGCAAATTTCTAGGCAAATTTGCATGTCGGTGCTTTGTGCCCAAACGTTTTACACCTGTAGCATTCAACTTCATTGAAGAAGGGAGCAATGCAATTTTTCTTCTTACCAAAGTGTGTGCCTGTCCAATTTCCTAGATTGTAATTCACTCCTTTTTCGTTGTTAGGCCTTTGAAAGAATTTATTTTATGGGGGAAAATATTTTTGTACTCGGTTGTTCAAATTGCTCGTCTGAGGAATTTGTGATCGTTGTTTCCTCTTTTGCTATTGCATTTTATTTTTATTCTCTTAACACTTGGAGGAAAAATTCCCTTTGTTGAAGCAATAAAAAAAAATGAGAGGTTGCGTACCTTTTTTTTAACTCTTAGAGCACCCTCTATTTTGCTACATTATTTTCTTTGCCACTTCAGTGTTTTTGGCTCTTTCTTTGACAACAATGGTGGGTCCCATTAACGTTGTTGTTGGGTCAACAACAGCTATTTCAATACCCTATTCTCTTTTTCTAGATCCATATTGTTGTATTTGATATTCTTGATCTCCATAATGTCTTATATGAGTTGCCTCTTCAAATATATATTTTCATCAAATCTTCCAAATCAATAGAATAGTGACTAGATTCACCACTAGTTTTTATTTCTCTCTCAAAAATGTGTTCCCTTGATTACTCAAGGGATTCTTTTGCTGATACATGATATTTAATTTAGTTTTATTCACCAAATGTGGACCTATTGTCTTCTTGACCAATGTCCATATCTATTATTTCTATTAAGGTAGTACTATATTCACTACAAATTGATGAGCATCTCTCACTTTCACCAGTACTTGAAGTTGCACAATTTGAAAATACATGGCATATTGTTCTATAATAACAACATATTAAAAACTTACATTCAGTTTTCATCTGCTATAGGCGTTGATCATCGAATTGGCCTATTGATACAAAATAATCATCATCTTATTCATGGTATAAAATTCTCTTTGAATATTTGACTGCTTCATCCTCCATGGAAATCCTCTTGAAATCACATGTAGCTTGCATGCCTACTTCATAGATGGGCTGAAATTTATCCCATATCTCCATTGAATTTTTAAAACATATTAATTTCTCAATTTATACGTTAGAAAACCCTCTCATGATCTCTTTCTTGGATAATCTCTCAATATTATTATTTATTACTCCATTATCCACAGATAGCCACAAATAAAAATTAAGAGCTTCCAAATAGATTCTCATTCTTACCTTTTAAGTTGTATAATTTGAACCATTAAAAAATGGAACTCCAACTGAGGTAATCAAAACTTGGTTCTCCATATTCCCTGATACTCCTTCCACCTATTAAACTAATCTTGAAGGACACTAGCTTTGATACAAATTTTTAGAAACAATGGAAACCATAAAAATACTAAGAGGGGGGTTGAATCAGTACTGTGGCCAAATTATACATTTTTTATAAATTAACCTTTTAGATCACTTTAGCAAATGTCCATGAATAAACAAGACTACTTAAAGACATAAACATAACATCATAAACATATGAGGAGCACATACACATAAGACACCATTCCTATTTTCATTACAAGATTCAATTTGATTACATCAGGGCCCAATAATCTACCACTTGTAGGTTTATCAGCTACTACTAAAAGGAACTTCAATCCCCTCACATTTATCAACTACAAGCTAAAGTGACTACTTCCCCTACTCGTTTAATAGTACCCACTAGAAGCGAATATTTCCCCTTGTTGTTTATCAATACCAGCTAGAAGGGACACCTACCCCTTCTCATTTACTACTACCCACTGGAAGGGACTCTTGCCACTTCTTGTTTATCTGTACCTAGTGGAAGGGACACTTTCCCCTACTTCTTTGTCAGTCTCTGCTGAAAGGGACTCTTTCCCCCAAATATCTACTAGCTCCCAATAGAAAGAGATGTTACCCTTGATCTGCAAGATAAAACTATCTAACCCCATTAATCCATATTTCATCCACATTCAAACTCAGATCAATAGGAATTTTACTAATAAATTTTTTCTTGTTCCAACGGCACACCAAATCCACCATTAAAACACCTTTAACAATTTTCTGGTTTCTAACACAAGCACCATCACCTTCAACAATTTATGATTTTTTCTTCAAATACCAATAAGATAACCAAGATTTTCTCACCATTATTTTTCACCAAAAACTTTTCTTCTATCTCACAAGCTGTTTCTCTCTCATGCAACACCCTGGTAGCATTTTTTTTCTCTGAAAACAATTATGTTGCACACTTTCATGCAACCACTAGCAACTCTAGCAACTCTTTGTTGATCTCACTTATGTAGCAACATGCAACTCTCTCATTCACTCTTCCCCTATTCTGCTTATTTCAATTCATCCTTTAAAGTAATTCTAGACTGATATTTTGAATTGATCCTTAGTTAACTCATTTACAAATCTACTGCATGAGTCTCTAATTTTGCCTCGAGTCTTTCTAATTCTATTCTTCTCAATGTGTTCATGAATTTTTATAAATTTTGGGTTTGATATATGAGTGAAGCTACTAAAATATGTTGTGATGGAGTTTATTTTTCAGTCATGGAATTTTTATATATTTTACCTAAGGTTTCGTTATTGTTATCTTCAGTTAGATTTACCAAATTTGATGCCAACTAGTTCATGCTTTTTAGCGTTCTACTACTAAATGTGCCACTTATGTATCTATTATCAGAACTCCAATTAGTTATTTATTTTACACTTGTTTTTTTTTATTGTCTACCAAAATTCATTGTTGATCTATCACTTATAGTGTCTGCCTTCATGCCTATTTCTTCACGGCTTTAAATTATCCTGCTAAATGTTCTTTTCTTGCATGTGCACCATGCCACCAAGCCAAAAATGTCAACTCATTCATGCTTTTGGATTTTACTGCCAGATCCTTCTCTTACCTGTCAGTTACCAAACTTACCACCAAAAATCAACATCCTTCCAACTCATTCTTTCCATGCACAACACTTTGTTGTATCCCAAAGGGCCTTCATGACATCTTTTCATATTTTGACATGGAACTGATGCATATCTACCAAATTTTGTATTTAGGTCCTCTTCGTAACCATCATAACTATTTCCCTTTCCATAAGATAGATAAAAACTGAATTGAATAGAAGTTGCAGCTCTCAGGTGAGTACTGCACCTCGAGACTGCACACAAATGGAGAGTACACTCTACATTCATTAATCAAATATACAACTGTAAGTACATCACAAATTGGATGTTCACTCATGGTATGTAGTTAAGTATATGATTTAGTTATATTATTAGTTATTTATTTATTATGAATGATTATATTATACTTCCAATTACACATTGTGCTATTAATTATGATGGTTGGAAATGGATCATGTGAATTTTGATTCACTCTTATGAGAACTCCACGAGATCTCTCTAAAGATGAAATCAATGGCCATGAATTGATGTATTTATGTGTATGATATGAAAAAGAAAAGTATGTTACAATTATTATTTATTAATTTTCAATTCTTGTGATTTTAGCTATGGTATTAGAGTATTGGGCACTACATTTTTTTCTATATTTGGTTTCTTCACCTCTGTATTTAGTGTTGCACCCATGTATGCTTGATAGTTAAGATTTGTGTTTCAGAGTCTTTTCAATCAAATTGCGACAAGCAATCCTAAGCCACAATTAAAAAAAAAACTAATAGATACAACACAGAGTGAAAGTCAACCAGAGAAATATTTAGAACTATAGTCAAAGAAAAATTCATGTTCCATGAGCACCAATTCATTTCTGATCTTCCTTAAAACATCGCTCGGTATAAGACTTACTATTTCTACTAGAAAATAGTGTTTGATCATCTTGAAACCATCATTAGTGAGCACTTCAATTTCAGAGAAGATGCCAACTTCTAATTAAATTCATAATTGTTTTCAGGAAAATATGGTGGGCAGACTTAAACCACCATTTAGTAAAATTATTTAGCTGATCTTATCCATTTGGTTCAATTTATCTCTCTTCTTGGACTCACATGCATCGCTTCAAAGTTATGGGGGATTATTGGAAAGGTAATCCTTTGGGATTAAGTGAATTTTTATTATTCACTTGAGATATGGATAAATTATCTCAAGAAAATGAAAAGAATCATGGGGATCCCAATAAATCTCTTTTAAGGTGAAACCAAGGGTCACGAATTGATGTATTTATATGTATCGTTTAATTAATAAAAACATATCATACTTATCATTAAATAATTTTCCATATTGGTGGTTCTAATAATGGTAAATATTAGAGATAAGGTTCAAATTTTAGTATTCTTCATCCTCTATTCGGTCCCTTCTTTGAAATTTTATCTTTGTTAGACACATAGGTGATGTAATGATAATATCCTTGATATTTATGTGATTATATAATTAGTGATGAAAACTGCGATTTTATTGTTGATGATATAATTAGTATTGAATATTCATGATAATGAGTATGCATACATGGAACATCTATTTATGAATTAACATTACTATTTCTTAATCACATGGTTAATATTTCATAGATACATATTTTCTAAAATAATCAGTGATGTGTCAATTTTATGGATATTGATTATGTTGCATGTCTTTGATGATGCTTGTGTTTTCGTAATAATCAATTAATAATGATCAATATGAGATGCCAAATTATGATGTGATTCACATTCATAGGATTCCTATGTATTCAAATTCCCTATTAGAAAGATATACCATTGTGATTTTTGTAAATATCACCATTCTGATTTTTGTAAATTTCATGTTAATATATTGTTTATGTGGATGGCTTGTTAGGACATTGTTTCATGATTATTTACACATATATGCTACATACATTTACTTTGGTATGATTTCATATAATTACTAATGATACATGCATTTGTTAGATATGTTGCCATGGAATAATGTCATATATTGATTGATCATGTAAATGCGATTGGATACATTGCTATGATTGAATATTTTTTAATAAAGCGTAGTTACTAAATTAACCATAAACTTGAAAGATTCCCATTATTTTTATATGTTACATATATAATAATTATTTTTCTATCATTTAAGAATATGATGGTATAATTGTCACATTTTTAATTTTCAATGTTAAAATTAAAATATTTTGCAACCATGACATTAATATCTTCATAATTTAAAAAAAAAACACTTTAAAATTGACTCCCAAATCAAAAATAGCAATGACAATGGCATAATATTTTTGTATGATTGAAATTATGACTACTCTGAAAAGTTAAATTTAACTAACCACTAGTATCATTGCAAGCAAAATACTAAAGTCAACCCTTCCTTAAAAAAGTGGCACTTCCATTAGCGATCCCTTTTTGTTTTCATAGTTAGATTTAGAACATTTTTGGAGTCATGATTTGAAAATTACCATCTTCGAAATTAAACTCTCAAAATCAAAGCCCCAATTCAAAGAGATTTTTTTCAATAAGACCATTTTGCGAACTTATAACTAGACTACTTTTTAAGTTCTAGTGTAAAAGTAATAGTTACTTAAAAGAAAATATAGAAAGAATACATTGAAAAATGGGGAATTTTTAATATAGTAGGATGAATGGAAAAATAATAAAGATGAAAATTTTCCAAAATGAAAAATAAAAACATATAAATAAATTAAAAATAAACCATTACTAAAAAAGTGATAGTAAAAAAGGGAAGAAAAATATTTGAAATCAATTTTAAAAATGAAAATAAATAGTGATAAAAATTTGAAAATTGTTAAATGAGTTTAACTTGTAGTATAGGAAGGAATGATTATTATTTTCTCTATCTGTATTCAATTTTTGCAAGTGATATTATAATGGCTTCAAGTATTCTTGTTGAAATTTAGTAATCCATTCTTTACATGTAGAATATAAAAAAAATCTCAATATTAAAACAATAAGAAATTAGAAACATAATTATTTTTACAAGAATTTAAAAAATTATAATATTTTTAAAAAATGAAAAAAGAAAAGAAATAAAAAAAATAAAAATAAAAAAAATTGAAAATATGACAATGTATAACTATTATAAGTTTCCAAAAAACTTTAAACATATAATAAACAAATTTTAACATATTTTTTTTAAATAATAATTACTATTATAAAAAAACAGAATACATATTTTTTTTTTGTAAAGCTCACTATTAAAGGAATTTCTTGTTATTTATTGACACTATCATGGGTTTGAAAAACCATAAAGAATCACCCTAATTGGGGAGGATCTTTAGAAC
Source organism: Pinus albicaulis (assembly GCA_034641835.2). Lineage (NCBI taxonomy): Eukaryota > Viridiplantae > Streptophyta > Pinopsida > Pinales > Pinaceae > Pinus > Pinus albicaulis. The sequence goes on along the minus strand of CM076576.1, from coordinate 684,368,044 downwards.
AAATTTTATTTTCTCTCTTTCTCACAACCTTAGTCGACCCATTGAGAGGCTTGTCGGAAAAAGTGATTTGTAGATTATTGTGGAGAGCTCAAGGAGACTTCTTATCAGTGTTCGAAGATGTTGATTAATGAACATGCTTCATGATACCCAAATATACTTCTCTCTTTACCAAATTCCTATTTGAAGGGGTTACTGAGTTCCATGCTAATTCCTCATGTTTCTGATTAATAAAGACGGTAAAATCTTATTCTCTTAAAATCATAACATCATAAACACTCTCATCCTCTTGGTAAAAAATAAAATAAGCATCTCCCTCCATAGGGGGCGATACATAAGGTTTCCAATTTTTATATTTGAAGGTTTTATTGAGATGTTTCATTCTGGGATTTAACTGAGCGCAAGAATTCTATAAATGTCCATCTTTAAGACAAACTTCACACCAAAACGTAGTGTTCTCGTAATCCAAAGATTGGGTCCAATGATAATATCTAATTTTAAATTTATTTGATCTGGAAGCCCTTTGATAATGTTAATTTCAACATAATTATACCATAGGTGTACAAGCCAAGTTTTCCTTGAGAGGGATCTATGGAAAGAAAATGACCCAAGGAGTTTCTAATACCCTGAAAAACAGAAACTTTCCATAGGTGGGTAGACAAATTGGGAATTTGAGCTCATATTTTGAGCTTTATAATAATGATTGTATACAAGTCAAAATATGGAAACTAGGGATTATAAAAAAAATTGTATTTACCCCAGAACTAAGGCCCACTAGTTAGGGCCTTTTGGTAGTCTTCCAGTTTAGTGAAAATAACTATCAAAAAACCCTTTGGGAAAAATATGACCTTGCCCTTATTAGTAAAAAATTAATGAATCCACTTATAAATATCCTTTGAACACAGGAAAAGCCATTGAAACAACATATGAGGCATGACTCATTGTAGATCTTAAGGAATTCCTCCAATTCTAGGTGCAAAATTTCCATAGGGAGTACATCCTCTACTTTTTCCACCTGAAACACTCTAGGAGTTGCCTAAGGTTGATGAGAGTTGGGGCCTTTCCTAAGGGAATCATTGAAGGAAATGTGATTTGATGTCTAAGATTCTCGCCAGCCATGGATTTGTGATTCAACTAAGCAACAAGTGAACTTGATGCATCCTTCTTAATGTCATACTCTCTGGCATCTTGATCCATCTTAAGTTACCTTCCTTTGAATAGGAGCCTCAACAAACCTACCAAAATTCCTGTTAAATATTGTATTTTGGTTGTGACCATTGCTACAACATCATCCTCATTAACCATGATGTAAAGGGACACTCAATACAAAGATCTGAAAAATATTGGAAAGTTTTGGTGATTGATTTCCCCAACTCCTTCCTTATTTAGATGTTGCCTTTTGTCAAATACATTGCATATTTTATCTCATGTACCACACTCTAAGTAAGCTTCTTATTCAAGATTTTCGTCAAACATTTTGCGAGCAACCAACCCTTCCATGGTCATTCCAAGCCATCATGTAGCTCCTGAATAAACATCACCACATGGGCTACACCCATTAATATTCAAACCAAATCTGGCTTAAAAATCACCATTAGGATGAAAGACACTAAGCCCTTGAGTTCTCGGCCGCCAAAATTATCTCTAATTATGAAAATGGGATCATCGCCACTCAATTTGTACCTCTGTGTTGTCGTTGTCATCGTGTATTCTTGTCTCCATTCCACTTTTAATATAAATAAATTTTAAGATAATAAAAATTATACAACAAAATTTATAAAAATAGATAAATAATAAAATAAAATACAAAATTAGAAAACAACGTGACTAAAAAACAAAATCATTGAAATATTTAAAGAAGCCAACAAAGTAAATTCATGAAGCAAATTGTTGCAATGAAAAAGTTAAATATACACATATATATGAAACAAATTGCAACAATGTCCAACATTATTTCAAATCAAATTTGCCATCATTATTGGGGCGATGTTAATTGCGTGGAGAGTACATCAAGCATCACTCCTATTTACTTCATCAACCTATTTTTATTTTTTAAATTATTATAATATTTTGTTTCTTTCTTGATAGTAATTTTCTTTATGATTAACTTGGCTAATTTTTAAATAAATTAAATAATTATTTAATTAATTTATTTTAATTTTAATCTTTTATTATGATTTATTATTATTATTTATAATTTTTTATATGGTAGTCCAATAACATTAATTTTATATGAGTTTATAGGTGTTTTTGTGCGACGGTGAAATAATATTTAATTTTTATATTAGGTGTGTTTGTGTTCTCGAGAAATAATATTAATTTAATATTAATTTATAAGTTTTCTTAGTTGAGATTTTTTTCATATTTTAATTTATGTTTTTATTTAAATTATAAATAGTTTTTATGATTTTTTTATTTATTTTTATAAAATGAGTATAATGGATAAGGTTAAATATTTTTTCGTAGATGATTTTTTTTTTCATTGTTTACATATTTATGTTAATTTTAAAAGAAAAAAAATTTAAAAGAAAAAAAATTAATGTGTTTATTAGTTCAAATGAGATGTTGGTGACATTATAATTTTCAGCGATTAGAATGGTTTAAACAATACTTTGTAAATGATATAGATCTTCATAATATGTTTTGTTCAAACCTATCTTCCTATTCACTAATTTAATTCATAATTATCATTATATTTGATGATATTGCATACTCATATCTACCCTCATTACCACTTTGTTGTCATATTCTTGGTTCATCATCTTCTCACAACCTAAACGATTCACTACTTATGTGGGCTACCACCAACTACATAGTTCTAGGAAGTTCATCTCGTATGCACCATTTGTTCATTTGCATCAGTAATGACCTCAAAATACAAAGAGATTGACTTGTAGCTATTCCATCCCTCTTCATTATCTAGATAATGTGTTTCATTCCACCTACTATGATGCACTTGGTCCTACAACTATGCACTTGTTATATTATATATTTATAGACTAGATGAACTGAGTTGGGTAGAAAAGTGAATTAATCTCCTTACTGTGAAATATACTAAAATATAAAGTAGTTATAGGTGTAAAATAAACACAAAAGATACAAAGAAATGAGCAATCATTCATGACTAGATACATGAATCTCTCCTTGTCATGCTTGCAATTAGATTTTCAAGCAGTTTGAACTTGAACTTGAACTTCTCAAGCCCTCTCTCTTTACCAACCACACATTCTCAACATATATTTCAGAGTGTTTGGTGATTATATGCATTATTCTTTATTTCGTTGTATATATGTATGACATTTGGTTAGAGGGATCTTCTTGTGTACCCACTAGAAAGACCCATAAACAAGAAAAGGGTAGGTATTAATCCAAATCCCCGCAACTTTTTAATTTGGAATTGATAATTCTACAACTTTAATAACTATTTTTTTTTAATTTTGATTTAAATGGACATTCATGGTTTTAATTTCATTAAGCTTAATTTGAAACTGACATTTTTCAATTTATTTATTTATTTCTAAATGAGCAAGCTTTAACCAAAGAAGAAAAAGAAAGTTGGACCTAATGAGCATTACTAGCACATCCATGGAAGGATAAATATGAGTAGGTGAGGTTGTGAACTAGCCATTGACATAAAATGGATAAATCACATTAGAATTCTCATTTCTACAGTTTCACTTAACCCGTCTATCTTTCCCTTGAATGCTCACTTGGATATGATTCCATTTTAATCAGCTCACATTTAAAAAAATCAATTTGTATTGTTTCTACCTATGCTTCCATATTTTATTCCCCTAAATTCTATTTTCTATGATTATAATGATGGTATTGAGTCAACAAGGTAATATTCGTATACCTTTGTTACCTCAGAAAAGTAAGATCAATCTTGGTAATGAACATGAATCTTTATCTCTGATGGAAATCCAATCATAGGGATAAAGATAAGGAGTTGTAGGGTCAACAGAGCAATGCTACTAGGGTATATACCACAAAATTTTTTGATAGTGAAATAAATGTTGTGGGATTTTAAATGACTACCTTAGCATCTACATATAGATAAAATAGAATTGGATTTTCATCGATCGGTGAATCTAGCTTAATGAATTAGCCATTTATTCTACCTCACTTTTTTCATGCTAGATCATTAGTCGTTTCACTACTTTTAAATACTATAAATCCCTCCCTACAACCCTATTGATCAGTTTTAAGTTGACCACCATGCCTGTTCTTGTAGATGTGTAGTGCAAGTGGATGGATCATCATAAAAAACTAGCTTATGTTTCCCCATATTTGGATTGAGTAGCACGAATTGAGTCATATTTTTTGTACAAAAACCATTATCACCCCCATTTCAAAAATAACTATAATTTCATTCTCCATAATAATCCCGAAGATACAAAAGGAAAAAAAAAGGTAAGAACTATATTTGGAGTGAGGTTAACATTGCAACAATTTTATGTAACAATAATTTTTAGGTCTATGACATAGGCATGTTCATATACCTATCTCCCTATGCCACATTATGTCAAAACAAAAGGCATGGAATTTATGAAGAATTTATTCTCTCTTTAAAGTTGTAGAAAAGAAATGAAAAATTTGTTGAAGAGGTCAAGTAGATTGCATGAAAATACATCAATAACCTTGAATATTTCTTAAAAACACTTCTTTGTAAGGTATTTCAAATTTGTTGAGTGAATAATGATAGGTTCCATTTATTTGTAAAAATTAAACATAACAATCAGTTACATAGCATACTTCATGGGCGATCTAATATGAGTGGGAACTAACTAGAACTATTTTAAAACTACCCTTTACTTTGTTCAAACCTACCCTCCTGGTCACTAACTTGTTTGATAATTATCATTATATTTGATCATATGGCCTACTCAGATTACCCTCATGACCACGCTGTTGTCATATCCTTGGATCATTATCTTCTCACCAACTAAACAATTCACTTCTTATGTGGGCTACAACCAACTACATAGTTCTAGTATGTTCATATCCTATGGACCATTCAGTTATCTGCATCACTAATCACCTCCAAATACAAAGAGAGTGACTTGTTTCTATTCCATCCCTCTTAACTATATAAATAATGTGTTTAGTCCAACCTACTACTACGCACTTAGTATATTATAGATTTATATACTCGATGAACTCGGTTGGGTAGAAAAGTGAAGTAATCTCCTTGTTGCACAATACACTAAAATTTAAAGTAGCTATATAAGGTGTAAAATAAACACAAAATATACAAAGAAATAAAAAATCCTTCCTAAATGTCTACATGCATCTCTCCTCATCATTCTTTCAATTATATTTTCAAACACTTTGAACTTGCACTTGAAATCATCAAGCCCTCCCTCTTTACCAACCACACATTATCAACCTATATTGAAGAGTTTTTGGTGATTCTAAGGATGATTCTTTCTTTCATTGTATATATACTTGACATTCTGTGAGAGGACTTCGCTTGTGTATGCAGAACAAGACCCATAAATAAGAAAATAGTATAGATTAATTCAAATCCCCCCAACTTTTTAATCTGCAATTAATAATGTTTCAACCTTAATAACTATTATTTTTTAATTTAGATTTAGATGTAAATTCATGGTTTGAATTTTTATAGCTAGCTCTAGCTTCAACCACTTCTCTTTCACAAGCTATGCATATACAAATGCCTTTCTAGACACAACCCAAATTTGTCTTCAATTTTTAAATCTGGGCTACTCAATAATTAAGTGTGGAAGCTTATCTTCAATACTTGGGTTTTAAACTTTATAATGAAGCCTCCTCTTGAAATTGAAATCAACATTTCGATCCACGCATTATACACCCAATATAATGGTCGACCGGATTTCATTAATCCGAATACTATTCGGACCCACACTTCTTTTGCATATAAAAGAACTCACCTAGTTCTACTCTTAATTGGGTAATCATTTTAAATTGTGGAACCCTCCAAACTTATGGTTCAACCAAAGTATAACTCTCACCACATACAATATGTTCTTCCATTTACTATCCAAGAAAACCCTCACTCAGAAGTATACCAACCAAACTTAATACCTACTTTGATACTTGCTAGGTCCCACAACATGGTACTCTAAGAAATTGCACTACCTTCCACCTTTGTTTTAATAACCAAATTGCAATTGTATGAAACCTTTCCACGGAATATTTACATATCCGCTCCTCATGGGAAATATTTATGAGCCTCGACCTTGACTTTAAACAAACCTAATAATAAACAACATTAAGGTTTGGGCCCACAGCATATTACCTTGACTAAACGCCGAATGGATCTAATAGTCCATAGCTCGTCGCATTCCAAAATTCAATTGGACGCTCATTCGACGGTCATCGCACTACGAAAGGGCAAACCGGTTTATTTCTCCAACTCACACGATGAACTAGGTCCTAGTAGTTAAACTACCCTCCGCATCCAACGGCTATAGGCTTATCACGCCCCCATCCAATGATCCGATGGATAATACACATATCATGTTTTTTTCCCTCCGAGCCTTACACTAAAAAAAAACGCGAAATGGGCAGTTTCAAAATACCGCCCCTGCCTTATGTGTCAAACACCAATGCATATCGCATTTTTTTGAGGGGTTTCATTAATCGCTTTCAAATTTTGCAAGACCACGATTTTTTTCCTCCGAAACCACCATCACTATTCACTCTTATGGTTCCGCCTTTTCTTACTCACGGTTCCGCCCACTCTTCCATGTCTCAATACAACTCAACTCCATCCTCATTCTTACTCATTCTTTCTTCACACGGTTCTATATTAACTAATAGAACTCTCCTGTTCTTATTAATGCAGTTGCAACCAAAATTGATATCCTTGAAGGCTAAATCCGATTTCAACATCCTTCAATCGGATCGATCCTTTCAGTGATCGATATTTCGTCGATACTATGTATGCAACTTCCTACCGAACTCTCTATTTCAATAGGGTCACCCTTTCAACACAGAGTTTCACAATTTCCACAGAACTCAAATATTCCTCTCACGGAATTCGACCAAGAATGCATAGGAATTTCGCACAGAGTTTAGAAAAGCTTCCTCATTTATATATATGAGCCCAATCTTAAACCCGTCATGCATTCAGTCCCAAACCTATGATCATTGAAATCGATTGTTCCATTAACATAGCACCATCTAAAACCCTATCACAGAGTCTTATTATACATTGTTCATAGAAATTCAAACATTCTCACACAGAATTCAAATCAACCACTAGTCATATAATTCTGAAACAAATTTTGTCATGTATATACAAATGGATTACTTACAGAACTTCTGGTCCTCGGCTAGGTCTTCAATTCAATGGCCTTCTACTACACTACTCTGCCTCTATAGATATTCCCAGCTCTGTCTATTAATGCCTTTGAGGCTTACAGTTATACATGATGGGAATGAATTGACTCAGCTCCTACAATGATTTGACCAAACTCCTCAAATCCTAAATTTAGCCGAACTCCCTAACTGCTCTGAACTGACTCTTCACATTCTAATCGACTTCTCCTATCCTCTAATCATTCGATGGAAGTTACAATTCTCTCTACATTTAATCAAAATGAATTAAAACCTACTCAATTCATTACATAAGTCTAATTCTCTTGAAAACTCAAAAAACCCCTAAGTCTAATAAAACATATGGAATTTGTTTTTGCCTAATGCCCCTGCATTAGACTCCCCAGGTTAAATTTAATCATGATTTCTTGATCATGTTCTTTCAGTCTTGTCCTCCTGGATCCCACACTTTTTTCTGCAACTGATCATCTGTTGCAATATTCTTCTTCTGCACTTCTCCAGGCTTCCATACTTTATGTTGCATCTTTCCACTTGCTAAGCTTTCATAGTCTGTGACTTTCTTTCTCTTGCTTTTGCTTCTCTGCTTTCTTGCTACTGTCCCTTTCTGAGACACCTTCTCCATCATCTTTCTTATCAATTCAACTTCTTGATCTAATTTATCTTCGGACTTCTGGATACTGCTTCCTCTTGATTTCCGAACTTCTACTTGTTCAGTTCTTACTGCTGCCCTAGCTATAACTTTAACTCCAGCTTTGAATCTATCTCTAGCTCCTGTGCTAGCTCTAGCTCCAGCTTTAACTTGCTGAGCTCTCACACTTACTACCACCCAATCATCCATACCCTCTTGTTATCTGCAACAGTAGAACTCTTCTTGATTGTCATCCATGACAATTTCTTCATTCTCTGACTTCAGTAATTCTCTGGACTGGTAATTAAATTTCCAGTCACTGTCATCATCTCTTTTCCTCTCACCCTGGACCAAACATTATTTATTCCTTCCATCAATATCTGCAATCATGAAACAAACATCAAAACTACAAAATCTTTGTGTCTCTTCCTCTTCTAGCAATACTTCAATCTGTTTCTCTGTCATTTCCTTCTCTTCTCTGAATGTTTTCAGCAAAAAATTCAACCATCTAATTTCAAACATTGCATCATTATGCTGCAAACTTGGTTCAGCATATTCCTTTTATTCCTCCTTGAAAATCTTCAATAATTTTCTTCCATCTTCTTGATTGATTCTAGCAATCAATTCAAGTTATTCAAATATTGTGTTCTCATCTTCTATCAGAATATAATTCTGATTTCCCTTCACTGCAGCAGTTCCAAAAATTTGTTCTCCAATATTCTCTTTGTTCATCAGCCAAATCAGCTCCTTCTTGTCACTAACAGTAACAAGTTCCTTCACATGAGACATGCATGGAAAATTTTAGGGGCTAATATTCGCAGGTGGGCTAATTTTCCATGGCTTTTCCAAAAAAAAGATTCGCCAATTTCCATTTTTTTATAAAACTAATTGTCCCAAATTTTACAATATAAAATTATTTTACGTTAAAAATCGCCAAAATTATATAGACAATATATATAATATCATTATAAATTTGAATAATTTTACAAATACATCAATAAACATTTTATAGTTTGCATATTAGGGAGTAGTGAGATTCGCCAATTTTTTAAACTTCAAGATAGTCTTCCATCCTTAAAATTATCCCTGGAGACATGATAGGCTCAGTTTCCTTCTCTTGCAATAGTTCATCTTCATCCAAGGCAATTCCAACAGATGGATTGCCTTTTTCAATACCTGTCAACATAGCCAACTTGTCAATTTTAGAATCACAAGACCCAATGGTCCCAATTGATGATCCGGTCACCAATTATTATTTCTGCAGTTCTAAGTCCTTTTCAAGACTCAGAAAGTCTTCATTGTCTTCATTATCTTGTATCTTCACCTTCCTCAATCCCCAATTTTTAAATTGAGGTCCTCCTTGCATTGAATCCTGTTTATTCCACATAATCCCCAATAATCCAATTTCTTCATTCCATGGATTAAAGTCTTCCACAGAATTTTCCTCCTCCTTTAATTGAATACCCAATGGTGTTAACTTTTCTTCAGAATCTTCATACACAAAACAATTATTAAAACAAAAATTATAAGGCCTTAGTGCCTTTTCTTCTTCCAGCATTTCAGTATGTTGTCCTGAATTTTATTCCACTATCAGCACATTAGTATGTTGATCCACACTTTCCAAAGAATCCTATGGAGAATTCTTAAAACTGTCAACAAGTCTTCCTCCTAAATCATCTTCTCTCATGATGTTTTCCTTCTCACTGTGGTGACCTCTGCCTTCTGCAACCTCCCTTTCATACTCTGAATTATCCAGCAAGTATTCGAACAATGCAATTTCTATGTGGCATTGCTGAAGCACTTCATCATCATTTACTATCCCTGCATTCATACACAAACCTTTAGTCTATAAACCAGGAGCTTCAATAGCCTCAACTGGTGTTTCACATATCAGCTCTTCAAACTGATCCTCTCCTTCTTTATTTACAAGAATTTCTTCTTGTGCTGCAACAGCTTCAATCATAAACACATCATTGTTTCCTTCAGTCAAGGGACATTCTCCAACATTTCATTCTTCTTTAGAGAATTCATCTTCTAAGAGATACTTCTTCATACTTGTGACATATTCACAAGATTTTTCATCCTCCCTGTAAAACCTGTACTCACATCACAATTGTCAGTCACAAAGATACAAGGTTCTGCATCATCCAGTTGATCTGGACTTGTCCAATAACTCAAGAAATAATGAATAATTTCCTCTTCAGTAAGAAAAAATTCTTGTTTTCTTCAACCTCCACCATGGTTCATCAGATATTTTGCAGATCTCCATTCTTCATCTGTGCTCTGTTCTTCTTTAGAAACAAAAAATTCTCTTGTCAACTCAGCTGCTCTGAGTTCTGCACAGTCCAACTATACATCCATCCTCTGCTCAAGCTTTCCTACAAACATACAAGAGTCATCATAAATAAATTCATTTGACCTCTTCGTCTCACTTGAAGTTTCAATCTTCAAGTCCTTCTCCAAATACTCAATCATCCTGAGTATTTCCTCCTTCAGCTAAGCATTTACCATTTGCTCTCTCTTCACCTGTAGCCTATGCCACTTTACTTTCTTCTTCATGAGCCAACCAACTCTCTGGCTTTCCTCTACCATCATCTTCAATTTATTAAACTATTCTTTGATCTCAACTACCTCTTTCCAATATTCTTCATCAGTGAATTTCTTCCTCATGCCATTTTCTTAGGCATCCTCCTTCACTCTTCTATTGTGGCCTCTCTCAGAACCCCTGAAATCTGTGCTATGACTATCAGTAGCCATTTTATCCTTCATGATTTCCTCACTCACAAGCTACACTAAGCCTCTGCAACAACAAGCTCTCTTGCTGCAACTTACCTCACCAATCCTTTCCTTCGGATCTGGGCTTCTGGAAAGTACTGGTCCCCTATCTGCTGGAACCTTCTAAGAACTCTCTTCTGCTCTCTCTAGGCTTCACTCTGCAAATTTTCAAGGACACATTTGTTCTTCCTGCATCCAACCTCTGTTTGGAATTCTCCAGGTTCTACCACACTTTATTCTTCACGCTAGAATCCTCTGTTGGATTCTTTCATCACTGCTCTCAAAGTTGTGATCTGCTTTTGCTGAGATTTCTCCAATTGCATGGAATCCGAACTCCGCAAAAAATTCTTCAAACCAGAGTTAAATAATGCTCATCAACTCACCTTCAATATTTTGTATAATCTTTCTTCTTCTTTCACCTGCACTGCATCTCTGTATGCTCCAAATTTATCCCTATCTAACCTTTAGTTGAATACCAGGTTCATTGCCATCACCATCAAAACTCTTCCTGTACTTCTGCAACCATAACTCTGCAATCATAAATCTCAAATAAGGGTTAAAGCTATTTTACTTGCAAGATCCCTGCATGGTCTTTTTCTTCTGCAACTCTCTGTTCACTGCAGCTCTGTGTACCTTCACTGCACACTTCCTCAAATCTACAGTCACTCTTAAATAGATTTATAACATCAAATTTTCCTCACTGCCTCTACCAAGCATGTATTCCAAAATTAATCTTCAAAAGAGATATTTTAGCTCTGATACCACATGATAGCTAGCTCCAGCTTTAACCACTTCTCTTTCACATGCTATGCATATAAAAATGCCTTTCTAGACTCAGCCCAAATTTGTCCTCAATTTTTAAATCTGGGATACTCAATAATTAAGTGTGGAAGCTTATCTTCAATACTTGGGTTTTAAACTTTATAATGAAGCCTCCTCTTGAAATTGAAATCATCATTTCGATCCACACATTATACACCCAATATAATGGTCAACCGGCTTTCATTAATCTGAATACTATTCGGACCCACACTTCTTTTGCATATAAAATCACTCACCCAATTCTACTCTTAATTGGGTAATCATTTTAAATTGTGGAACCCTCCAAACTTATGGTTCGACCAAAGTATAACTCTCACCACATACAATATGTTCTTTCATTTACTATCCAAACAAACCCTCACTCGGAAGTATACCAACCAAACTCAATACCTACTTTGATACTTGCTAGGCCCCACAACACGACACTTTAATAAATTGCACTAACTTCCACCTTTGGTTTAATAACCAAATTGCAATTGCATAAAACCTTTCCATGACATATTTACATATCCGCTCCTCATGGGAAATCTTTATAAGCCTCGACCTTGACTTTAAACAAACCCAATAATAAACAACATTAAGGTTCGGGCCCAAAGCATATTACCTTGACTAGACGTTGAATGGATCTAACGGTCGACAACTTGTCACATTCCAAACTTCAATTGGACGCTCATCCGACGGTCGTTGCGCTATGAAAGTGCATGTCAGTTTATTTCTTCAACTCACGTGATGAATTGGGTCCCGGTAGTTAAACTTCCCTCCGCATCCAACGGTTGTAGGCTTATCGCGCCCCCATCCAATGATCTGACGGATAATAGGCATATCTCATATTGCAATTTTTTGAGGGGTTTCATTAACAGCTTTCAAATTTTGCGAGACCACCGGTTTTTGCCTCCGAAATCGCTGTCACTATTCACTCTTAGGGTTCCGCCTTTTCTTTCTCAAGGTTCCGCCCACTCTTCCATGTCTCATTACAACTCAAATCCGTCCTTGTTCTTACTCATTCTTTCTTCACACGGTTCTATATTAACTGATAGAACTCTCATGTTCTTATTAACGTGGTTGCAACCAAAATCGATATCCTCGAAGGCTAAATCCCATTTCAACGTCCTTCAATTGGATCGATCCTTTTAGTGATTGATTTTTCATCGATACTACGTATGCAACTTCCTACCAAACTCTCTATTTCAATAGGGTCACCCTTTCAACACAGAGTTTCACAATTGCCACAGAACTCAAATAGTCCTCGCATGGAATTTGACCAAGAATGTTTAGGAATTTCTCACATAGTTTAGAACAACTTCCTCATTTATATATACGAGCCCAATCTTAAACCCGTCATGCATTCAGTCCCAAACCCATGATCATTGACATCGACTGTTCCATTAAATAGAGCACCATCTAAAACCCTATCACAAAGTCTTATTATACATTGTTTATAGAAATTCAAACATTCTCACACAGAATTCAAATCAACCACTAGTCATATAATTCTGAAACAACTTCTGTCATGTATATACAAATGGATTACTTACAGAACTTCTGGTCCTCAGCCAGGTCTTCAATTCAATGGCCTTCTACTACACTACTCTGCCTCTACAGATTTTCCCAGCTCTATCTATTAATTCCTTTGAGTCTTACAGTTATACAGGATGGGAATGAATCGACTGAGCTCCTACAACTCCCTAACTCCCTATCTGCTCTGAACTGACTCTTCGCATTCTAATCGACTTCTCCTGTCCTCTAATCATTCGAGGGAGGTTACAATTCTCTCTACATTTAATCAAAATGAATTAAAACCTACTCAATTCATTACATAAGTCTAACTCTCTTGAAAACTCAACAAACCCCTAAGTCTAATCAAACATATGGAATTTTTTTTTGCCTAATGCCCTTGTATCAAATTTCATTAATCTTAATTTGAAACTGATATTTTTAAGTTTCTTTACTTATTTATAAATAAGCAAGCTTTAACCAAAGAAGAAAAAGAAAATTGGAGCTAATGAAACTTACTTGCACATCCATGGAAGGATAAATATGAGTAAGTGAAGTTGTTCTAGCCATTGGCATAAAATGAATAAATCACATTAGAATTCTCATTTGTAGGGTCACACTTCACCCCTCTATCTTCCCCTTTAATCCTCACTTGGATATGGTTCCATTTTAACGAGTTCACATTAAAAAAACTGAATTGGTATTCTTTCTACATATGCTTCCATCTTTTCTTCCCCTAATTTCTATTTTATATGCTTGTAATGATGGGACTCAGTGAACAAGGTAATAATAGTATACCTTCATTGCCTGAGAAAATTAAGATCAATATTGATAATGCACATGAATCTTTTTCTACGATGGAACTTCGGTCATAGATATATATATAAGGAGTTGTTGGGTCAAAAAGCTAATGTGACTAGAGTATATACCACCAAATATTTTTCTAGTGAAATAAATGTTGTGGTATTTTGAATGGATACATTTGCATATGCTTATATATAAAATGGAATTGTATTTTCATCGATGAGTGAATCTGATCTAATGAATTATATATTTATTCTACCTTACATTTTTCATGCTAGATGATTAGTTGGTTCACTACTTTCAAATACTATAGAGCCCTCCCTACTACCCTATTGATGGGTTGTAATTTGACCACAGTGTCTATTTTTGCAGATGTGTAGTGCGAGTGGATGGATCATCATAAAAAAACTAGCTTATATTTCCTCATAGTGTGATTAGTGGCCTGACTTGAGCCATATTTATTCTACAAAACCCATTATCACCCTCACTTCATAAATACCTATAATTTTATTCTCCATAATAATCCCAAAGACAGAAATAAAAAACAAAGCTAAGAACTATCTTTGTTGTGAGGTTAATATCGCAGCAATTTAACGTAACATGAAGTCTGAGATCTATGACATAGACATGTCAATATATCTATTTCCATACGTCACATTATGTTAGAACAAAAAGAATGGAATTTATGAATCATTTCGTCTCTCTTTATAGTTTTAGAACACAAAAGAAACATTTTTTGAAGAGGTCAAGTAGATTGCATGAAAATACATCAATAACCTTCAAGCTTGCTTAAAAACCCTTCATTAAAAGGTATTTCAAATTTTTTGAGAAAATAGTGATAGGTTGCCTTTATCCATAAAATGTAAACATAACAGTCAATTCCATAGCATAATTCATTATCTAAGCTAATAGGAGTGGAGAATAACCAACCTTGTTTTAATGATGGATTGGATGGTGGCTCCTACAAACTTAATTAGTACAATAAAGAATTGAAGAAAGCATGTCTCATATTGAAAGGATGAACCCTGAAGGCTAGTGGTGGTAATATGAATAATGTTTTGTAGGAGATGGAGAGGCCATGTAGGCATTTTTTCATGGATAAATGGAGAGAATCTAATCATCTATCTCCTCTATAAAAAGAAATATCTCTCACCAACTTGCCACTAGTTTGTTCTTAACATCTTCAATTTTTCCACGTGGCAGATAATTAAAAAATATTACCTGATTGGTCCACAATATAAATTTGAAAATCATGGATGGTGATGACTAATGATTGATTGTGAGAACTACCTTGAATAATTTATTTTTCATTAATAAAATGGTCTAAAATGGCCAAGTTGATTGGGCTTGTGCATTTTTTCCCTCTTAAAGGATTTTAACCACATAAAAATATTGGCCTTATGATTTTTTATCGTTGTGTGAGTGGTTATGGAAGGTGCTCATCCTATATGCAATATCCTTATCCCCCTAACAAACCATAGTCATCATAATCAATCAAGGTTGATCAAACCAACCTAAGTGAAGCAAAATTAACCACATCTAAAACAATCATCCATTAAGTCGCCAACTCTCAACCATTTTTTCTAAAGTTAAAAAAATTTAATCAATTTCAATGTCCACCTCTTGATAAACAACACTTAGTAAACAGAACCACATATTAATCAAAGGCGGCTAATTACCCAAATGAACTACAATAGCCATATTCAATTAGAGTCCATGATATGGAAGAAAAATCACCCAAACTTGATCCAATACACAATCTCTTTTCTCAACTACAATTGAATGCAACTAATGAAAATCTCTATCATTAATAATATTAATATTAATAATAATAATAATAGTAACAACAACAACAATAATAATTGTAGGTTTCTATTGCTTATAACATTATGTAATGATAAATATTTATAATATTCACATTAATCATTATTATGGTATGTTCTAATTCTTGTGTATTTTGATTCTTCTAAACTAGACTTTAAAATTTAAAAAAAATGAAGAAATCATAGTTTTTTTTTTTTTAAATTTAAATCTTATTTTACATAAATAAATACATTTTTAGAATCATCGTTACAAGTTACAAAATTATTTCGATAGTAATCACATGCAATGGAACAATATTCCATTACATGTGATTACTAGCTATAACTTATAAATAAATATATTAAATACCCTAACAAAACCTATAATATTAAAATTATATATAAGCTTGTGATTTCAACCATTCTTTATCAAGAAAATTGAAAATGTATATATTGAAAAGTACTAAAATTTATATTTTATAACAAAAGTTTTTGATTTCTACAACTCACTATATATATATATATATACCGAAACTTAAAAAATTTAGTGTACACCTTTTACTATTATATTATTTTTACAAATATAGTAATAATAGCCAACGCATCATCGTCTCGTCAACTAATACAATGACTCAGTTGTGGTAGTTAATGTCTTAATAGCTCCGAACTTTATAGGACCATAGAAAGCTTTGTGATGAGATGATCAATCATTTTACATTTTTATTTACTTTATCCCATGAAACAGTCATCACAAACCTTAGTGACCCACATGATTCGGTCAAACAAGAGATAGAATCCTAGGAAGCTTATATAATTGGCTTTGAACTTTGAAGTTGTCACGTGTGCGTGAAATTTTCTATCCGTTTCCTTTCCGCTGAAATGTTTACCTTAGATCACCTGGCTTTGCACGCTTGTACGGTATAATTGAAAAAATTGAACGACTAATATCTGGTTACCTTTTCTCCAATTACAAGTACAAATGTATCCAACTACAACTACAGATGTCTTCCATTAAGCTATCGTTTTGTTGACATGGTATGTGAGTAAGTAATAGCTGGAGGAGAAAGCAAAAGCTGGTCCTCATTTGATTTATCTTCTCAACTGCAACTCTTTGAATGAACGTTCAACAACTGTACATATTTGCGGTGATATTTCAGAACACTATTTCGTAGGAGAATAAAGAATATCATGGCTTTGGGCGAGGAAGGAGTACAATGTCTTCTAGAACAAAATCCCTATTATTCTAACACGTTCCTTTGGAGAGGTTATAGATCCTCATAATATGCTTTGTTCAAACCTATCCTCCTATCCACTAACTTGTTTCATAATTATCATTATATTAGATGATATCGCATACTCATATCCACTCTCATTACCACTTTGTTGTCATATTCTTAGTTTATTATCTTCTCACAACCTGAACGATTCACTGCTGATGTGGGCTACAACCAACTACATAGTTCTAGGAAGTTCATCTCCTATGCACCATTTGTTCATCTGCATCAACAGTCACCTCGAAATACAAAGATATTGACTTGTGGCCATTCCATCCCTATTCACTATCTAGCTAATGTGTTTCATTCCACCTACTACGATGCACTTGGTCCTACTACTATGCACTTGTTATATTATATATTTATAGACTAGATGAACTCAGTTGGGTAGAAAAGTGAATTAATCTCCTTGCTATGCAATATACTAAAATCTAAAGTAGTTATAGGTGTAAAATAAACACAAAAGCTACAAAGAAATGAGCAATCATTCATGACTGGATACATTAATCTCTCCTCATCATCCTTGCAATTAGATTGTCAAGCAGTTTGAACTTGAACTTGAACTTCTCAAGCCCTCTCTCTTTACCAGCCACACATTTTCAACATATATTTCAAAGTGTTTGGTGATTCTATGCATTTTTCTTTATTTCGTTGTATATATTCATGACATTTGGTTATAGGGATCTTCTTCTGTACCCATAAGAAAGACCCATAAACATGAGAAGAGTAGATATTAATCCAAATCCCCCCAAATTTTTAATTTCGAATTGATAATTCTACAACCTTAATAACTATTTTTTAAAATTTTGATTTAAATGTACATTCGTGGTTTTAATTTCATTAAGCTTAATTTGAAGTTGATATTTTTCAATTTATTTATTTATTTCTAAATGAGGAAGCTTTAACCAAAGAAGAAAAATAAAGTTGGACCTAATGAGCATTACTTGCACATCCATGTAAGGATAAATATGAGTAGGTGAGGTTGTGTTAGTCATTGGCATAAAATTGAGAAATCACATTAGAATTCTCATTTCTAGGGTTGTACTTAACCCGTCTATCTTTCCCTTGAATCCTCACTTGGATATGGTTCCATTTTAATGAGTTTGCATTTAAAAAAATCAATTTGTATTGTTTTTACCTATGCTTCCATATTTTATTCCCCTACCTTCTATTTTCTATGCTTATAATGATGGTACTGAGTGAACAAGGCAATATTGTTATACCTTTGTTAATTCATAAAAGTAAGATCAATCTTTGCAATGAACATGAATATTTATCTCTGATGGAAATTCAGTCATAGAGATAAATATAAGGAGTTGTAGGGTCAGCAATGCTACTAGAGTATATACCACAAATTTTTTTGATAGCGAAATAAATGTTGTGGGATTTTAAATGGCTACCTTAGCATCTACTTATAAATAAAATAGAATTGAATTTTCATCGATGGGTGAATCTGGCATAATGAGTTAGTCATTTTTTCTACCTCACATTTTTCATGCTAGAACATTAGTCGTTTCACTATTAAATATTATAAATCCATCCCTACAACCTTATTGATCGGTTGTATGTTGACCACCATGCTCGTTCTTGTAGATGTGTAGTGCGAGTAGATGGATCATCATAAAAAACTAGCTTATGTTTTCTCATAGTTGGATTGAGTGGCATGAATTTAGCCATATTTATTGTAAAAAAGTATTATCACCCCCACTTCAAAAATAGCTATAATTTTATTCTCCATAAGAATCCCAAAGATACAAAACGAAAAACAAAGGTAAGAACTATATTTGGAGTGAGGTTAACATTGCAACAATTTTATGTAACAATAGGTCTGAGGTCTATGACATAGACATTTTCATCTACTATTTCCCAATGCCACATCATGTCAAAACAAAAGGCATGGAATTTATGAAGAAATTCTTCTCTCTTTATAGTTGTAGAAAATAAATGAAACATTTGTTGAAGAGTTCAAGTAGATTGCATGAAAATACATTAATAACCTTGAATATTTCTTGAAAGCACTTATTTGTAAGGTATTTCAAATTTTTTGAACGAATAATGATAGGTTCCATTTATTCGTAAAAATTAAACATAACAGTCAATTCCATAGCATACTTCATGGGCGATGTAATATGAGTAGGAAATAAGAAAAACTATTTTAATCCTACCCTTTACTTTGTTCAAACCTACCCTCCTTGTCACTAACTTGTTTGATAATTATCATTATATTTGATCATATGGCCTACTCAGATCTACCCTCATGACCACTCTATTGTCATATCCTTGGATCATTGACTTCTCACCAACTAAACAATTCACTTCTTATGTGGGCTACAACCAACTACATAGTTCTAGTAAGTTCATATCCTATGGAGCATTCAATTATTTGCATCACTAACCACCTCCAAAGACAAAGAGAGTGATTTGTGGCTATTCCATTCCTCTTAAATATATAAATAATGTGTTTCGTTCAAAATACTACTACGCACTTGGTATATTATAGATTTATATACTAGACGAAATCGGTTGGGTAGAAAAATGAAGTAATCTCCTTGTTTCACAATACACTAAAATTTAAAGTAGATATCTAAGGTGTAAAATAAACACAAAATATACAAAGAAATCTACAATCCTTCCTAAATGGCTACATGCATCTCTCCTCATCATTCCCGCAGTTAGATTTTCAAACACTTTGAACTTGAACTTGAAATCCTCGAGCCCTCTCTCTTTACCAACCACACATTATCAACCTAGATTGAAGAGTGTTTGGTGATTCTAAGAATGATTCTTCCTTTCATTTTATATATACTTGACATTGGGTGAGAGGAGTGTGATTGTGTACCTAGGAACAAGACCCATAAACAAGAAAATATTATAGATTAATTCAAATCCCCTCAAATTTTTAATCTGGAATTGATAATGTTGCAACCTTAATAAGTATTATTTTTTAATTTAGATTTAGATGTAAATTCATGGTTTCAATTTCATTAATTTTTCAATTTCTTTACTTATTTATAAATAAGCAAGATTTAACCAAAGAAGAAAAAGAAAATTGGAGCTAATGAAACTTACTTGCACATCCATGGAAGGATAAATATGAGTAGGCGAGTTTGTGCTAGCCATTGGAATAGAATGAATAAATCACATTAGAATTCTCATTTCTAGGGTTGCACTTCACCACTCTATCTTCCCCTTCAATCCTCACTTGGATATGATTCCATTTTAACGAGTTCACATTAAAAAAACTGAATTGGTATTCTTTCTACATATGCTTCCATCATTGCTTCCTCTGCTTTCTATTTTTTATGCTTGTAATGATGGGACTCATTGAACAAGGTACTATTACTATACCTTCATTACCTGAGAAAATTAAGATCAATATTGGTAATGCACATGAATCTTTGTCTATGATGGAACTTCAGTCATATATATATATATATATATATATATATATATAAAGAGTTGTTGGGTCAAAAAGCGAATGTGACTAGAGTATATCCCACCATATCTTTTTATAGTGAAATAAATGTTGTGGTATTTTCAATGGATACCTTTGCATATGTTTATATATAAAATGGAATTAGATTTATATCGATGAGTGAATCTGAACTAATGAATTATCCATTTATTCTACGTTACATTTTTCATGCTAGATCATTAGTTGGTTCACTACTTTCAACTGCTATATAGCCCTCCCTACTACCCTATTGATGGGTTGTAAGCTGACCAACATGTCTATTTTTGCAGATGTATAGTGTCAGTGGATGGATCATCATAAAAAACTAGCTTATATTTCCTCAAGCATGATTGAGTGGCATGAATTGAGCCATATTTATTCTACAAAACCCATTATCACCCTCACTTTAGAAATACCTATAATTTTATTCTCTAGAATAATCTCAAAAATAAAAAAAAAACAAAGCTAAGAACTATGTTTGCTATAAGGTTAACATCGCAACAATTTAATGTAACATGAAGTCTGAGGTCTATGACATAGACATGTTCATATATCTATTTATGTAAGCCACATTATGTTAGAACAAAAAACATGTAATTTATGAATTATTTCATCTCTATTTATAGTTTTAGAACACAAAAGATTTTTTTTTTTGAAGAGGTCGAGTAAATTGCATGAAAATACATCAATAACCTTGAAGCTTACTTAAAATCCCGTCATTAAAAGGTATTTCAAATTTGTTGAGAAAAAAGTGATAGGTTGCCTTCATCCGTAAAAAGTAAACATAACAGTCAATTCCATAGCATACTTCATTATCCAAGCTAATAGGATTGGGGAATAACCAAACTTGTTTTAATGATGGATTGGATGGTGGCTCCTATAAACTTATTCAGTACAATAAAGAATTGAACATAGCATGTTTGATTTTGAAAGGATGGACCCTAAATACTAGTGGTAGCAATATGAATAATGTTTTGTAGGAGATGGAGAGGCCATGTAGGCATATGTTCATGGATCAATGGAGAGAAACTAACCATCTATCTCCTCTATAAAAAGAAATATCTCTCACCATCTAGCCACTAGTTTTCTCTTATCATCTTCAATTTTTCCATGTGGCAAATAATTTAAAAAATTACCTAATTGGTCCAGAATATCAATTTGAAAAGCATGGATGGTGATAACTAATGGTTGATTGTGAGAACTACCTTAAATAATTTATTTTTCATTAATAAAATGGCCACAAATGGGCAAGTTCATTGGGCTTGTGCATTGTTTCCCTCTTAAAGGATTTTAACCACATAAAAATATTGGCCTTCTGATTTTTTATCGTTGTGTGAGTGGTTATGGAAGGTGTTAATCCTATATACAATATCCTTCTCCCCCTAGCAAACCATAGTCATCATAATCAATCAAGGCTGATCAAACCAACCTAAGTGAAGCAAAATTAACCACATTTAAAACAATCAAACCTTGAGTCACCAACTCTCAACCATTTTTTCTAAAGTTATAAGAATTTAATCAATTTCAATGTCCACCTCTTAATAAACAACACTTGGTAAAAATAACCACATATTAATCAAAGGCGGCTAATTACCTAAATGAACTACAATAGCCATATTCAATTAGATTCGATGATATGGAAGAAAAATCACCCAAACTTAATCCAATACACAATCACTTTTCTCAACTACAATTGAATGTAACTAATGAAAAACTCTATCATTAATAATAATAATAATAATAATAATAATAATAATAATAATAATAATAATAGTAACAACAACAGTAATAATAATTTTTGGTTTCTATTGCTTATAACATTATGTAATGATAAATATTTATAATATTCACATTAATCATTATTGTGGTATGTTCTAATTCTTGTGTATTTTGATTCTTGTTAACTAGACTTTAGAATAATTTTTTTTGAAGAAATCATAGTTTTTTTTTAATTTAAATCTCATTTTACATAAATAAATACATTTTAAGAATTGTGGCTTCTGTGATCTATTATTACACGTTATAGAATTCTCTTGGTAGTAATGAGATGCAATAGAACGATATTCCATGCATGTAATTACTACCTATAACTTATAAATAAATATATTAAATACCTAAAAAGAAATCCTATAATATTAAAACTCTATTTAAGATTATGATTTCTTAAAATTCTATTTAAGCTAATAATTTCAACCCTTCTTTATCAAGAAAATTGAAAATATATATATTAAAAAATACTATAATTTATATTTTATAACCAGAGCTTTTGATTTCAACAACTCACTATTAAAAAAAAGTTAAAATATATATATATATATATATATATATATATATATATATACCAAAACTTAAAAGATTTAGTGTTGACCTGTTACTATTATATTATTTTTACAAATATAATGATAACAGCCAATGCATCATCGTCTCGTCAACTAATACAATGACTCAGTTGTGGTAATTGATGTCTTAATAGCTCCGAACTTTAAAGGACCATAGAAAGCTTTGGGATGAGATGTTCAATCATTTTACATTTTTATTTACTTTATCCCATGAAACAGTCATAACAAATCTTAGTGACCGACATGATTCGGTCAAACAAGAGATAGAATCCTCGGAAGCTTATATAATTGGTTTTGAACTTTGAAGTTGTCACGTGTGCGTGAAATTTTCTATCGGTTTCCTTCCGCTGAAATGTCTGCCTTAGATCACCTGCCTTTGCACGCTTGTACGGTATAATTGAAAACATTGAACGACTAATATCTGGTTACCTTTTCTCCAATTACAAGTACAAATGTATCCAACTACAACTACAGATGTCTCCTGTTAAGCTATCGTTTTGTTGACATGGTATGGAAGTAATAGCTGGAGGAGAAAGCAAAAGCTGGTCCTCATTTGATTTATCTTGTCAACTGGAACTCATTGAATGAGCGTTCAACAACTGTACATATTTGCGGTGATATTTCAGAACACCATTATTTCGTTGGAGAATAAAGAATATCATGGGTTTGGCGATCCTGTCATGGCAAGGAAGGAGTACAATGTCTTCTCGAACAAAATCCCCATTATGGTAACACGTTCCATTAAGATTGATAAAAGTGGGGTGTCAAATCAAAGGGGTGGTGGGTGATTGAAAATTGGAGGATGATGGGTTCCATCTTTAAGTAGGTTTTGTCAGTCTCTCTATATAATTTGTGTTTAAATACATGTGACCAGACGATTCCGAAGACGAGATGAACCCTTCACAACCGACAGCGGTATGAGAGCTCACCATTAAAATCAGGAGGGAATAACACTGGTGAGAATATATAACAAACACTAAAATTTTAGAGGTCTGAGTTGGTGACGGGATTTTTATTGTGTTATAAAGCAATAAAACAATTTGCTCAGCTGAACACTAAATGAGGTGCAGAAATAGACAAGGAAAGAGCGTCCCGTTTTACTCGACGCCAAATATGAGAAAAGGTATATGGTCAGCTGAGGAAGACGTGAAACTCAACAATTATATGATGAAGAACAGTCTTCTCGGTCAGCCTTCTCGGTTGCTGCTGGAGCTATATGGCTAAGCAAGCTTGTAGTTTCTCATGTACCTTCTGGCTCTTTAATTTTAATTTCGCTCAACTCTGCTTTAGTTTATGTGATTCAGCGTAACATTTGAAATGCTGCAACATAGGCGCATTTACAAAGGTGTGTCTTTAAACATGTATAAACCGTCCAAGGCAATAACGTGAGCATCTAGAAAGATAAGGTAGCAGGTCCTTTTCCAATAGGATCATTATAATGCATTAATATTTTCATAGAATCAATATATTAAGGGTTTGTTGAGATTGCAGAATTAAATATCATCAGAGGTACGATAAGAATCTATTATTTTGATTTCAAAAAAATATATATTATTTATTTTCATGTTTGGATTAGATTCTTATTTTAGTTTTGATGATGAGTTAATAAATATAATCTAATTTTTATCAAAAGTTTTTTAATATATAAAATATGGATCACATAAGCTTGAATTAAAAAAAAAGAGTATTTAAGAAGTCTTTAGAAGAATTAGACATTATATCAATTAATTTTTTTAAATAACAAAGATACATTTTTTAAGAAAAAACTATTATTATAGTGAGAATATTAAAGTGTAATCAAGTATAGAGTTTTCAGTCTATAATGTAGAAAGGTAAATTGAGAACAATGAAATAATTTTTTTAATAATTATAATAATAATTTATTTTTAACTTCATTGTAAATTTAACTATTAAATACAAGGTTTTGATTGATAAACCTAATAAAGATGCACATACTTTATTACTTTGAGTTTGAATATGTGATCTATTTCTATTTCCCACAGCAAAATATTTCATGGATAACCTATCCTTGGCAACCTTGGCTAGTCTGTGGGGAAACCATACCATTGGAGGGAAAAAAATATATTTTTCCCATACTTTAACAAAAAAATAACAGTAGTTGAAGTAGTTCTAGCTAAGTTTACTAACATTTGTACTTCTCAAAAGGTATATATAAATGTACAAAGGATAAAGAGTAAAATATGACTTGCAAAAAATTGAATTGATATCATATAATTGCATGTATAGGAAATTAAATGAGCAATATTGTAGGCCATGAGAGCTATTCATAAAGAGGTGGAGACGTCAATGAGCTTAGGTGGGGTTCTTGGATAAGATGGGCCTTTTCCACAATTCAATATGGTTTGATCCAAGAAAACACGAGAGCCATATCCCTATGTTCAAGGTCCATATCACTATGCTCAATTTGGAGCTCATCGAGTTGCAACAAAGTTTCTCTTTTAGCCTCATTCCTCTCTAGAAGAACCTTGTTGATAAGTGCCTTAATGTTTTGGTAAAGTTCAATGCTACTTAGGTACTAGTATTGGCATCTTTCTGTCTGAACTGAATTAGTGACCCATTCGATCACTCATGAAAATACCTTTGGATTAGTAAGTTCGTCATGATCTATAAGAACCTCTGCTGAAACATGGCCAATTTCATGTTGAATGTTCTCAAGAGTGTAGATATGATAGTGGCAAGTTGGATTATGGGCATGAGGGAAAGCTCTTATGCTCTCTTCCTCTTCATTGGAGGAGAGGAAGAGCGAATCTAGTTAGGAAAAATCTAAACTTCAAAGGCTTAGAATTCAGACTAGAGAAAATATCGGTAAACATATAAGCATGGTGGTGAACTATTCATAGCAGGATAGAGCTGGGAGTGGGACTTCCTCGATACCAAACCGATGTATGTTCCAAAAATGGGGATGTTTACACTAACACATAAAGGCAACAACAATAAGAAACATAAAATTCAGTGCAAACAAAATCAATTCTTCAAAATACCTTAGTGCCAATAGATCCGTAAGTATGGCCAACCTGATATAAAGGTGTAGGGACATGGAAATCATACCAACCAAGCCAGTATAAGGGAAATCCACACCCGGAGCAACTAATATCCCCTCATGACTACTTAAATATAGTCCAACAACTAGCTTCCTTAGAATATTCAAAATTCCATTTATCTTATCCAGAAAGAGTTGAATAATAGCCTTAATAGAGGAGGTTATGCCTTTAGGACCTAGTCCTACGCCTCTCAACAAAATGGAAACAACAATGCAAGAGAAAAAATTAGGTTTGGATGGGGGAAGTTAGCATAACTCGGAAAGGATGAGAATGGTATTCCTTCACCAAACCAAGTTATATCTCACCATCCAATCATTGAGAGGTTTATCTCAAATGCCACTCTAAGTCATAATGATTCTCAAATTGTTTTGGATAAAAAAGATAATGATTCTAGGTCATTGAGTGGGTGAAACAACCACACCTCCCCTTCTAAGTGAGTTGGATGATGACAACGGAGTTCTCTCTCTCTCTCTCTCTCTCTCTCTCTCTCTCTCTCTCTATATATATATATATATATATATATATATATATATATATATATATATATATATATATAATTATTAAAAAAATAAAAGAAACGATTCTTATAATAATTTTGTAAAATTTTAGCCGTGACGGTTAGCTCAATTGGTTGAAGTACTGCTACTAATCACCTTGCCATGGGATTTCATGGGTTCAATTATCCTCGACGCCCTTACGGTTAGGCTTAGATATCAAAATAATATTTAATATAGTTTGAGTTAGTTTAATGATTAAAGATATAGGACAAGTCTACCAGGACAGAGGAATTTCCTAGAGAGTCAAAAGTGGTCGGAATTTGGGCAAAAATATTTCAAAAAATCTAGTAGTAACAATATTTGAATCATTTTTTTGATGGTGGAAATGGATTAAACACCATAAAAAACCTTTGGGGCACCTAAAATCTTGAAGTTTAATAGCTGTAATCTCGATTTACAAAAATTTCTCTGGGATTTTATTAAAATCTTTTGAGAATTTCCATAATTTTTAGGATAAAAAAATAGGTTAGTTAGACTATGATAAAGATAAATGTGACCATTAGTAATAAGTAATGCATCATTTTTCATCTCTCTTCCACTATAATATTTTTCTTCCATGTCACGAGCGTTAGAATGTTTCTCAAGTCATCCAAAACAAGTATGTCCTTAGAAAACAATGGTTTCATCTACGTCATCTTCCCTTATGTTGTACATGCCTCTCTCACATTGTTTCATTATGCCAATTAGTAACCATTTGAAGTTTCAAACACCTAATCAAATAGTTGATATCAAAAAGTGTAAATTGGGAAAATTTTGAAAATTTTGATTTTAAAAGAACATTACATGCTAGTTTTTTATGATTCTCCTTCTCTTGTAGTTTTCTAGTAATAATATTTATTTTTGGTTTTTCAAACCTAATCCATTATTTAATGAAATCACAGTCTGTTTTATTTCAGATCCCTAGGTTCTTTTGCCTTGTGCTTACGTCCACCCTTACCAAATCTTTCTATTTGGAAAAAATGAGAATTCATTGGAATTTTATGAATTTCAATAGGGTATATTAGGGAAGAATACCATGAGAGAAACCATGGGTTTTCAAAACCCGAGTCCTAAAACATTTGTTAATTTCACTAAGTAAAAATGTTGGCTTAACATTACAACATATCTTCCATAGTGAGTTGGAGAGTACCTTCTACATAAAAATTGATACATTACATAACAAACTAACGATAACATTTGAATATAGATTAATAATTAGATATTAAAAATAATAATAAATTTAATTCTTTTTAATATTTTTAAATCCATATCCATATATATATATATATATATTTCTTATAATATTTTTTAAAACATTTCATATAAAAATACCTTCATGGTGTGGATGAATGGAATTATGAGGGGAATGGTGGCACACCTCGCCTCCTCCTCGAGAGTTGAACCATTGTACAAGTGGAGTGTGCTACGCATGTGTTCATAGCATGGATGTTTCATGATGGAATGTGTTAAGTCTATCTATGTGATGATAGGTGAATTTATATTGTTAGTGATTTTGGTCATGGGTAATTGTTAAGGTGGCAGAGAGAATGAAGAATTTGTGTAGGCCACTAACCTCTGTAAACTTCTTCGACCATAGCTCTCAATGATACAAGTTGTTGTCTATAAGCAACGATTTCCTTGGTTCATTATTAGAGACTATCAACAGATCATAAAGAGGAATGTAGTCGGAGTCTAAGTAGTGGATGGGTAAGCGAGATGCATGACCGGAGCTCACATATGTTGTTTATGGGAGTGGAGACATGGACCTAGTATTTAGATTCAATCACCCTAGTAAGTTTGCAAAACAATTACCTCATTTTCTCTAAAAAGATTTTACGTTATATCTCAGGGAGGTGTTTAATAGCTAAATTGGTCTTTGGGCTTTACAATTCCCTGCTAAGGGTATCCTAGGCTTATAAGAATGTCAATCCTA
The DNA here is from genome assembly GCA_034641835.2 of Pinus albicaulis. Classification (NCBI taxonomy): domain Eukaryota; kingdom Viridiplantae; phylum Streptophyta; class Pinopsida; order Pinales; family Pinaceae; genus Pinus; species Pinus albicaulis. The sequence goes on along the minus strand of CM076576.1, from coordinate 684,339,798 downwards.
TTGTAATGGTGTTTTTGGGTTATTTTTTTTATTTTGGAACTCGAGGTTAGAGACTTTGGAGTGGGATCTTGGCTTGAGTCCTCAAAGTCTTCTAGTCAAGAAGATTGTTATAAGGGGGTGCAATACTTAGTGTATTGTTCTCATATTTTTTAATAGTTGTGTATATTTTCATAAGGGTTGTTATTGGGAGAGGATTCACACAAAAATGGGTTTTTGGATGGGGTCTTCTCCTATAGACATGGAAAATTGGGGTCGATGAGGCTTTCTCAAGGTACCGACAATTCCAACTTTGTTTTGGGAGATGAGCTTATCTAGTTGGTCCCAAAATTGTTAAAGGAGAGTAATTGTGGTATTTTAGTGATAGTAATGTAGTAAGGATTGGAGATAGTCGTTGCTTGAGGTGGGTGCAAACAAAAGAGGTATGGATCTCACAGCCTTGGAATTATAAAAATGGGTGCTCACGCTTGGTAGATTCTTTGTTCTGTGGTGCATCAAAGATGGATTGGTGTTGGGAATAGTGGAGTAGAGGGTTGGCAAGATGTTTAGACAAAGGGTTGGAGCGAGGAGGGGGACAAGACCATGATAACAAGGGGAAGAACGTAGAAGAGAAGTTGCAGAAGTGGAGGGAAAATGTGTCTAGGACATAGAGCTTAGCGGGTTGGTGACCCATAACCCTGATGAGTCGCCTAGTCATGTCTTTCTTCCAGCCACCTTTGACACCTTGAAAGCTTAATTGTGTCAAGTCATAGCGATCCTGGAACAAATAAGGCAATGAAATGATTGCAATGAAATGATAAATTTCATGAACGAATTGTAGCGCAATGAATGGAACATGTAGGATTACCTAGTATCACTCTGTTGAGGTGAAAGGAAACTAGATGAGCATATGGAACAAGTAGAGGAGCATTTGACACGTGTTGAAATTCATGTTCATGCGGAACTTGGGCTTTGAGATCCTCTAGGTAATGTTGTGGATCATCCTCCTATTCAATGATATTTTTGGGTTGTATATTAAATTAAGAGTCTTTTGGACATACTAATCTTTTTGTTTTTTTTTGTTTTAAGAAGTTCTTGATAGTTTATAAACAAGTTTTTTGTTACTCTTTTGGCCAACAAATCTCTAATCATAATGAAGATGAAAAGACATTAAATTATAAATAAACATATTATAATTTTGACAACTTAATAAAAAAATACTTTTAATCGATTAAAAAATAATTTCTTATAAAAAATAAAATTAATTTATAATTTAAATTAATTTTATTATAATCTAATTTATAATATTATGGTTAATATCATCATTTGATATTAATATCTAACTTTTAACTTATTGAACATCTACACACATAATAAACATTAAGCTACCATTTATTAGAAATTCATTTTAAATTAAATTAAATATTTTAACTTTATTTATTAAATGTCATTAATAAAAAAAATATATTAAAAAATAAATACTCTCAAACCCATTGATTTCTTATTTTAAATATGTATATTTTCAAAAATATAATTCCATTATTATTATAATAAAATAAAATGAAAATACTTATTCAACTCATTTAAAACTCAATCTATTCTCTTCTCGGAAGAAGTTCAAATCCACCATTCAATAGTTTAAACATCCAAATCTATTCGAATTTGCACGCTCATAATTTTAGAGGTCAAATTATATTTAAATTAATGAAAGATTTTTGGGAAAAGCAATAGACGTGTTTAAATATTATTTCATTTCGTTCCAACTTCCCACCACTAGATTTGGGTAAGTATTTTATAATATTCGCTCGAATGATTATATATGTATCTAAGAAGTAGAAACTAATTCTTAATCTACAGTTCTGGTGAACTAAATCTCTCTAAATTAGATTTCTCTTTTATTTGCAACACTCTCTCTTAATGGAGAAAGGGGTTAAAAAATATACCAAATATCTCCCTAAATCACTCAAATTTGATTCTTCCAAGAGGCTTAGTGAAAATGTCAATAACATTATCAAAAGTATTACAATATTCAATATGAATTTTCTTTGACTGAACCTTCTCCCTAACAAAATGAAACTATGAACCAATATGGTTTGTGTTTTTATGAAAGAATGGATTATTTGCAAGTTTGATGGAGCTCTGCCTGTCACATTTGATAATTGTTGCATCTTTTTGTTCTTCTCCAGCATCCTGGAGAAGTTTCGTCAACCAAACTGTCTCGCATGTTGCTACACATTTTTCTTGATACTCATATTCTGCTCAAGACAAGGATACAATGTTGTGCTTCTTCTTGCTTCATGCAACACCCCATACCAAATGTTGAATGCATAACCTTTTATGGATTGTTTGTCATCCATATTTCGAGCCCAATCTGAGCCTGAAAAAACTGTCAGTCTAAGATCATAAGAATCATTATATTTAATACTAAAGTCTAAGGCTCCTTGAAGATTCCTTAAGACACCCTTTGCTTCAATCCAATGACTCTCAAGGGGCATTAACGTCAATTGGCTCAAGATAGTGACTGCATAATCCAAATCCGTCCTAGTTGTAGTCAAGTAAATTAGACTCCAAACCATCTTTCTATAGAATGTTTCATCTACCTCCTTAGAACCATCATCATTATGAAGTTTGGTATTTTGTTGTGAAGGCACTGCTGCAGTGTTGAAATGATCCATTCTGAACTTTTTCAGTAAAATCCTCACATACTTACCTTGTAATAGAAAATTATATCCAGAATCCCTCGAGACTTCAAAACCTAAACAATAGTGTAGCTTTCCAAGATCTTTCATCTCAAAAAACTATGACATCTACTCTTTGATTTCTTTAATGATTTCATCAACATTTTCTGTAGTGATAATATCATCTACATATAAAGAATTCAAAACATTTCACCCCTCTTTATCAAACATGGTATACAAATAAGGGTAATTCTTGATTCTTTTATATCTATGTTGCAGGAAGAATGAATCAATTTTTTCATACCACAACTTGGGTGTCTGTTTTAACCCATATAATGTTTTCTTCAATCTATAGACTAAATGTTCCTCCCCATGTTTAACAAACCCCTCAGGTTTCTCTAAATACACTTCTTCTTTCAATTCCCCATTTTAAAATGAATATTTCACATCTAACTCGTGAATCATCGAGTAATTTTTGGTTGCTAAAGTAATTAACATTATGATTGTGTTTTTTTTAGTTACATGGGCGAAGGTTTCATCATAGTCTATACCTTCTTTCTGTAAGTACCCCTTTGCAACCAACCTAGATTTATATTTATCTATAGTCCCATTTGCTTTAAATTTAGGCTTGTATAACCATATGCAACCTATGGGTTGATTTCTTTCAGGTAATTCAATTAAATCCCAAGATTTTTTTTGAAGTATTGATCCATATTCCTCCTCCATGGTCGACCTCCATTCACTATATTGACTATATTATTTATAACTAGAGGGTTCAACAACATTTAAAATATTAGTTATAAAAGAATTCTCCCTATATCTTGCTGGAAATTGAGTTTTCCTACCTGATCTCCTGAGTGCTGGAATGGCTTCAAACTTGTTATGATCATCCATTGATGGACTTGGATTGATGACTGCATATGTACCATTTTCTTCTTCCTTTCTCTACTATTGGTGCTTCTCCTCATGTTTGTCCCTTGTTTTATCACTCCCTTCTTCCATCAACAAAGGAATGGCCCATCCTTCATTTCCTTTATCAGAGTTTCCATCATGAACCTACTCATGGAATAATACATCTCTACTTGGAAAGACTTTATGAGTGGAGGGATTAAACAACTCATATGCTTTAAAATCTGTGCAATACCCAAAAAAAATTCATTTAATGGCCTTTGAATCCAGTTTTTTCCTATCCTCCTTTGGAACACGAGAAAAAAATTCGAAGCTAAAAAATCTTAAATGACTTACCGTAGGCTTAAATACTAACAAAGCTTCGAAACGAGTTTTAAAATCACGAGTCTTTGTTGTCCACTTCTATTATTCAAATACAATGCAATATTTATTGCTTTGGCCCAAAATCCATTAGAAATATTCTTACCTTTTAGCATGTTGCGAGCACACTCCACAAGGGATCTGTTTTTTCTCTATGCAACCTCGTTTTGTTGAGGGGTGTGCGGCACTGTAAACTACTACAGTATCCCATGGTATCTACAATATTTTATGAAACTAGCCTTCTTTTATTCTCCCCCTTGGTTTGAGCAGGGAATATTTATGAACTTCCTTATATGCTTCTCAATCATGCTTCTAAACTCATCAAAGTATTCAAAACTATGACTCTTTTATCTAAAAAATATACCCAAGTGAATCTCGTACATTCATCAACATACAATCAAGAATAATACGTATCTCCCAATGACCTTGTCTGCATTGGCCCACATAAACCAGTGTGCACTAGCTCTAGTATATCTCTCTTATTTCTATCTACATTTACAAGAAACTCATCTATTTTCATATTCTGAAGATCACATTCTTCACAATCAACATGACCATGCTTTGAAATAGGAAGACCATTGACCATACCCTGTTTCTGAAGTAGCAGCAGGTCACTGAAATTAATATGACCAAATATTTGATGCCATAAATCTTCTGTAGTCATTCCTGATGAAGTCAAGGCTTGGAATGACACACTTCTTATAATGAGCTTGTACAGACCTCCCACTGAAATCCCCGATGCAACTGTCTTCATATGATCCAAAAGATCTTTAACTACACAATAAGACTTAAAAGCTCTACATTAAGATTTCGATATGTTATCACTGAAACAAAGATCTAATTCTTTTTTATTTCGGGTACATACATTAAATTTCGAATATGTGTCTATTTCCATCAAGAAATACAAGAGGAACATTACCATACCCTCTAATTTTGTACCCTTTGTCATCACCAAGGTACTAGATTTTAGTACTAGTGCTAGTTTCTTTAAAATTTTCAGACCAATTTATGTTACCTCTCATGTGAGTGGAAGCTCATGAATTCACAAAATAAGTATCCGCTTCATCATTCTCATCAGAGAGAACAAAATCAGCCATAAATAGTCTGAGGTCCTGATTATGATCTTCTTCAACAAAGTGTAATGCATGCTTCTTATGTCTATGTTGAGATTCATCAAACTTATTCTTATGGAAATTCCTAGCAATATGACCAACTCTACCACAATAGAAACATTTTTTTATTGAATTGTTTCTATTTGAAGAGATACCTTGCGACAACATAATTTGAGGTGGATTTCTTTGTGGTGAAACTCCACCTTTCTGTCCTGTACTTGCCTACCCTCTGAAGGTATTCTTCTTGGTCATTAGTGCAAGATCTAAACTATGAGGTTTCAGAGTCATCTGCCTTTCTTCCTCTTACATCAGGATCCCGATCAATTCTTCAAATTTGGGGGCTTTCTCTCTTGCATTCAAGGCTGTGATGAACATTTGATAGTCATCAGTCATACCATTCATGGTAGTCATGAAAAGATCAGTGTTTGACACTTCCTCCCCTATGTCGTCAACCTTATATTTGAGGTCCTTGATGCGAGAGCTGAAGATAACTATTGATTCATTCTCCTCCATTTTAATGGAGAGAGTATTTCATTTCAAGAACAAAAGACGATTAATGTTTCTAATCTCATCTAGATCCTTGAGGTTTGTCTAGATCTCATTTGCTGATTTACACTATATGATGTGAGGGATAATGTGGTCTTTCAATGACATTTTCAACAACAATTTCGCCCTTTTCTCCCTCTTCTCCCAATCCTGAATTGTGACAGTTGTTCCACGTCTCGCAACTGTCGGTTTCAATTTATCGCCATTTGCAATGGCCCATGCACTTTGCCCTTCCATCAAACTCTGCAACTTGAATTTTCAATTGGAATAATTGGAATCATCGAGCTTATTGTTCTCGTTGAGCTATGCTTCGACCATTTGCTTATTCAGCTCAACACTTTAAAAAAAATATTTAACCTCCCATAATTGATAAAAAACAGATCTACCCGAGATCCAAAGATACAATATCAAGAAACCTTCTTTAAAAAAAATGCAGAGATCCTATTTAAAAAAAAAAATAATAACCCATTTTAGATGAGAGCCCCAAACCGCAATGTTTTCCTTTAAAAAGTCATTAAAATCTGTCAATCTTATTATCAAGCTTACTGAAAAACCGGTGGCAAGGGATCGATTCTGGCTCCACTCTTCAAAATATGTGAATGGGGTAATACGGTCTTTGTAACATCCACTACCCGCCCATCCGCTTGACGGAGCCGCTAGCACGCACACCTAGTGTTGGCTCTAATAGCAACACGAAATTGGCCACTCGATACTTATGACCACGGTTTTCAGGCAGAGGACTGTCATGAGGGCACTCCCAGACCATGAAGTAGCACCAATTTACACGCAGAAATTTGTGTAGCTGAGCCATATGGGAATATTGATTAAGCTCAATTCACACACAATTGGAGGTTTGAATTTTGATCGGCCCACAACAGATCCGAAGCTGATCTGATCTCTTACGCAGCATATCCTCAGCGTGAGAGAAACACCAGTGAGAAATAAAAACTTACTGCAGTCTCCAAGCTAATAACACACACAGAACACACCCTCCAATGAATAACACACGAGCCAATAACCTCTACATCTCGTTGGAATACAATCCTTGGTGAATTGTTTGTGAGCGCAGGTGCCGGGGGTGTTTATGAAACTACCAGTGGTGGCTTGGGCACGGATCCACTCCTCAAGCTGCATCCCCCATGCACATCCACCAACGATGCTCCACTACGATCCAGTGGTTTACTTCCACGATCAACAAAGGGCACGACATGACGGACATGGCCCTCTATAATAGCTAACACGCACCCTTAGAAAAGAGGTTCAAGGCAAGAGGAACCCTCTGCTTCCTCCTTGGATCGGGATCTTTCTTACTGTATCCAAAATGGGATTGTTCCCCACCAGGGTGAGGGAGATGTCGTTGTACTCTCTAGACTGAAACACAACAGCAACGATCCGCCACAAATTGTCATGCCCTCCGGCAATCCTCCGATACATAACAACAACAACAACGTTCTACCACAGATCTTCACATGTCTCGCCACTCTCTCGATGGACGAAACAATTCACCAAGCTTCCACCTTTCATCTGAAGTTCTGAAACCATGATAAAAACTAAAAAATTAAATTACTAATTAAACTGAGCAACTCACAGATGAGGAGTTTTACTAGCAAGCTACATCTATAAAACACTCTACTTCAAATCACATTACAAAAATATATAATTTACATGCACATAAATAATTTAAAAAAAATCCCTAAGAGATACGAACTAATTTTTAATATAAATTCTCCGAACCCACTCTCTCTAAATTAGATTTCTCCATTATCTGCCACATCGCCTTCAAAGAAGGCCCTGCCTTCTTTTTTCCTTAATATGTAGTTTTCTTTTTCAAAACCCTATGAGCTCAAAAGTTATATATTTCCTTAATATGTAATTTTCTTTTTCAAAACCCTATCAGCTCAGAAGTTGTATTTAACATAAAGCTTAAGGGAATGTTCATTTAATATTTATGGGAATATATTTGCAATAAGATTTTAAAATTGCTTAAACTTAGTTTAATTAAGTATATAAAATTGCATCTCGTGAAATATTGGACCATGAGACTTCGAATTAATGAATGATATACTTTTTAAAATTAATTTAAATATTATAAAAAATGAAAATTATTTGAAATAAAAATCTAATAATTAATGATTACTACTAAATAAGAAGTTATCCTCTTCACCGCTATAGTTTTGTTATCTTGTTGATGGAAATTCAATTTCTAGAGATTAGAGATAAGAGAAAAAATATTTTTATTTTATTACATAGAGATCAATAAAATCAATATATTATATCCGTAAATTTATTTGACTTTTTTATATATATTATTTTAGAATATGTTTGTCCATATATATTATTTACTAAATACAACTTTATAGAATTTGAATTATTATTTGAATTTTTAAATCAACAACACTTTACTTTTAAGCAAAGTAATGATGTCTAAGGATATGGTTTATGATTTAAGGATATGGTTTATGATTTGATAAAAAGTTAAAAATAAATAATAAAGATTTTATCTTTCGAATAATAACAAAGTTTGATTATTAGCCATCTATGATTTAATTTCACAACAAATTTATTAAGTACATATGGCCTCTCTTTCTAATAATAACAAAGTTAATAACAATAACAAAGTTAATAACAAAGTTTGATTATTAGTCATCTATGATTTAATTTCACAACAAATTTATGAAGTACATATGACCTTTTATAAACTTGATAATCTAGTAATGAACAGATCACAACGAGCACGAATTCTTATTATATATGGAGATAACGTGGATTTGGTTGATAATTACCATATTTAATAAAATATTTGTTAGTTGGGAATTTAGAAATAAAATAAATCCCATTCAAAGAATTGTCATTCATAACTCGATGCACACATTTCATTTTCTTTTAAGGTCAAAGTCCTATTGAGAGGGAAGAGTTGTAAAACCCTATACTCGATGATGGTGACTATGTAAGATTTGGGTTCCAATTATTATTCTTAACATGTACGTACTTAAAATAACAAAGAGAGGGATGTTCACCCATGGTATGCGGCTAACTATATTATTTAGTTATATCATTAAATTTTTTATTAGTATTAATGATTATTTGCTACTTTCAATTAAATATATGCTATTAATTATGACCCTTGGAAATAGATTATGTGAATTTTGATTATTCACTTGACATAAAGTTTAAAAAATTGATGATGTGAATTTTGATTATTCATTTGAGATAAAGTTAAAAAAGTTTCTAGATAATTTGAAGATTCATGAGCATCTTTATAGATTAAATCAACGGTCATGAATTCACGCATTTTTGTGTATCATATTAATAAGAAAAACATGTTGTATTATCAATTATTGATTCTCAATTATTGTGATTCTAGCTATGGTATTAGAGTATCCCATACTACATTTCCCTGGAAATTTACTTTCCTTCACCTCCCTATTAAGTGTTGCACCCATATGTTACTTTCCTTCACCTCCCTATTAAGTGTTGCACCGATATGTGTGTGATAGTTAAGATTCAAGTTTCAGACTGTAATGCCTCTTATTTACAACTTTTATGTTTATGAAAGTAAGACCAAGGTCTTGGTGGAGCTATTGAACAATTACGTTGTTGGCACAAATATTTTAAATAAATACTTATTTATGAAAGTTATGGAAATTTTGTAAAGACAGAGGTAAGAAAAAATATGCTAAGGAAAAAAGATCTTTAAAGTAAAATTTTGTGGAAAAAACAAAATAAAGGCCTAGGCTATGGGAAACAACAACCCATAATAACATGACATCATTATGGAAATTCGCGGAGGGAATGTGGGCTTAAAAATTCCATCACTAGTGTGACAAGCGGTTGTCAACACTGGTGAATATTGATCTCTACTCGGGGGAAAGCTCTAAGGAGAAGCTCATGGTTGGGAGCAAAACTTGTTTTTACAAATTGGTATGCCATGTGTCGCGGTTTTATATTTAATATTGTTATGTTTTTAGTAAATGTTAGATCATAATTATAGTCTAAATTAATAGACACGATTCGATCTTGAAAATATGGATTAGTAGTATGTAAATAGCCTATATCTGGTTTCTATTACATACAATATTAAAATTGGAAGCTAAGATCTTGATATACGTAATATCCATAACTCTCTTGTTTTTAACACTGGCTTACTTGGTAATTTTCTAGTAATTGTTGCATGTATCAAAACTTTATACCTAAATCTATTTGTAATTTTTACTTTAATTTGACACATATATGCATAAATGCACAGTAATTTTTATGAGATCGTAAACCCTTGGGTTTATAATTTCACATACTATAATTGAATGTACTTATAATAACTCAATTTTTGTATAGAAGACTATGTCTTCATTGTATTTAGTTACAGTGTGGACATTGTACAATACACATTACAAATATTGTATATATTGTTAACCATGTACATGGAACTAGTAGACTGGGTGAAAATGTGAAGCCGGGTTACACTTTTTGCCCTTTTTTGAGAAAAAAAATTTCATTTTTTTTGGTTCAACTTTCTGCAAACTATAACAATTTTTCTGTGTAGAATTTCATTTTGCAATAAAAATAAAAGTTGTGAGAAATTTTGTTAGCTTTCTATTACTTATTTTTTGAAATTTTTTTATGCAGATTTGATATGTCAACTTAGCGTTTCTTTGAGTGTGTGTTTCTTAACAATCAAAGAATTCATAAGAAGTCATGTTATGTCACAATGCTGTATTCATTGAAAATTTGTGTTTTTGAAAAAACAAAATGTGTTACAACAATCTAGACAGAGTCTACTTTGTTTTCGTCATATTTACAAAGCCAATGGATGCATATCATAATTACTAGAATTTTTTGAACTAGTCCAATACGAAAAACTGCGTATTTTGGATATGTTTCGCGTGGAAACAAATTTCTTAACATATAAGTTATAAACTAAAAATCTAAAAGCTACTCATTAGAGTCAACAGACTAATGTAATGCCCCATAATTTTTTCAATTTTTTTTACAATGTATTTTGGGAGATACAAAATTTTGATTTCACTGAATCACAATGCCCCTCAGAAATTGTTTGCACCCATTTTTTTAGAAAAATAATTAAAATTAATAAACGTTTACGAAATTCCATAAAAGTTATATTTCCTGAAAGTAGATTCAATTATGAAAATGCTTGTCTTGGTTCCGACAGTTAATTAATAACCTTTCATGGAGTTTAATCAGTCCAAAGTTGCAAAACCGTTTTCAGAGCCTGGTTTTGCGTAATTGGTGACGTGTTAGTTCGGCCGAACTTTTAGTCCAAGTTCGGCTGAACTATGTTTTCCGCTTACGAGTCGTTAAAACTAACGTCTTAATAGTTCGGCCGAACTTCTTATTAAAAGTTCGGCCGAAATATTGTATAACTCTTCGCCGGCCGGAAAGTTTTGTGGAGCCCCCTACAAAACACACATTTCGCGTCAATATAAATTGTCGCGAAATGATTCACAATTTTCGCACATTTCACACTTCATTTCATTTTACAAAGACTTGGTTTGGGTTCAAAAACTTTTCTTCAAAGTTTGGGTTTAAAGAACTTTTTTGGAAGACATTTTTTGGAGGCAGCGTGATTTTTCTTGGAGGTATGTACGTGTTTTGTGTTGAAATAAATCTTTTGAGCTTCTTTGTTCAAAAAATTTTCTTCAAAGTTTGGATTTAAAGAATTGGGTTTAAGAGCATTTCTTGGAAGCAAATTGATTTTACAATTTTGCATGCCATGCCAATTATAATTCACATGCCATGCCAATTATAATTCAACTATCCAACAAAAACATTTAACAAATTAAATATCACATGCCAAAGTTGTTTCAAGTTTCCGGTAAAAGTTGTCACCGAATGACCTACTAGGATATTGAGAAAAAAATCACTAAAATTATGATCAGGAGATTTTGTGAAGCTTAATTGAGCCTGCACCTCTTTTGAGAAATTTAATTCCTACCACTTCACTTCCCTTCCTTAACCTCTCGTGAAGATATTCTCCACTTAACAAAATATTGCTACAAAAGTTTTTTAGAGATCACATGTCTTAATCGTAACGGAGCTCGAGAGTCGAGATGCAAACCAAAAGAAATACGCAGTCACACAAAACCAGCTTGAGGGAGCTCGAGAGTCGAACCTTAAACTAAAAATACAATGAATCACATAACCTTCGGTCCCCCGAAAACCGCAACTCCTTCCCTCCCTGTAAAATAATTATGCTCATGGGCCGTAGGCCAAAATATGGAGACAATTATCACCAAATCCAACGTACGGTTATGCATGATGGAGAATCTCTAGCGCTTTCCCTTGTTAATATATTTAATAATCTCAATATTTATTTAAAAGTATCAATAGTATTTCGACGATGAGATTTGAACAATGTGATGTCGTCGAAATACTATTGATACTTTTAAATAAATATTGAGATTATTAAATATATTAACAAGGGAAAGCACTAGAGATTCTCCATCATGCATAATCGTACGTTGGATTTGGTGATAATTGTCTCCATATTTTGGCTTTCTGATCCGCAAAACATAATTATTTTACAAGGGAGGGAAGGAGGGAGGGAGTTGTGGTTTTCGAGGGGAGGAGTCATTCAAAGGTTATGAAAGCGGTTCATTAACGAAGGCGCGTGTGACATGTATTTTCTTTAGTTTAAAGGTTTGACTCTCGAGCTCCACTCAAGTAGTTTTGTGTGACACGTATTTATTTTGGTTTACATCTCGACTCTTTAGCTCCGGTCCAGTAGTTTTAGTTGTGATCTCCTAAAAGCTTTTATAGCAATATTTTTGTTAAAAAAATGGAGAACTATCTTCATGGGAGAGGTTAAGGAAGGGAAGTGAAGTGGTAGGAATTAAATTTCTCAAAAGAGGTGCAGGCTCAATTAAGCTTCACAAAATCTCCTGATCATAATTTTAGTGATTTTTTTCTCAGTATGATAAATGATTGGGCTCTTAACTAGAGTTAACCTAATTATAGTGATTAATAACCACAATAATAATATTAGCTTTTAGTTTGTTGACATCATAAGCAATATATATATATAGCAGAGGTAATATATAGAGTAGAGAGAGGTAATTTTAATTTTTTTTACTAAAAATATATTAAAATAATTAAAAATGTTGATAATGTTATTTTTGTTAATCTGGTTGGAATGGTAGTGATATATGGTAATTTTATTTTAGGTAAAGTTTTTATTATCAAAAGTTGATTTAATTTATATATATTTTTTATAAAAAATAATAATAAAATGATTTCATTTAATGATAATTAGAATTAGATAAAAAAAATGATGACTAAAGTTTTAGTCTATTTAAAATTTCATGTGGTGGCATAATATTCATGAAAATGTTTTAGAATTATAAATTGATATAAAAAATGAACCCCTTGTCCCTCTGTTAAAACTTGAAAAGTAGAGGATTCACATTAATCCTCCACCATTGACTTGAGATCACACAATGTCATGATGGTATTAACCTACTAGACTATGGGCTCTAATGCATAGCAACTTTTCTAGTCCTCATGAGTTACTTGAAGTACTAAGTCTTCGTTCGAATTGTACACGAATGCAAGAGAATCACCAACTTGAACCTTGTTTAATCTTACCCATAGATTTCTCTTTTTATATAATCTGATAATGTCCAACCATCTCTACCTCTAACTCTGAACTCATGAGCATGAGATATAGTCTGCATGAGTGTCGAAAGCATACAGGAAGTGATGATTTCCATAGGCATATGTGCATGTTCCATGTAGAAACATTTGGATATCTCTATGGATTTTGTTGATGAAGATGGAATCAATAGGTCATTAATTAAAGCTTCATCTAACTGGATTCCTAGCCATCTTCCTGCCAATGTTATTTCCTATGAAAGTGTAAGTCCACAGAAGCCTGCTTTGGAATCACTATAAGCTGCAATGTTTTGTTCACTTTGCAATGAACATGTGCTTGAGATGTTAGTTATACTAGAGAGGCCTAGTGGCATGCATGGTAATGCCAATGCTATTTCCTATGAAAATGTAAGTCCACAGAAGCCTGCTTTGGAATCATTATAAGCTGCAATGTTTTGTTCACTTTGCAATGAACATGTTCTTGAGATGTTAGTTATACTAGAGAGGCCTAATGGCATGCATGGTAATAAAACTTCTGATAGGTAGTAAGTTCCATTCAAATTGGCATCGATTGTCTCTGCAAATGCCTTCATTGGATCTTCATCATCCATAATGGTATTTGTTCTTGCAACGTTATTAATCAAGACATGGATACAACCACCAAACCATCGTTCTTTGACAACAATCTTAATTTTTCCCAGATGACTAATATCATCATACCCAAAGTGGAAGCAATCAAATAGTAAATTAGAAGCAAATGTGATTTTCAAATCACTTCAAGCTTCCATAGTTCCATTTTCAAGAATTTTAATATCTAACCCTGAAAATTTATATCCCTGTCCGAGAAAATTGTGGACAAGGCACCTGCCTATTCCATATGCTTTATAAAATCCTCTAATTATAACATAAAGTAAATCACCACTATTATCTTGTACCTTTGGACTTTTGTGATAGAGCATCCCTTTTTAATCTATCCCTTTTGACTTCAGGTATGTGGGAAATATTCATCTACATATTTTTCTATCATAAAGCAGTGAGTAAAATTGTATTCCATTTGTGTCAATGTTAAGGTTAATCACATGGATTAAAGTTTTATATATATTAGATGAGGAGGTTATGTATTACATATGGTCTTGAATGAGTTTTTAGACTCTTGGAAGAAGACCACACTATGAGGATTGGTGCACTTCGTTTGGAAGGAGTCAATATATGTCGTATTGGAGCAATTAGACAGAATTAGAAAAGGAAAGAGCTTGAACCAATTCAAGCAGACCCAGGATCGGATTGTTCTATGGAGCTTCATGAGAAGAGATATGTGAAAAGGACTGTTAAGCCAAGGGCTAGTTCGAAAGACATATTGGAAGAGGAAATGTTGAAGAAGTTCTCTGCTTTGATAGACACGGGGGCTACCCATAGCTTCCTAAGTCGAAAGGCAGCTTCATCTCTTAGAAAGAGGAAGGCTAGCATGGAGAAAGAGTTGAGTGCTTTCAAGGCAGTCAATTCGAGGATGAAAGCAGTGACTTGTGTCATGAAAGGCACACATGTGAGAGTAGGGTCATGGTTTGGAAAGATAGACTTAAGAGTCATTGACATGGATGATCATTCTATGGTGTTGGGACGAGACTTCATGGTTGCAGCACAAGCCATACCAATGATGGACCGAGACATTCTCTTAATTCTTGATGATGGAAAGACCGTGATGGTTCCTATGACAAGGAAAAGCCGTTTGGGATATCAACCGAGAATGGCTTCATTTATCCTATATGAGAAGGACCCGGATATGGACCATACTAATATGGAGCAAAGGTAACTTGGGTCTATGACTCAAACAACAAAGGAACAATGCATGTTTGATTTTGTTGAGAGAGACTTGAAGGAAAGAAGGAAAGGAGCTGATATAGCTTCATTTCTTGAGCATGTAGCAGAGAAATCTACTCAAGATATTCACCAGGATGATGTGAAGAAGGACACTTCTTTAGACATGGGACCGGTGAAAGATTATGCAGGTAGAGATCTAGCTGGCATTGTTGAATTTTGCAGATATGCTATGGGCATATACGACTTTCAACTGACAAGGGACAATCTTGGGACACTTGGATGCACTCAAGAGGAGTTTGATGCTATTCACGAGTACCCTAAAACTCGACATCAATATCTTCTTGGGTCCCTTGACGGATGATGTTGTCAAGGGACGACAATGCTTTGAAGTGGAGGAGGATGTAAGGCCCCATGACTTCATGGGTGCATTCGGTGGAACAGGCGCGCTCAATGGGCATTTGGACGAGTTTGGGCGCACCTCGAGAGATTTGATCCCTCTCGGCGCTTGATAGATCCGTAGTTAAGATGGATCTAAGTTGGTTTCAATCGTGTGCAACCAAGGAAAAACTATCGATAATATGAGAAACATATGATTAATTTTATCAATAATATGTAAATACATATAATATTTAGAATAGCTTGAATAATGGAAAATGATCAAATAAAATTTTTGAATGCAAAGTAACAATGTAATAATATTGAATGATAGAATGTGAATAATTAGAATGTAATCAATTACAAATAGCATTTATTGTGATCAATCTTAAACTATTTTATGAACTTCTATTCTTATTGTCACCCTTATTAGTTTTGTCATCTTTCCATATTGATTATATTAAAAAGAAATTAAAAATCATAAATCATAAACCATTTAAATATTTAGCTCGAACTCTTGTAGTAAACACCATACCTCAAGTCTCTCTTGCTCTCCAATATTATTAGGTTTAATTATTATAACACAAAAATCGTTCTACATTGTCAATAATTTTTTGCGCTTACACTGAAATCAATAAACACTATTAATCCAATGACTTTACAAGTAATGTACCATCATACATGCAATTATATCAAATCAGAAATCAACATATACTGTAATGAAATCAATGGGGATTGTCTTGTTACAAGTAACATCTCAATTTACCACATGTGCAAATATAGGTTCACATTCTATCATTCATGTAGTTTTAAAAACTTCAGATGCCATGCCAATTATAATTCAACTATCCAACAAAAACATTTAACATTAAATATCACATTCCAAATGTAATTCAGATGACAACATTACTTCACATTCACATGCCAAAAGTACTAAAACCATCCAAAAATTAAATAAAACAAATTATATAATAACATTGTAATAAAATATGTCCAAAAATTGTAAATCTCACTTGAGTATCAAACTGTATCAAGTTTAACAAATTTTAAAACCATCTAAATTTTGAAATCAAATATGTAAATCTTGTCCATCAAATGGAGGATCTAGCGTCTGGGTCTAGAGTAGCGCCCTGTCCTGTGAATAGGAAACCATCATACACAATGCACATGTACTTGAACATTAAATTTTGAAGTTTTAAAAATGAATGAGAATATATATATCTAGAACTTCATGTAAAAAACAAAATATAACAAAAAAATCATGCAATACCTCGTAAGGTTCCCTCTCCATTTGATGAATAGGTTCTGCCATAGAAACATCTGCAGTGGTAAACTGTACAATATACATGTACAGTTAAATATATATATATATATATATATATATATATATATAGATATAATTTATATAAATTAAAAACTTTCAAATGAAAATGCACGTGTACATATATAAACTTATTTTCAATAATATTAAAAAAAAGAACTAAAGACAACTTGTTCAAATGTTGTGGATGTTCCTATCTCCATTGCTAGAGTCCCCGGATTAAAAAAATCTTCTATAGGAACCTAAATTCAAAAAAAATTAAACTCAAAATATAGATCTCTCTCTCTATATATCTCAATTTTTAATGGAACTTTTTGAGGTAACATAAATTTTGAACTTGTGAAAAATTGTCCATACTCGTGGCTCATCTCCCAATGAAGTAGAAGGTATATCTCCTAAGGAAGAAGAAGGCACCGCCATCCCAAAAACATCAGACGGAATCGGTACCTGTTAAAATTTTTTATCAAATTATATATATATATATATATATACATGTACATGTGTGGCAACAATTATTTATTTTAGAGTCACTTAAAAAACACTAACATACATGTGCCAACATATCATGATGGTCAAGCCCATCTGCATCGTTTGAAACGGAAGTCCCGAACGTAATATTAACATTTTCATCACGCATCATGCCTGAGAACTGCAAATGGTGTTTTAACATATAATCATACATTAAATTAGATTAATGTACACATACAAATAAATGTATACATGTACATACACATGTATTTATTACAAATTTTACACATGTATATGTAAAAATAATTTCAAACCCTAAGGTCACTAACACATACCATTCTGGTGCCCTCTTCCTCATGAAAAATTATGTCTTGCAGACCATTGTGAAAATTTATTGCATATGTTTGGAGCTTTTCAACATCCATGTTCTAAATCTCCTCATTTGTACGATAAAAAAAATTGGCACGTGCATTTTCATGTGCTCTTTGTTGATTTAAACAAAGATCGACTCCACTCAATCCGCTCTGAACATTGTCGATCATAACATCTCTTGCTTCTCGACTTATTTGGGAAGTCGCATCCAACTCTGATCACAGAGTTTCGACTCGAAACGGTCGACTCACCAATGGCGGCTTAGGGCGAGGAAACTCCACATCTCGCTTAGCACCCTTACGTTGACATAATCGACCTCTCCCCGGGCCAAAAAATTCTGAAGGAAGGTCATTATAGTCGGGTTTCATACCCAAAAAAAAATCTGCATAAAACATCTGTGCAAAATAAACAGGAACCTCATCGTTCCATGGAAGCCTTCCAAAGGCCGCAAGATGTCGATCATACAAATAAGCAGCTTTGTCTGGGTGCTTGAAATACTGCACCTTCAACATTTTTCTTTTTGGCCCTTCCTTATAATTAAACATTGACTTAGCATCTGCTCTTAAAACTTTTTGTTTTATGTCCTGCCATTTATCGGGACCTATCACTGTTTCTTTTCTCTTTCTCATCAGTTCTACAAACGAATCAGTCGTTGGCCCCAAATTTTTGTACACTTTTACCATTTCACTCAATGAATGTGTAACTATTTCGAGGCTTTGTCTACTCTCAGCAGGTAGAGACAAAGCCTCGAGATCTCTTTGCAATTTTGCATGAAGGCTTTGACACCTTTGTAAGGTGCATTCCGCCATGTTTGTTTCCCATGGTATATCAGTAATCTCAGCCGGATAAGTTGTGCTGGGTTGATAGCCTTCTTCTTCAATGTAGCACGCTACCCTATGTCTTTTTTGACCACTGGCTCGAACATTTTCAGCCTCTGCATCAATATATATAAAATTTCGTATATTAGAAAAAACACGTGTAAAAAAAGTTGTACAAATTTAATGAAAAATATTGAAATTGATGGCAACCTTGATGTTGTTGGTTAACATCATCTCCAACATGACCCTGCTGAGAACCAACCCCAGAATGACGCTGCTGAGAACCAGACCCACAGTGACCCTGTTGAGAACCAGCAGTCGTTGATTGGCCTTTGGGGGAATAAATATCACCCCCTTCCCGCAACCTGCTACCACTCATACCTCGACCGGTTGAACCTTGGCCACGCTCCATGGATGGAGTAGAAACCCTTCTTCTCTTGCCTCCTAAAAATTAAAATATGAAACTTATTAACAACTAATTTCACTCACAAAGTTAATAAAAAAATCAATTCCATATGTACACACATGTATGGAGATTTAAGATTATATTTAAATACCGTGAACATCCTCCGATCCTTGAACCTCCATATGGGATTCAGCTGATCTTCGTCTTTCATCCTCCATGATATATATCTATTTGTCGACATTCACAAAATAGATTTCAAAAAATCAATTTGTAATTTAGTGTACACAAATTATGTAGAACACAACTTTCAAATAAATAATTGATCATGTGTGAAACAAAATTTAATCGAAAAATATATTATAAAAATGATAAATTCACCAAATTGCGCTTTACATGGTGGGAGCACACTTGGTATAAAATTTACTACTTATACACTTTATTTTGTGGGAGAAATGACACATGTACATAGTTTACCTTAAAGTTGTTGTGTTTTACGGATATTAAAATGAAGAACTTCTATTTAGATCCATTCCAGAGATTGACCGTAGGGGCATTTACTAGATATGTCACCTTTCATAAAAGATGAGATCCAGAGGCTACCTGGCCCTTTACAGACTCTGCCTATAGAACTTGTAGAAGTAAACACTAGAGGCATTAACAATATCAAAGAGCGTTTTCATGCTCAGACATGGGAATGTGTCTCTTTCCCTACGCAAAAAAATATTTCAAGGTAGTTAATCTTCATAGACATGTCATCAAGCAAGTCAATGTGATCATCCCCAACTTACTTTTTATGAAATTAGGCTTGGAATCCTCTACAACCCGGTGGATGGAATTGAATGGGAACTAGGTTGAAAGGCCTTTACAAAATACATGCTAGTGAATAACACTTACTAGGTTATGCCAACAAATAAAGTGGGAGAAATGTTTTCTCCTCGAGGTTGTCCAATTGGGTGTGTAATACCAACTTCACACATTTCCAATCAAACCCTTAAGCTTAAACTTATGTAGTTTGTCAAATTTTATCATATATTTTTTGGTAAGGGTAAATGTTTTTTATCTATAGTACAAGTCATGAGTTCCCCAATTTTACCTTATATGTAAAGCATGATTCTAGGATTACTACAATTTGTACTTGGTTTTTATTGTGATGATGCCCTGTCTCAATATAGACATAAGTGATGATGGTCTTCTCCAAATCAACTCATGTATCCTCATTAAATTTATACAAACATTTCAAATTCATATTTTCTTTCATAAAATTCTAGGAATATTAGAAGAATCAGTAAAAAGTGAGATAACCATCTCAATATGCCCCCCATAATTCATTTTATAAAAGATAAATTTTTAAAATCCCTTTCAGTAATAATCGCCGTTATTAATTAATTAAAAAACATAATATATAATAAAAAATTGACAAATAAAATTTTTGATGAAAATGTGCTATATGAAAGTAAAGGTTTAAAGGAAAACATGTACAAGGCATAGTTGAGTACAAGGCATAGTTGAGCGAAATTATTATCTATTTATTGAACTAGAAAGGACATATAATTATTACACAAGTTTAATTTACATTCAAATGCTTCTTTGATTTATCTCCTATAGCTTAATCTAATACTAGATATATAATTTAAGTTGAAGGCCCATGAGATAAATATGACTTCTATGTGACATTTGTATTGAATCATCTATTTGTTGTGTTATATGAACATAATTGGTGCGCATATCTAAAGAGTCCAAATGCTCATTCAAGACCATATATGTAATCCTCATCTAACTTAGCCAGGGATTTGCAATACTATATTTGAGTTGGCTATCTCCATTTCAAGATATTATGGTTATCCAAGAGGGGATATAAAAAATGAAAAAAAGGATGTTGTTGTAGGTTATCCAAGTCGGACATAGAACTAGTGGAGAAACCTAAGGAAAACCTATGTTTCCAGGTCAAACCTTTGTAGATGTTCCAGTACCTAAGAGTAAAATCCAGTTTGGGGCTGTTAAATTCTAACTGTACTGGTAATTGTGCTAGGGGGGAGAAATAGGATGTAATTTCCTCTTCTCACGGTTGGGAGTCTTGTTTTTCATGTGGATTCAACTAAACATATTGTACATATTAAATGAGGACATAATTATTACACATTTTTAATTTACATTCAAATTCTTCTTTGATTTATCTCCTATAGCTTAATGTATTATGCTAGATATATAATTTAAGTTGAAGGCCCATGAGATAAATATGACTTCTATGTGACATTTGTATTGAATCATCTATTTGTTGTGTTATATGAACATAATTGGTACGCATATATACTTTACATTACTTTAATATGTCATGCTTCTTTAATTTATCATTTATAGATGACCGAAGCATCCCTTTTTAATCTACATCCCATTTGACTTCGGATATCTGGGCAATATTCATCTGCATATTTTTCTATCATAAAGCAGTGAGTGAAATTGTATTCCATTTGTGTCAATGTTAAGGTTAAGCACATGGATTAAAGTTTTATATATTAAAAGAGGAGGCTATGTATTACATATGGTCTTGAATGAGCTTTTGGACTCTTTAGATATATATCTAAAGAGTCCAAATGCTCATTCAAGACCATATGTAATCCTCATCTAACTTAGCCAGGAATTTGCAATACTATATTTGAGTTGGCTAGCTCCATTTCAAGATATTATGGTTATCCAAGAGGGGATATAAAAAATGAAAAGAAGGATGTTGTTGTAGGTTATCCAAGTCGGACATAGAACTAGTGGAGAAACCTAAGGAAAACCTATGTTTCAAGGTCGAACCTTTGTAGAGGTTACAGTACCTGAGAGTAAAATCATTAAATCTATATGGAAGGCAAGAAGGATTATATCCCCTTAAGCTTAAGCTTATATAGTTTGTCAATTTTTATCATATATTTTTTGGTAAGGGTAAATGTTTTTTTTATCTATAGTACAAGTCATGAGTTCCCCAATTTTACCTTATGTAAAGCATGATTCTAGGATTACTACAATTTGTACTTGGTTTATTAAGAATATATCAAATAAAGTTTTTGAGAAGAAAATATGGCTTGTTCCTCAACAAAATCCCTGAGCATGGACACACCCTTGACTATCTAAGGACATAATGATCGAATGAACCATTTACATAAGATATCATCAGGGAGTTTGGTTTGTATTAACCCCTTGCGACATCACCAGTCATGGATGATCATCTTGTTTTAAATTAGAAAAGAGATCAAAATCGATGCCATACCTCATCGGTAACTAAAAATGAGTTAAAGGAGTTTGAGCTAACGACGAAAAATTAATGTAATATTTTTTGTCTAATTCAATATACATTTAGCATCATCTCCAGTTAAGGTGCATTAGAACAGATGTAGTTTAATGGAATCATCCACGAAATAATTTTATGACCACCACAGATGATAGGTGGTAATGCACATTAATGGATTTTCTCTAGAATTCCCTTCAAATTTGGGGATATTGGAAGGCAACTTGGAAGGTATGGGTGGCCACCAAGGATCATGATGAATGGGGTCATTAGTTAGCTTCTCCAAATTTGAAAGAAAAATGGAGGATAAGAAAGGATTATGAATTTGACTAAATATGATATAGGAGGATGATCACCTTGAACAACAGTGAGGTCCCCCCATATACTAATTCTAAGGATTAGGAATAGTAGGTTAGGAAAAACTTGGAGTAAAAATAATTGATCCTATAGGATAACTAGAGTTAACTACCATAGATGGTGAAGATAAAGAAGTAGGCATAGGAACACTAGGAAAGTTTGTAATATCCATATAAGATATCAGTCAAATGTCCCAAGAATATGTGAGAGGTGTCAATTGAGGTGTAGCTACTACCACGTTTAATGGTGGCAATGATGACATATCAACAGAAACTTCAGATGCAGAGGGAAAAATCCTAAGAGTAAAATCCAGTTTAATGGAAGGCCCATAAGATAAATATGACTTCTATGTGACATTTGTATTGAATCATCTATTTGTTGTGTTATATGAACATAATTGGTACGCATATCTAAAGAGTCCAAATTGACAAATAAAATTTTTGATGAAAATGTGCTATGAAAGTAAAGGTTTAAAGGAAAACATGTACAAGGCATAGTTGAGCCAAATTATTATCTATTTATTGAACTAGAAAGGAGATATAATTATTACACATGTTTAATTTTCATTCAAATGATTCTTTGATTTATCTCCTATAGCTTAATGTAATTCTAGATATATAATTTAAGTTGAAGGCCCATGAGATAAATATGACTTCTATGTGACGTTTGTATTGAATCATCTATTTGTTGTGTTATACGAACATAATTGGTACGCATATCTAAAGAGTCCAAATGTTCATTCAAGACCATATGTAATCCACATCTAACTTAGCCAGGGATTTGCAATACTATATTCGAGTTGGCTAGCTCCATTTCAAGATATTATGGTTATCCAAGAGGGGATATAAAAAATGAAAAGAAGGATGTTGTTGGAGGTTATCCAAGTTGGACATAGAACCAGTGGAGAAACCTAAGGAAAACCTATGTTTCCAGGTTGAACATTTGTAGAGGTTCCAGTACCTGAGAGTAAAATCCAGTTTGGGGTTGTTAAATTCTAACTGGACTGGTAATTGTGCTAGGGGAGAGAAATAGGATGTAATTTCCTCTTCTCATGGTTGGGAGTCTTGTTTTTCATGTGGATTCAACCAAACAAATTGTACGTATTAAATGATGAATTTTTCTCTCGCAATCATTTCTAAATCACCCATATCACCAAGAAAACATGTTTTAAAAGAACATACTTTAGTATGGGAAAGGAGGGGTTTTTTAAATTGGGAAGGTGTATTTGGTTCGTATTGGTAGGGGGTTAAATAATGTGATTTTCAAAGGTATTTTCCAATATGTAGTGAAATTAAGGGTATTGTTTAATATGCCACAAACACACGCGATATGTCAAAGCTTCATTGAGTGAAGCCCCTGTGGTGAGAGGTATGGACACAAGTGCAGATGTTGTGATATAAATAATTGCATATGTTGTGGTTTGAATAATCATAATGTTTATAGATGTTGGAAGAAGACATCCATACACATTGAAACTTTCTAAATAAATGAGGCAAAAATTCAAAGGCCCATTGGACAAGGAAAATTATGTTGAAAATAAGATGCAATTGTTTATTACTCATTGCCATAAGAAAGGTCACCTTGTGGACAAGTGTTAGAATTTGTATCCAACAAGTCATTCACAACATTTGAAGGTGGTGGAAAGAGATAGTTCGACAAGAATGGAAAAGAGGATTCCATAATCGATGAGGGTCATGATGATTCACATGATGAAGTGCAGCTAAAAGATGCACCATTGAAATGGTTTGCTAACAGATGGTTAGATTTCTTATCTAATTAAGGCCTTGCATGTATTTTTATGTTTCATGAATTTATTTGCAAATTCAAAGTATGGTGCATGTTGCATGAAGCAAGATGTTGAAAGTAGAGTTACGTTGACACACTTAAATGCAACAAATATGGAAATTTGTACCTGATCTCTATTATTTCACTTGAGTCGATTGTTTGAAAAGGCATGTTTTGTCAATTTGTCTTTGGTTGATGGTTTTGTACACCAATATGTAAGAGTACATGGAGATATTCACATGATGTGAATTTTTTTTCTTTGAAGGAGAAAAATGATATGTCAACGAGCTATATTTCTTGCATGATGTGTTTTCAGTTTGATGGTTTTGTTTGTGACAAGACGTCACAAGATTTTGGGAAGGTCCACTATTGAGCGAGAGCCTCATGATTACAACCTAATCATGAGAATCAAATGGGAGTGCATCCTTATTTTGAAAACAAATAGGATTCTAAGCTATCTAGGACTCGAACCATTATTTTTAAATTTGAAATATCATGGTGTGTTGTTTCAATGCATGTTTACATTTTAGTGTTTTTTTTCTCCCATAAGGATTTCCTAGGGAAAAATGAGTCTAGAACATCATTACTTTTTAGGGTTGCTAGTCTCCCATAAGGATTTCCTAGGAAAATAATTGTGTCGATTGTCTAGAGATATGTATGTGTGTGTTTCATTATGTTCTCTATTTCTTACGTTGTGTTTCATTATGTTTTATATTTCCATTTCTGCCCTCCTATTTTTCTTTCCAATCAAGGTTTATAAAATAACATGAGAAGCAACATGAGACTTGGAACAATCATTTTCATTATCTATATGGAAGGCAAGAAGGATTATATCCCCTTAAGCTTAAGCTTATGTAGTTTGTAAATTTTTATCATATATTTTTTGGTAAGGGTAAATGTTTTTTAATCTATAGTACAAGTCATGAGTCCCCCATTTTTACCTTATGTAAAGCATGATTCTAGGATTACTACAATTTGTACTTGGTTTTTTATTGTGATGATGCCCTGTCTCAATCACTTGGCCATCTCTCTATGGGTGGTTAAATCTTTATAGTTCAATACTTAAGTAATATTTATCTATTTGTATTATGTGAAATGTAAAAAATGGTATACTATTTTTCATAAAATTGGGTTGATTTTATCATATATTTCGATGAAAGCTGATTATATGACATGTTTTCTTTAAAAGGATCTAACAATTTTGTTACGGTGTGAAATTTTATTAGATGAGGAGGCTATGTATTACATATGGCCTTGAATGAGCTTTTGGACTCTTTAGATATATATCTGGATCCTAGATATTTCTGTATATATATAATTGTCTTTACATTTTTATTATCTTTATATATAAACTTCTCACATTAAATTTTAATTTTACTAGTAAATTAATTTTTCTTTTATTATTTTATTTTAATTTTTTTATTATTTTATTTTAATTATTGTGGATAGGATTAAAGAAAGTGAGATAAAAAAAACTAAAATTAAAATAAGAAAGAATTATAGGTATACAAAATAAAACTAGCATTTGCCCCTTAGAGGTGCAAAGATACGTCGAAGAATACCACATAGATACAATTTCCAGATAAATGGATCAATAATTGAGTTAGCATGGATCAAAATTAAACCATAGATCATAAGTTCTAGAGTAAGTAGCACTATTTAGAAAAGTGGTGGCATTGACGCAAGGGATTATAATATTTGTTGCTACCTATTAAGCTTCTTGTTACAATTGTTTTCAGTTTCCTTTGTAGCTGAGCTAGCATGCTTGTTTAAACAAGAAGGAATGAGGGATTTATTGCATGCCATTATTACAAGAATTTCATTTGTTTTTGAAAAATTTGTGAGTTGAATTTGTGTGGCATCCAAATCAAAGAGCGAAGTGTTGACTGTAGTCTATAAAAATGATTATGAAATTCCAGATGACATGGTGTGGAATATATTAATAAGAAAAGGAAATCACACAAAGGTTTGAAAGAAGTGTCTGCCTAAGAAACGTTGTTATTGAATTACAGTGACAAAGAACTTGTTATAAGACTAGGCAGTTGCTGAGGCAACGAATCCAATAAATGCAATGGAAAATAATTCACCAAGGGACTGAAAGTCATGGTAAAATAGTCTTAAAAATATTTGTGAGAATAAAGAGGTGATTCATGTTTTTAAATGGTTTGTGTCCCAATGTGGAATTTTCGAATTTATGCAAGTGCAATATATGACGAAATACTAATTAAGAATGAAGAATGATGAATAGATTGACTTCATGACAAAGTAGAATATAGAAAATAAATGAAGTAGAATGTAGCAGATAAATGAAGTAGAATATAGTAGATAAATGAAGGATGATAAAGAATAAGACTCCATGAAAGAAGAAGGAAAAAAATAAAGATGAAAGGAGAATGCATAAAGAAACTAATGGAAAGAAGAAGGAAAAAGAGAAAGATGAAAGGATAATGCATAAAAAACTAATGGAGGATGATAATAAAGAGAATGGACCCTAGACTTGAGAAGGTAAAAAGATAAAATTTTCATAGTAGTGGTTAAAGACAATAGTTGCATGGGCCAAAGATAGACCACACAGATACAATTGCAAGAGAAATGGATTAGGAATTGAATTAGCATGAATCAAATGTAAATCGTACAACATAGGTCTAGAGTAAGGATCACAATAGTAAGTCTCTATGACATGGGAACTACCATTTTTGGATACAACAGAAAGGTTATATAGACCCAAGATTGCTGGCAGAAAAACTTATCCTTATCACATGGAGCTTGGAGGATTTCAATTTTTCAAGTTAAAATATTCTACTTATTTGAGCCACACACACAATATTTGAGAATTTTTTTCAAAGTTCCAAAGATTTTGAATAAAATTGCGCCATATTCTTCCTGTAACACTTTACATTTACATTTTGACAATATATTTAAAATTTGTACACAAAATATGATGGAAATTTTAATAGACTACATATTTCCACTACAAAATTGAATGTGTCTCAGCATCCACGTAAAATCATGTCGAAATTTATCGAAAAATCACACAGAATACAACTAATCAACAAATTGCAGCGTCACATATAAATATAAATTCCTGACATTATTGGAAAGGACCAGGAACATTTTAAAATTTCACATAAATTCATTTTCAACCACACAAATTAACCTGCAACACAACATTCACATATAGATAATGTATGATTTTTGAGATTTATGACCTTATTTCTCTCTTTAAAAATATGTGAAAAATCACTTTCACAGAAAAGCTGTAAAGAAATTCGATAAATTTCTTCCAGGAAAAGCTGCAAAGAAATTTCGTAAATTTCTCTCCAGTGGGAAATTGATGTGTCCAAATCAAGCTGTCTCTGTTTTATTTTAAAATTCATAAAAATTCAACAAAAAAAAATTGATCTACTGTAATACAAATAATTATGGGGATAATATATTCAACAAACATACAGGAAAGGCTAATTTTGTAATGTATAAAAACAAGTTAGGAATCATAAAAAATTGATTTCTCTATTAAGAAAAAATGAAAAAAAATCATTGACTTCAAAAATTACTTCACAAATTATAGTACTAGTCGAAATTCAAAAACTACTCAGAGTAGTATTGCTCATCTAAAATAAGATAGTACATGCGATGGTTTTGAAAAGAGACTAGTAAGTAACCTCTATATAAGAATACCAAGCGAAAATAACTAGTCCATTTTCCTTTACATAAAAAAAAGTGACTGATAGGAGAACATACCCGACGAATGAAGAGCACGGCGACGAACAACAGCGGCGACGAGGAGCAGCGGCGACAGGGACACCAGCGCGGCGACAAGGTGCAACAGCGATAGGGATGCTACCACGGGAACAATGATATCGCAAAACCATTATACTTCGCGGGCAATTTATTTATAGACAATAGTTCGACCGAACTATTTTAAATGAAAAAGTTCGACCGAACTGTTATTTTGGTCGAAATTTTATATAAGTTCGGCTGAACTTTAGTTGCCGGTTTTCCAATCTCCGGAAAAAATTCTGTTTGCCCGCGCCGTCAGTAAGCCGTCAGTCTAAACGGAATCACGAGTTCGGCCGAACTTTAAAAACAAGTTCGGCCGAACTATGTAATAGTTCAGCCGAACTCTATAAAATGTTCGGCCGAACTATTGCCGACAAAAAATTTTAACCCCCGATTCTCACAAAAGTGTAACCCAGCTTCATGTTTCAACCCGTATAGCATATGAAATGATTCAGAACTGAGAAATTCATTATAACATCCGAATGTTAGATAACATTACATATATATTCATCATGAATATGATAACCCAAAATTCCAGGTATAAAATATATAAATTGTCTGGATACATCAATCCTTGAACCTCCTTGAGGATCTCAGTGTCATATGTACATGACTAAGTGAAAAAAAATAAACATTACATCAATTTAAATTATGGTCAAAGGCCAAGCATGGCATTGATCTATAAAATCCAGTAACACATGTCTAAGCTATGTGCCAAAAGAAGAGACATGGTGGAACAACATGCTACCAACCTGAGAAAGAGTATAGATGGTAAGCATGGGCAATGAAGAAAACTATTGTGTCACACAAACCTACGAAAAACTTAGAGAGCATACTTGCAAAATAATATGCAAATTCAAAGAAAAATCAAAGAGATGAATAAAAAGTATTACATTGTACATGACAGGAGGATGGCTTACCTAAGTATGTGTAATATCTCTATTTTTACTGCTTTTATTACACAGTTGAAAATCCTAAAGGTTAAGTGGACCTAAATGAAAATAATATTTGTGGATATATTATATTTTTAAAATTTATAAATGTGGAATTTTAATTATTGTGCAAAGGCTAGAGTAAATTAGAGACTAGGATTTGAAGTCCATGAGGATGAAATTAAATCCAAAGACTTTCCCAAATTCTCCAAAAATCCTTGGAGAATATAAAATAAATTAAAATATTAGATTCAAGATAAAAAAAAACTAAAATATACGTGAGTAAAGTGGAAAGTTACTGAGAAGAGGTGAAACAAAACTAGAAAGAGGAAAAAGGTAGCTTCAAAGTTCTTTTGTGAAAAAAAAAGTAAAGCCAAAAAAACATCTTGATTTAACTGGATGCAGTTATGGAAACATGTTGAAGGGAAAGAAAGCTTAAATAAGTCATTCCTTAGTAGCTAATAGGTTTTCTACACTTTGGAGGAATTGGTCTCTACTCGGGGGAGCTATGGAGAGAAAGCTCAAGGTTGGGTGACAAATAGTCTTACGAGAACTAATATGCACAAGTAATTAGATTTTGTCTTATGATTTTTCTATGATGAGAGTTAGAATAATTATGCTTTATGTAGAAGATATGTGGGAACTTATAATTTCTGTATTATTAAATAGTATCATTAATTTATGTTAGTGTAAGTTATAGAGTGTGATGTATTTAACAGAACCTACTAGGAAAGATATAGTTAGTTCTGTATATTTACATAGAAATTTTAAATTAGTAAACCAGCAAACATAATGTCTAAACCCAAGAAGGAGGGTTTAAATCCGTTGTTAGGATGAAAGAATCTAATTATTAGATGCAGAAAATACATTAGTAAATATGGAAATGATGTAAGAGCCACAATTACTATAATTAGGCTGTAAACAATAATGAAACAAAATCCAAGTATAGTAAGAGGTAATTGTCAGTATAGATGAAATTTTTTTTTACCAAGTAAGTGTAAATAACTCTACTGTACATTAACAGAAAACTTGAATATAATTATTGATTTTGATACTTGAATAAGAAATTAAATATCAAGTTAATATTAAAGTACTAGAGGATAGTACAAGAGAAATAGTGCAATGATGTAGAAGAAGACATATACCAACTACTTATAAAATGAATGTTTATTATTATAAGCATGACATCAAAATTGTGTTATCAATGATACAAATTATCATGACAATTTGTCATAAATTCTTTGACAAAGTCCATTTTTCTATATAAACAATTACATGAATTAGAAATAAAGACATAGCCTTGAATTGAGTGGATTGAATTCTATGCGCAACATGGACCAACCTTTAAATAGAAGAAATAATACCAACTGTCAAATTTGGCCGAATGAATACCTAATTTGAGAAAGGTTAACTACATAAGTACAATACCTGCCTAAAGATACCATATTAGCGGATGAGTGTATGAATATAATAAATTAATAAATTAAATAACATACAAGAACTTGACGAGGGCAATTGAAGTAAAAAGCTTACCTTTTTAGTCAGATGTAAGCTGTAAATTCATCCCTCTTCATACAAAATAAAATATGTTAGTATATGAAGGTTAATGTACATAGGAAAATACTATATTGACAGTATGTAAAACATAAAAAAGAAATTACCTGTATGTTGGGAGGCAGGCTATGTAATTGAATTTTGGAATGATCTGTATAGAAAAGAAAGAGTTCCTTTACATTAAATCATTTTATTAATATAGGAAAAATAATAAAATGAGAAGTACTATTGAGGAGAGGAATACCCGAATTCCCTTATCAAATTAATTACTGAACAAGTAATAGATAAATAATTATGAGTCATAATTATAATTATTTAAAATAAAATAACTTCTAGAAATTAATACAAAGTTATCATAATTATGTATGTTATTAGAAATGAAATCAACTTAAAAACAAATTAAATAAAACATAGATACAAAACCAGACAAAACAATGACGGAAAAGAGGCTTCAGCCTCGTGGCATTCTCATCATTCTCTCTTATTAAAATAATTTAGAGTTACAATTTAAATAGATGAGAGAAAATGTCTTAAGATAGTCCGTGCTATCTTAGACTCCTTTCGTTGCGATAATTTCTCACCAAAAACCCACCAAGATAGGATTTACTAAACAAACTCTGATATTTGAGGAACAACCCAAGAGTTAGGCACATATTCCTAACTTGGAATATTTAATTAATTAATTTATGTTTGGATTTATTATTGTTTTTGTGAGAGAGGCTAACATTCCCCCCTTCAATGATAAATTCAAAATAAGAATGAGGAACCATCTTCTAAGTTCTCATGTTGATCCTCAAAAACATTGCCTGAAAAACCGCCAAATCTGGATGCTGAAAAACTGCAATATCAACAGACCATGAGTCAGATGTATGTCTGATTTATCTCTAAATTTCACTTGACAACTCCATCAAGTGCTAGGTTGCAAAAGGATCCATCTGTCCTTTGCATGAAATCAACATCCTTTGTCCACTAATAAAATTTTTTCAAAGCCCACTGGCTGATGATATCAAAAACAACTCACTGTTGTTTTTGCTGTGCTGAAAACTGTTCACTGCTTCTTTGTTGTCGACTGCCCACTGGAAAATTTGTTAATGCCCACTGGCTTCTTTTGCTGGTTTTGTCGAGACTTTCAGTCTAAAAACCACTGTCAATTTCATTGACATTTTCCCCCCTTTGGCAACTGAAAGGAGAGACACTTCTCTTGGAAAGTATTCCTGAACTCCCCCCCTTTAGGTGCAGGAGTTTTACACTGGTGTACTCCCCTGTTCAACTGCATGAGAGCACCATAATATTTTCACTGTTGGCTACACTATGTGTGATTGTATGTGATTGTAGAGCTGAGACAATCTTTTGACTGTGGATGACCATTTCCAAGGGTCGATCCATTCACAATGTATCTTCAATCTGGCTGATTCTTGTTGGTTGCGACATTTTTCTAAGGAATGATTAGGCTTGCCACAATGGCGACAAGGATGGCGATCAAAACACTGATCTTCCATATGACTGGTTCTTTGAAAATGAGAACATTTCAGTTGGACTTCAACTTCATGTTGCGTGCAATTCTGTTTATCTGTAACTTTGGGTTGTGTGCATTGCTGGTTGTCTGCAACTTTCTCAGAACTTGCTGAGGTGAGTTGTGCAAGAAATCCTACATTGATGAACTTAATTGGCTTGGAATAATCTAGGATATGCAGGTTGGCATCATTGTTGACATATCCTAAGCCTCGTCGATTCTTTTTATTGTGAATTTCTTCCCATGGCTTGATGATGGGCTTGGAAGAAATTGGCACTGGAAAAACTTCGACACTTGAACCTGTTTGGATGAATGAATTATCATTCGGATGGTTCAAAGACTTGAAAGTATCACTCTTTTCTTGCAATTCATTCTGTTAAATCTGCGACTCAAGTTGAAGAAACTCAATGGTTTCATGTGTTTGTCATAGATGCCATGAAAGATCAGCAAGAGTGTCTTTGCTGATGTGCACCATGTCTTCATCACTTGAGATGATCAAACTGTGAAGAATGTTTAACAACTGAATATGTTGGACCATTTTAACTTGCGCTCTTGAAATCAAGCTCTCTTGTTGTAGATGTCGTACTTTGAACTGTTTCACTTGAATGACAGGCTCGCTTGAATGTGGCTTGAATGGCACGCTCGCATTGATTTGTTGCGTATTGTGGTTTCTTTGGATCACTTTCTAGAATTGTAGAATTTTCTTGCTTAAAATCTGGAATTCATGCTCGCTTGATGACGATCACGTTTTCTTGAATGCTCACTTGACTTACTTGATGACTTCATGCTCACTTGAATGAATAACCACGTTCGCTTGATGTTGATCTCAACTTGCTTGATTGTTTTAACTTGTTTGGTTGCTTTGATGGTTGCTGCAATGAACTTCACACTGTCTTGCTTGATGGTTTGATCTTTGTATGAACTTAATGCAAATTGCTTCAATGAATACTCACGCTCGCTTGCAGGAGATGTAAACTTGTTGCTTGTTTTATTTAGAGTTAAAAACTCGTGCATTCACTTGATTTTTCTTAAATGAAGGGTGTTGAATACTGTCGAAAATGCACCCAAGAAAGCTTACAATTATTTTAATGATTCACTTAAAACAATGAATTCACTTGTCCTCTTAAAAATTCATTAACAATGAATTTTTAATGATTCACTTAAAACAATGAATTTGATTAGAAGTTCTTAAATGGATTTGCAAGAATGCTGTCGTAGACTTTGTTGGATTTTGCAGGTACATGAACTTGATTAAGTGAATTTTCTTGTTGATGTAGAATGCTAATGTAGACAATTTTTTATTATATGTTGTAGTGTGTGTAGATGCATGTGTTGAGTTCAATTATCCTTCCTTGCATCCTCTTCGTTACATGTGTTGTGCTTGCTTGTATTGAACTTTATGTGTGTGGTAAATGCAATCATTTATGTGTCAAAACTAGACACAAATCATAAGCATAATATGAAGCCATAAAAACACTTTCCATAAAAAACACACACGGTGTACCTAAGATCCCCTTATTCAATTTCGGGCAGATCTAGGACACAATCACCAAAAAATTATATCTTTATTAAGTATTGAGTACATAAGAAATCTCCACCTTGAAGTAATAAAAATGGCAAGCTCACAACCTTTAGGAGCAATTCGTCTTCAAAATCTGGATATTCACCGACTCAATCTCTCTCAAAGTAAAACAATACTTTGAATTACAACAAGAAATTGCTCTAAAAAATTCGACATATCACTCCAAATACCAAACACTCACCTTATCTCTCCAAATACAAAAAAATATAAAAAAAAGGAAAATTACTACTACTCCTTATTTTTCATACACTCTCCCTGACTTTATATAAATGTAAATCATTTTAAACCCACGTTAAAAGGAATGTATAAAGTTCCTTTTAAAAAGTTAAATTAAAAAAAATCTACCTTTTCCCTCCATTAAACAATTTATAAAACGTGATTTTTTTTAAAGATCAAAATACCTTTTTACTAATATGCTCCTCTTTCATAAAGTGTGTCAATTTGTTTTATGCATACAAATTTATGACGTAGAAAATATACTCCATTAAGAGTGCTTTAAAAAGTTTTGAATTTGGATATTTTATCTACCTGGTGGAGGAGAAAGCTCAAATAATTGGAGGAGTGGGAGGAGTGCATCCACTTCAACGGAATGCCTTGAAGCAATGTTTCAATTCATTTGTTACGCTGATCAGACAAATAAAAAATTTGCATTGAATTATGTCCATGATCTTCACATCGAACCATTATCTTCATAGATATCTTCACAGCGAACCATTCATAGTGCCCGGAGTATACTATTTACTATTGATATGTGATGAATTAGCTGGTAAGAGCCATATTATATTAGTTAGGAAGAGCCTGTGGGAAGTGGCCTGTTGAGTCAACTACATTGTTTGCTGCTTAATTCACTTAGTCAAAGAAGGTGCAGCTTAATTCACAAACAACGAAATTTTTTTCGTAGAGATCTTAATTCGCCCAAATTTTGTTGTTGCTCTTACGAAAATTGCTATGCAGCTCGTTCGTGGATGATGGTGGTCGACAGTAATTCTTGAGGATGATTTGACAATGTGACGGCTACATGAATCAATGAGAATCGTCTCTTCCAACAACGATTCCACTGGCTTCACACCATTTCTCAAACAACGATGTGAGGCTATTTCTCCTCGCTCCTCCGTGTAACAATGATATGAAATTTGTTTTTAAATGGGATCTAAATCCACTGTGAGCATGTCCGCTACTCCACTGCTTCCATAAGGGATTCAAATATCTACATGGATGTCGTGTACCCAAAGGGGCAGGGCTAGACACAAGAGCTTGCAGTCACATCAATTCTGTGTTGCATTAATCCTAGACATACCGCGCTTTATCGAATAAACCTTTCCAACACATACAATTGAAAAAAATTTACAGACTGAACGTCATGCCACTTCAGTGGCCCTAAAGAGACACAATGATAATTTTTACAGTGACCAGGATTCAAAGCCGAACTTTAGTTTATGGTTCAAGATTAACTCAACAAATCAATATGTCACACAGCATCAGAAACACACAGCTCCATGATGCAGAGTTTAACAATCTATGTAGAAATTCAACAATATATGGGTAAACAAAAAATATTCATCACAGATATTACTCTTCCTATGCTTTTGGGTTTTCCCTGTTAACAAAATCCTTCGCGCACCAAAATCAACAACGATTTTATGATTTTAACATCAAAAAATCCAAAAACTTGCTATGATCTCAGATGTAAAAATTGAAAAGTTTGTGAAATGTGCTATCAAACCAATAAATATGATTGGTACCACCACTTCAATTACAATTGAAGTTTTCTGATTCTTCCATGGACAACTTCACGCAATTTTCAAGTCATTGACGCTGTTACTTCATGGGTTTTTCCACATCTAGGTCCACACATGTTTTAGTACACCATCTTCGTGCACCTCCCTGATGCTTTTCAATTTGTACAATACATCACTGTTGTAGGTTGTTTCTCATAGCTCGCACATGTTTCTCCTTAGTTGCATGCATAATTTTTAACACTCAAGCTTTGTCACAAGATCCCAGTAGTCACGTAACCTGGCAGCTACGAGACACTCCACTCATATTGAATCCACATTGCAGGTCCACATATCAACACAGGCTTAGGAATTATATTAGCTCCAATACCACATATTATAAATGAAATAAACCTAAAAACAAATTATAGAAAACACTGATACAGAACTAAACAAAACAATTGCGGAAAAGAGGCTTCAGCCTCATGGCATTCTCATCATTCTCTCTTATTAAAAGAATTTAGAGTTACAATTTAAATAGATGAGAGACAATGTCTTAAGATAGTCCGTGCTATCTTAGACTCCTTTGGTTGAGATAATTTCTCATCAAAAACCCACCAAGATAGGAGTTACTAAACAAACTCCAATATTTGAGGAAGAACTCAAGAGTTAGGCACATATTCCTAACTTGGAATATTTAATTAATTAATTTATGTTTGGATTTATTATTGTTTTTGTGAGAGAGGCTAACATATATGTGTATACATAAATGGAAATTGGGATTCAAAATCTAACTAAATTTAAGACCCTATTACATAATCTAAATAACAATTGGTTTCATACCTGATAGAATTATTGTATGTCTAAAACTAATGGTATTTTACAAAACGAAGTGCAAGTATTTATTGACGAAGAAAAATTAGGAATTATATACCTAATTTAAATTTAGTTCCCTACAGTTAGGGTTACTATGAAAAATAGAAATTTGATCATCAAAGAGGAAAAACAATGTATGTATTTGTGAAGGAAAATTACTATAGAAAAGAGTCATTCTAAGACCCAACAAAGGATTGCAATCAAAATTTATTTATTCATATTGAAGGAAAAATGAATATGAATGATTTTTATAAATGATATAATTCAATAAAAACAACAATTTATATGCAAATAATCAAACCATTTCATGAATTAGTAATATACGTTCTCTATAACTTCCCAAAAAATCCAAGGACATAAATACCAATTTGATATAAAGATGTAACAACTCCATTTACCACAATTTTTTTTTCTTCTCATTATAACATGATTGCTAAACTTCCATCAATGACATTAATGCACTTCATCATAATTCGATATAACTGTTTAATTGTACTTCCTGTTGTTAAAATTTCTTCCACAAATTATGGTTCCATGCACATAATACTTTTCTATGATTTAAGATCCTTTGAGCATCTTAAAGAATTCCCAATTCATTTTCGGTAGTGACTGTCCTTACTACTCTTATAATAGAATTTATATATTTCTATTTATTTTTTCCCTTACAAATATATACATATTCTAGCATATTTTGGTAAAATAACACTTTATTTTTTATCTTAGAATATTTAATTGTATTCTAAGCTTTTATTTATACTAACCACTTTCATCACTTATTCCCCTTATCCTCTATAAGTCACCCTTAAAATCCACAAGAGTTAACCTTACCACGATTTAATCTATAGTATCAGATTAAATCTTTGAAGTATATCCCTTTTATTTATGTAAAAATATATACCTAATGTTATTAATAAACATCCTAGAAGAAATTATAATACTTATAATATACATTAGAACATACACACACTGTCCATTTGCATAATTCCATTTACCTACTTTTCAAATTATTTGTTTAGTCATTTATGGCTTAACTGAAATCGAATTTCGGAAAGGAAGTTAACCTATATACATTTTATGAATTTCAATTCATACCTTTTCCTCATAGTTATATACGAAAGGAACCTTCATAAGGTTATTACAATTTTTGCATAGAATTGGGGTTTTATTAGTTTTGAACTTATATTAAATTGTCATTATGTAATGTATTAATACACCCGTCCACATTAATATGGTGATATTCATAAATCATTTTTTATTCGAATTTATTGTAAGTATATCTTCAAGACAAAGGGTTCAAATCATTCTGCTTCCGAGAAATGACTTATGTGTGACTGTACTCCTAATCATTAACTCACTCAGATGGCTTATTGAGATATTTTGATCCAATTGTGGTTTGGATCCTTGACAAGTTTACTGTCAAGATGTAATCATATCTCTACCTTGGTTAATTCAAAGAAATAACCCCCTTACGAAATTTCATTATCATTTTGGGCCTTTCGGCACGTTCAGTTCTAGTTTTTCCACACAGTCCGTCAATTTGATTGATTTTGCCATGCAATCAATCCATTGGATGATAGTCTATGCATAGTTATCAGACTTATACAATTCCCTCCAAGTAATATGATGTAAATTTAATGATTATGATATTGTTATTGTGTTTCTACGTCTACCCAATTTTTTTTTATTTATTCCATTTCGTTTTTCTCTGCAACTAATGTATTCCTATTTTGTTGCAAGGTTTCATTTTTCCTACTGTTTTTAGCATTTCATACTTCAATGTTTCTGGAGGCTGTGAAGTAATTTCCTTCTCTAAAATGAATAGGTAAGGATTCAACCTCTTTGAAACTTTGGTTTGTGACTATTGCTTTCATATTCCTACCAATGCAATGACTGTAACTTATATACAGTGCCCCCATCGTTTTCTTCACCACTTTTTGTTTGCAATTGCTCAAAGGTTTACTCTAAATTTAAATGTTGGTTAAATTAACTATTTATCTGAAATTTTATTTAGATAGTTACTACGATGCTTCATTATCGTTAATGAAATGACATACCCGAAGTTTTCATTCGACATATCGTTCTCTGTATTTAGCTACAACTTCATCGTTCTTCATAGCATCATCCTCATGCATCTCTTATGTATACTATTCCATGTATTATTAACCCAGCGAATTCGTAATACCATTTGGGTTTTCAATACAATTTTTAATTCACAATGTTTTATTATGATCACATTTTTGGGTTTTCGTGGAAAATGTATTTTAAATAAAAAATTTTGATTTTCCCAAAATTTGTTTGAAAATCCAATGTTGATCTTGGCTGTATTACCATTGTATATTATGTGAATTGGTTTGGAATTTTATTCTAATTATAATCTCCCTGTATTGTCATTCATTTCTCATAACTGAATTTATAGAGTTTGGGTTCTAATTTGAGTTCGCTTTCTCTACTATGATTTATTAGAGATATTTTGTGTATTTAAATTTTTATACTATAATATATTTAATTTATTATGATCTCCTCAATCACCAAGTTTGTATTTTTAATTGGAGTCTTCGTAAGAAATTTCTATATTTCCTTTGTTGGAGTTTAACATGACTATTGTCGTTTCCTTGGATTTTTGAACATATCGGTTTCCGTAAGGAAATTTGATTTTCGAGTTCACCCAGAAAATTTCGTTCAATTATAATGAATTTTTAGTTATTCTATTTCTTTATTATCATTCATAGAATTCTCCTTTTTATGAAATTGACCTTCGTGGTGGTTTTGAATTTAGTACTAGTTAATGATATACATAGTACAATTACAGTATTAAGAATTTCATTCTATGTTGAATTTGTCAACTTTAATTTGATATTTCTTTTGAGACTAATTCATACTAAACCTCTGATTTTATTAATTTACTCAAATTAATAAAATGAGGATTTTTACAGGAACAATTTAATCAATTACTCATAGCATCCCATATTTTTAATATGTACTCTATTGATGAGAACAAAGGTACTATGTTTTCCTCTTTCATAGTAATTTCCAGTTAATATTTTGTTTATTTAAATGCTAAAACTTATGCACGTTTCTCATGATTATGTGCAGGTAATCTCACTTATTAATATAGAGTAGTTAGATAATTTTCTCGATTTAATTATGCTTGTCAAATAATTACATGTTATTTAATTTATTTCAATTTATAATTGTATCTATATACATACTAAGTCATATGTATATATTGCTATGTGCAGGTACTCGACTACCCTCAATGCACAGTTTCTCAGTTTAAAAAAAATCATTTTGTTAATTTGAGCAAACCACTCTGACATTCATTGACAATACAATTTTATTTCTTCTATACAAGTTGGTCCATATATATTGAAAAATTCATCCTCTTGAATTCTGAACTATGTTAAATTTTATAATTCTATTGTAATTATTTAGATAGGACCATGGACTCTCTCCATAGTTTATGACATATTTTGAATGTAATTTATATCAAGAATAATCTCATGGTTAGATTATCCTT
The DNA here is from genome assembly GCA_034641835.2 of Pinus albicaulis. Lineage (NCBI taxonomy): Eukaryota > Viridiplantae > Streptophyta > Pinopsida > Pinales > Pinaceae > Pinus > Pinus albicaulis. The sequence goes on along the minus strand of CM076576.1, from coordinate 684,300,155 downwards.
GTAATGATACACAATAATTATCATTAGTATTTTGAAATATATTTCTTTAATCCATTACTATTGATTATGCTTGTACTATCTCCTAGTACTTTATGTTGTATCTCATTTTTACACTGCTATGTTAATTCAAGAATTCATGTCTATAATTAATATTCTAGTTACTATACAACATCATAACTCCTTTAATTTTGATTAATCATGCTTACTAAGAGAAATATAATTTTATCTTTATGTACATGTTTTCTGGTTCAATGTTTTAATTATACCACTGATAAATACACTAATTTTACTTCTTTCCATGTGGATTTATATATGATTTCTATGTATACAGTTTAGACGTTTGCAGCCTAACATCAGATTTAAACCTTATTAGCGGGGTTTAGAAATTCTGAGTGTTGGTGTATTAATTATAATTGTATGTGTAACTATACAGATCAACTATATCTGATATAATTATTTTCTGTTAAATCCATTCATTTATCTAACTCAAATTTCTAAATAATTTAATAATTCATAAAAAACCAACTTTCTTACATAATTAAATCTCCTCTAATTGAATCATAATTCAATATTGAAAGATAATTTCTAACTTTCTTAACCACTACAATTCATAACACATAATTAAATTACTTGTGCATATCAATTTTGGTAAGACTGTTTTCCACTGAAGCTTGAGCTTTCTGTCCACAACTCCCCCTAGCAGAGACCAATTCTTTGAAAGTGTAGACAACCTCTTTTCTATCAAGGAATTGCTTATTTAAGCTTTCTTTCCCTTCAATGTGTTTCCATAACTGCGTCTAGTTAATCAGGATGTTGTTTTCCTCTTTTCCTGGGATTTCCTTTTGTTTTTTCCCAAAACTACTTTAAAACTAGCTTTTTCCTCTTTCTAGTTTTATTTCACCTCTTCTCAGTAACTTTCTACTTTATTGAGGTATATTTTGGATTTTTATCTCCAATCTAATATTTGTAATTTATTTTAATTTCTCCAAGGGTTTTTGGAGAATTTGGGAAAGTTTTTGGGTTCTTATCCATCGTCATGGATTTGAAATCCTGGTCTCTATTATACTCTACAGTTTGCACAATAATTAATTTTACACATTTATTAAAATTAATATATAATATGTCAACAATAATTTTTTTCCTTTAGGTCTACTCAACCTTTAGGATTGTTCAATTGTCTAATAAAAGCAGTAAAATAGGGATATTACATATTATCCCTCTAAAACAAAACATTGTCCTCGGTGTTGCAAAAAAACAGTTCACTTTGCAAACAGTGATGAATATCTTTCCTTCATTTCCTCTTCTCGCTCCCAAGTAGCTTCTTCAGGTGAAAAGTGCCTCGACTACACTTTCACCCTAGCTACTGTTTTATTCCGGAGCTCGATTTCTTCCCGTGCCAGTATACGAAGGGGTTCTAGAAGAAATTCCCCTTCTATTTCCACCTATATCAGAGTCCAATCAATTACATGAGTAGGATCATGTATATAATTTTTCAATAAGGAAACATGAAAAACATTGTGATCCTTAATGTGACTAGGTAGAGCCAATTTATAAGCTACTCACCCTACTCTTTCTAGAACTTCAAATGGTCCACAGTAGTGTGGTGCTAATTTATCACATCTACCCATATATAAAGTAATATTCTTAAGCTTAGTCATCAATTAAACATGGTCTCCCACTATGAATTCTCTTTTTGTCTACATATCTCTTTTTTTTGTCTTGAGATGTTTTAATACCTTGCTGAATTTTATTCACATTTCTTTCCATCTCTGGCATTTCATCCATTTGAAGAATTAACTTATCATCTAGTTGAATCCAACTAATCACCATGTGGCACTTTCTGCCATACAATGCTTCAAATGGAATCATCTTTATTTAAGCCTGATAACTATTATTATATGCAAATTATGCTAGATGAAACAAATCTTCCCATCTTGTAGGTTTTCCCATAACATACATGTGTAACATTTCATCTAAAATATGGTTTGTCCTTTCAGTTTATCCATCTATCTGGGGATGGTAAGCGGTACGAAAGTTTAACTTGGTACCCATTCGTCCAAACAGAGTCTTCCAAAAGGATGAAGCAAACTCTTCATCTCTGTCTAATATAATCATTTTAGGAATACCATGTAACTTCACAATTTCTTTCATGAATACATTAGCTAATTGAGCTATACCAAAATTATATTACACTGTTAAAAAGTGTCTAGCCTTAGTCAATGTGTCTACAACCACCATTATAGAATCATGTTGATATTTATTTCTAGGAAATCCAGTAATAAAATCTATGGAAACCACTTCCCTTTTCCATTCTGGAATAGGTAAAGTATTCAAAAATCCTGTTGGATGATTATGTTCCAGTTTTACCTATTCACATTTTAGAAATATAGCTAGGAAATCAGCCACATATTTCTTCATTACCGGGCCAAAACATGTTCTTTTTTGATGTTGAATTTGATTTTTTGATAACCATGATGTCCTACATAAGGTATTTTATGATACTCATATAGAATTTCCTGTTTTAATGAGATCACATTTGGAATATGGAATCTGTTTTTATAATAAATCAGCCCCTTTTGATTTTGAGTATATCCTAGTATTTCAGTGTTCTTCAATTTTTCTTGTATTTTTTCATAGTTTGGATCTTGACTCACCACTTCTTGTATCAATCCTTCTATGTAAAATTTCACACTAATTCCAACACTATTTAAAATTTGATGAGAATTCCTACTCAAAGAATATGCAATATTATTTTCCTTTCCTTTAATATGTTTGATTTCCATGTCAAACTCACTAAGGAAAGACAACCATCTAGCTTGTCTAGCATTTAAATCAGGTTGTGTGAAAAAACATGTCAAACTTATATGATTTTTCATCAGTAAAAAATTATTTCCTAACAGATAATTTCTCCACATCCTCAAAGCATATATTACAACAGCTAAATCTAAGTCATATATAGTATAATTATGTTCATGTTTCTTTAATTTTCTTGATTCATATGCTATGACTGAGTTTTCTTGTAATAATACCCCTCCTAATCCTTTTGTAGATGCATCTATACACAATACAAATTCTTTTTTAGATCATCAATCTTCAAGGTAGGAGCAGTTGTTAGTTTAATTTTTAACTTTTCAAAACTATGTTGACATTTTGTTGTCCACTCAAACTTTACTCCCTTTTTCTGTAAAGAAGTAAGAGGCTATGCTAAGGCTAAAAATCCCTCTACAAATCTCCGGTAGTATCCAGTGATACCCATGCATGATCTTATGGCTGGGACATCAGTAGGTTTAGGCCAATCCATGATAGCTTGGATTTTCTCAGGGTTTACTGCCAATCCATCTTATAAAATCACATCACCCAAATACTGAATTTTGTCCTTGAAAAATTCACACTTGCTGAGTTTGGCATACATCTTATGCTCTCTAATTGTTTGTAAGACAATTTTGAGATATTCTTTAGGTTCTGATTTATTTTTTAAATATACCAAAATGTCATCAATGAACACTAAAATAAATTTATCTAAATACTTATGTAACACACTATTCATTAGAAACATGAAGGTAGCATGTGCATTAGTAAATCCAAAAGGTAGAACTACAAATTCATAGTGTCCATATCTAGTCCTGAATGATGTTTTTTTGATGTCCTCATCTTTGATTCTTAATTGATGATAGTCTATTCTTAAATCAATCTTTGAAAAGATAGTAGCTCCTCTCACTTGATCAAATAAGTCATCTATTCTGGGTAGATGATATATGTTCTTTATCGTTAATTTATTCAGTTTTATGTAGTCTATACACATCCTGAATGTGCCATCTTTACTTTTAACAAAAAATACAGGTGCTCCCTAAGGAGACACACTTAGTTTGATGTAGTCTATATCTAATAAATATTGTAGTTGTAGTTGTAGTTCTAAGAACTCAGGAGTACTCATTATGTAGGGTTCTCTAGAAACATGTGTAGTTACTGGTACCAATTCAATTGAGAGGTCAATTTCTCTTTTAGAGGGTGAATGGGGGATTTCATCTTGGAATACATCTTTGAACTCTTTAATTACTGGAAAATTTTATACAGCTTATTTTTCAATTTTTTTTTTCAATTCCTCTACTTGTACAACATGCACTTGACAGCCTTTTCTTTCTGTCCTTTTTAACTATAGTGTTGAAATCTATCTTATTGATATGGCTCTTGGTTTTCCTTTCACTATTACTTGTTTTCCCTCACCATCTATATAATGAACTATTTTATCTAAGAAATTAACTATTGATTTCTACTTCTCTAAAAATTCCATTCCCACTAACACATCATATGAGCCTAGAGGAAAAATATTTAAATTCAATTCAATTTCATGCCCAGTTTAATTTACAACAATATTTAGTATTTTATGGGTCACTTTTCTTTTTGTTCCGGTATCGAACTGAACCGTGCTTGCTGAAAATTTTATGATTTTAATTTTCACTTTTCCACCATCTAAGGACTTTTATAACTTGAATTTGAACCTTAATATATCAAATAGAAAAATGTTGTTCAACAATCATGCCTTCGATTTCGATCATTGTTGATTAGTTATCAGCTTGGAGATCCTCCAGTTTAGCACTGATTCTTGGAATGTTTCTAGCAACGTCATTTGCAGTAGTCACCTCTCTTAACACTTGAATATTTTGAACTGTTCAATGAGGACAGTAACATAAGAGGAAAGGTTCTCCACAACCCCAACACTTTAACGGTTCTTTCATTTTTACAGTCCCTTCATTTTTGTTGTTTACATCCATCTGTTTAGATCTAGCTTGTGATTGTGCTAGTTGATTTTCTCTAGTTTCGTTAAACTTATTCCTTTGATATTTTTCCCAAAGTTTTTCAAATATGCTAGTTTTACTCTTTTTCCACTAGAGTCACCTTTCCCTTTTTCTTTGGTTTTGCAATTTTTCAGCTAATGCTTTCTACCTTTGAAATATTGATAAGATAGTCTTTCTTTGCTCACTTCTTCATCCATTGTCTTGGGATTATCAAATTCTATTATCTCCTTATAGATAGTAGGTAGGAAATTTAAAAATAACTATTGTTTGGCCTTTTCCTCTCTGATATAAGGTAAATAGTGAAGCAAATTAGTGAATTTGGTAACAAAATCATCAATAGTGAGTTGTCACAATCTCAAATCATGAAACTCGTTGGCTTTATCATCATAATATCTCCCGTTAAGATATGTATATTTGAATTTGGTTTGAAAGTCTTCCCAACTAACAGTTTTCTCATCTAGTACCTGTACTGTTTTGGTTTCTTCCTACCATAAGGTAGCTTTACCTTGTAGTTGGTAAATATCCAATTTGTATTTTAGGTTACTTCCATATTCATAGAGTTGAAAGAATTTTACCATGTTCAGAAACGAAGCTTCTGCATCTTCCTGCTTTTCACCATCATAAGTGGGTGGTTTAATTTTTCGGGATTATCCTTACAATTCCTTTTCCCTTCTGGACTGTTATCCAACTGCTTCACTAGCCTCAGATCCTTATGAGTTGGTTTCAAATTATTTTATCTTTCTTCCAGGGTCTTCAATTTCATGACTAGACCTTAAGGTTAATTCCTTAATCAACATGTCTTGCTCTTCGCTTGCTTGCAACAATCGTTCATTGTTGGTTCTCAGATGAATCAATTCTTGTTGCATCTCCCATAACATATGTAGCAATTGAGAATTTTGATCTGGTGAATTTCCCTCACCACCTAGATCTACGTAAAACCCTCCTCCATCTCTCTAATGACAAGTGTACTTTTCTTCACTAAATCACTATACACAAAAAATCAATTAGTGCAATTTTTTTTGAATTGAAATTAATTTACAACAAAAAAAATTTAGATTTTTAATTTCCTATGTGAGGACACATATATGGCCAGTGTTTCAACATGGGCTATGATACCATCTATAACAACTCCACTTAGAACAATATTTTTTTTTCTAATTATAGCATGATTGCTAAATTTTCATCAATGACATTAACGTACTTCATCATAATTCAACGTAACTCTTTAATTGTACTTCTAGTTGTTAAAATTTCTTCAAATTATGGTTTCATGCACATAATACTTTTATGTGATTTATGATCCTATGATCCTCTTAAATAATTCCCAATTCATTTTCAGTAGTGAATGCCCTTACTACTCTTATAATAGAATTTATATCTTTCTATTTATTTCTGTCCTTAGCAATTTATACTTATTCTAGCATAGTTTGGTAACATAACACTTTATTTTATATCTTAGAATATTTAATTGTATTCTAAGATTTTATTTATACTAGCCAATTTCATCACTTATTCCCCTTATCCTCTATAAGTCACCCTTAAAATCCACAAGAGTTAGCCTTACCGCGATTTAATCTATAGTATTACATTAAATATTTGAAGTATATCTCTTTTATTTATCTAAAAATATATACCTAATGTTATTAATAAACATCCTAGAAGAAATTATAACAATTCTAATATACATTATAACATAGATACACTTTCCATATGATTATTTCCATTTACCTACTTTTCGAATTATATGTTTAGCCATTTATGGCTTAATTGAAATTGAATTTCAGAAAGGAAGTTAACCTATACACATTTTATGAATTTCCCTTCATACTTTTTCCTCATAGCTATATACGAAAGGACCCTTCATAAGGTTATTATGTTATTTGTGTAGCCTTGTGGTTTTATTAATTTGGAACTTATATTAAATTGTCACTATGTAATGTATTAATACACCAATCCACGTTAATATGGTAATATTCATAAATCGTTTCTGGATTCGAATTTACAATAAGTATATTGTCAGGAAAAAGGGTTTAAATCGTTTCTACTTTCAAGAAATCACTTATTTATGACTGTACTCCCGAACATTAACTCGCTCACATGGCTTATTAAAATATTTTGATCCAATTCTAGTTTGGATCCTTGGCACATTTATGGTCAAGATGTAATAGTATATTTGCCTTGGTTAATTCGAAGACCTAACCCCCTTACAAATTTTCATTTTTCGTGTTGGGCCTTTCAGCACCTTTGGCTCTAGCGTTTCCACACAGTCCATCAATTTGGTTTATTTTTCCACGCAGTCCGTCCATTAGATGACAGTCTATGCGTATTTATCAGAGTTGTACAATTCCCTTCAGGTAATATGATGTAAATCCGGCGAATTATGATATCGTTGCTATGTTTCTGTCTCTATCCAATTTTTTTTATTTGGCTTCTATTTCCTTTTTCTCTGCAACTAACATATTCCTATTTTTTTGCAGCGTTTTGTTTTGCCTAAGGTTTTTAACATTCCATCCTTCAATGTTTACAAGGGCTATGAGGTAATTTCCTTCTCTAAAATGAACGGTTAAGGATTTACCCTCATTGAAACCTTTTTTTGTGACTATTGCTTTCGTATTCCTGCCAATGCAAGGACTATAATTTCTATACAACGTCCCCATCATTTTCTTTCTTTATTTTCATTTGTAATTTCTTAAAGGTTTACTCTCAATTTAAATCTCGGTTCAATTAAATATTTATCTCTAAAATTTTATTTACATAGTTACTATGGTGCTTAATTCTCGTTAATGCAATTACATAGGTGGAGATTTCATTCGGCATATCGTTCTCTGTATTTAGCTATAGCTTCATCGTTCTTCATAGCAACATCCTCATGCATCTCTTGTGTATACGATTCCATGTATTGTTAACCCAAAAAATTTGTAATACCATCTAGGTTTTCAATACTGATTGGATTCAAAACATTTTATTATGATTACATTTCTGGGTTTTTGATGGACAATGTATTTTAAATACAAAATTTCGATTTTCCCCAAATTTGTTTAAAACGCCAGTGCTGATCTTGGCTATCTTACAAGCGTACATTATATGTATTGTGTTGTACTTTGATTCTAATTATAATATCTGTTTATTTTCATTCCATTCTCGTAAATGAATTTATAGACTTGGGGTTTTCATTAGACCTCGCTTTCTCTGATATGATTTATTACAAATATTTCGTGTATTTAAATTTTGATACTAGAATTATATTTAATTTAGTATGATCTCCTCTATCACTAAGTTGATATTTTTAAATGAAGTCTCTATAAGCAATTTCTATACTTCCTTTATTGGGGTTTATCATGATTGTCGTTGTTTCCTTGGATTTCTGAACATATCAGTTTCCTTAAGGAAATTCGATTTCTGAATTCACCCACAAACCCTCATTCAATGATAATTACTTCTAGGTTACTATATTTATTTATTAGCATTAATATAATTCTCCTTTTTATGAAATTGACCTTCCTGGTGATTTTGAATTTAGTACTAGTTAATGATATACATAGTGCAATTACAGTCTTAAGAATTTCATTCTATGTTGATTTTTTCAACTTTAATTTGATATTTCCTTTGAGAGTACTTCATACTAAATCTGTGATTTTATTTAATTTACTCAAATTAATAAAATTATGATTTGTAGAGGAACAATTTACTCAATTACTCACAGCATCCCAGATTTTTAATATGTACCATGTTGACGAGAACAAAGGTACTACCTTTCCTTCTTGTCATATTAAATTACAGTTAGTATTAGGTTTATATAAATGTTCAAACATATGCATGTTTCTCATGTTTATGTGCCGGTATACTGTCACTTATTAACATAGAGTACGAAGGTAATTTTCTCGATTTAATAACGATTGTCAAATAATTACATGTTATTTAATTTATTTCAATTTATAATTATATATACATACCTACTAAGTCATATGTATATATTGTTATGTATAGGTACTCAACTACCCTCAATGCATAATCTCTCAGTTTTAAATAATCATTCTGTCAATTTGAGCAAACCACTCCTCCATTTCTTGACAATACAATTTTATTTCTTCTATACTCGTTGGTCCATATAGATTGATTAATTCATCCTCTTGAATTTTGAACTATGTCAAATTTCATAATTCTGTTGTAAATATTTAGATTGGACCATTGATTCTACCCATAATTTATGACATATTTTGAATGTAATTTATATCAAAAATAATCTCATGATTAGATTATCACTATAATGATACACAATAATTATCATCAGTATTTTGAAATATATTTCTTTACTCCATTATTATTGATTATGATTGTACTATCTCCTAGTACTTTATGTTATATCTCATTTTTACACTTTTGTGTTAATACAAGAATTAATGCCTATAATTAATCTTCTGATTACTATATAGCAGAATAACTCCTTTAATTTTGAGTAATCATGTTTACTAAGAGAAAGACAATTTTCTCTTATTGTACATGTTTTCTGGTTCAGTGTCTTAATTATACCACTAGTAAATACACTAATTTTCATTCTTTCCACATGTATTTATATAAGATTTCTTTCTATACAGTTTAGAATTTTGCAACCTAACCGTAGATTTAATCCTTATTACTAGGGTTTAGACATTTTGAGTGTTTTTTTATTCATTATAATTGCCTGTGTAACTATACAAATCGACTATATCTAATATACTTGTTTTCTGTTAAATACATAAGTCTGTCTAATTCAAATTTCTACAGAATTTAATAATTTATAAAAAATAACTTTCTTACATAATTCAATCTCTTATATTTGAATCATAATTCAATACAGAAAGATAATGTAACAAATCCGATTCCACAATTTTATTTTATTTTCTATTTATGGAATTAATCTAATTCTCATACAACAGACTTAACGAGTTACGTCATACCTTGATGAGCACTATCTAACCGACTCTTTATTTATTTTATTCTTGTTTCATTATTGTCAAATATTTTGTTCAATAATTATTGTCAATTATATTTTTGTCTCAATTACTACTAATGACATTTCTTACATATTCTGTTAATGGACCATGATTTAGATTTCAATGAATTTGCTATCATAATAATATTTTCATGAAATTTATTTCCCATGACATCTTCTTCTTAGGAAAATTAGTCCAAAGAGCTATTTCCAATTAATTTCCACACCACTAAGTGGACCAATTCATTTTCCACGGATTATCATACTTTTGTATTAAAGTTTTATTCTAAATTTATTAATATATAATCCTTTTTCCAAATATTCCACTTACCAAGTTTCCATCCTTACGCAATATAAATTTCCAATACATTACCATACATATTTTAGTCATATTATTCAAACTTATTAATTTGTTACGTTACCCCTTTACATAACTATATTTATGGATATATAAAATCTATGTGAAATATAAGTTTGAGTTCCACTCTTTATTAATTTAGTGGTTGTGTTGGACTTTGTCTTCCACGTTGGCATTACAACCTATGGGAACTGGTATTAAACCACATATGCATATGCACACAGATTATGGATTCTCAAGATTTTTCCACGTCATTCACTACATGACCTGTCAACTGGCATAAAACAATTTCTCCAGTCATGATTGCATAATGAAACTTGGGTTTCGTATATGTGACATCCGGTGTCTAGCTCGTGTGATGGTCTCAGGATCTTATTTCATTTAATCCCCAGTACCTTAGTTATTAATGCTATCATATAGCTCATTGTCTTATCGAATTAACCCTCTAGCTACCGTTTTACTCTCCATCATTGAATGGGTAATACATGGACGCTAGTGATCTAACCGTACCTATGGCTAGGTTTTTTCTCCCTCCATTAAATTTTAGCTCTATCCTCTTCTAGATTTTTCCTCTCTGTTTATGCAGTAGCTCTCAGCTTTAAGAACTTTCATTTTACCTTAGCTGAAAAATCCATTTCATGGCATCGAGGTTGAGCTCTTCTATTTTTATCAGGCCCCTCTGGTAAATATTACTCTCTCCACAATTTTAAACTTCGCGTTACTATTTTTCAAGTCTCTTTTTTTTTTTTTTTTTTTTTTTTTCTGCGTTTTGTGCTCGATATTCTATTACGTTATCTCTGCAAATAATAGAAATTGTTTCTTCTGGTTCCACTGAGGCATTTATCCCCATAATACTGCGTATTCCACATAGAAAACCCTTTCTCAATTTCGTATAAGGTTTTTGGCAATCATTAATGGTAAAATATCCTCTGGCATGCAATTTTAGAGATTTCCCATGTCTGCGTAATCCACAAATACATTGGTATCTTTCTATACCATCTTGTATTGGTTGCAAATTTTGGTTTTGGGTTTTGAATTTCAAACTCAGATTTGGTTAAATCTTTTCTTCATTATAAACCAATTTCAATTAATTTGGTGAATGTCTAATGCACTGTTTTTTTACATACAGGTGAAGAGGTCATAGCATGAGAACCATTCCCTCTCCCACACATGGGATTTCTCATGATCTCACCGCCTTACTGCATTTTCAATAATTTAAAGGTAAAATTTATACCTCCATAGCTATACTTACTCTCTAAAATTATAACTGTGATTTCCAATAATTTTCTACCTTTCGATTTCTTTGTTGGCTGGCTCTTCTGGATTAGAGAATCCTGTGCCTTCATGACATAGGTTGACATATCCCATCTCGCACGGTCACGTAAAAATTAGTGGACCATCCAACTAATTCGCTTGAGATTTTTTCTATACTTATTGGTTTTGAATTTAATTAAATCTCAAAGATAGGAATTTCTACCATATTCTAAGTTAATGAAGTTCGATTTCCTCCATTGCAATCTAATCAATTTTTTTTCAATGGAGAATTTTTACTTCCCACGATGTTATTTATTCCATATGCGTAGGCGTTTTCTGTACTCGATATGTTTGTACAACTATTTCTTAATTGGAATTGAAATTTCAACATTTGGAATAGAGAAGGGCCTAAAATTTGTATTCCCTATATTGTACAGGAAATCTATCGTTCCATGTTTCCCCAAATTTGAACTCAATACACTATCTACACAGGTTAAGATAAAAATATTCCTGCTTTCCATTTATAATAACTTTAATTTTTGGTTTTCTTACCTTCTTCATGTGATTGTTCTCAAGATATATTTTTCTTGCAGTTTCAATTCGCCCTGGATATTTAGTAAGGTAATTATTACATATACTTCTATTTTTATCTATACTTCAAATTTTTACTATTATCAAGAATATGTACTCTAGTACTAATTCCTACTTTCTCATTCTATGCAGGTAACCTCTACTAAAATATTTCGCCTTACCACTTCTGCTAGCAATTTATATGTCCGATAGTAACTTTGATTTTCCCTTTTTCAGGTTGCTCTAGTAACCTACTAGGGGATTTTGTTTATTCTATTTCTGAATAAATATCAGACAGAATATGTACTTGTAATTGTCTGGGGTAGAATCCCCAAATATTTGTATAATTATTTGGACATAATTTTTGTTGGACACTATATGTATATGGATATAAATCCCTTGACTTAATATAACTCATTATAATTTAATATACTCTACTTCTAGTATTAAATTTATGTTTACCATTCCTCCTATGATGTGTTCTATAGGATTTTTATTTCAGTTCTGCTAATAATTTATGAATTACTTACTGTAATTCTGATAAAATATTATGTCTTAGGTATAGTATCAAGATATTCAAATTTTACCACAGTAGAAGATTTTCTTTGAATGTTCTAAATTCACATTAATTACCATACATACTTGTTTTCATTCTGTACTATTTTATTTAACAGATTTTCATGGTTAGTACAATAATTCTATTATATTTACTTTCTCGATAAAATGCTTCATATAGTTCAGCTAACCTCAGATTTAAACCTAATGCAAGGTTTAGAAATTCTGAGAGTTGATAATATTCTCATAATTATCTTTGAAACACTACATATCTATGTTATATTTATTATAGAAGATTCCGTTAACTGAATAGATCTAGCAATTTACAAGAAAAAGAAATTGTCACATTATTTTCTTACATAGAATAAAATCCTTGAACGATCTAGCTAATTTCGTCACCACTATTTTAATTTCAATATAATAACACAAATACAAAATAAAATGAATTAACTTGTGAATACCAATTCTGGTAGACTATTTTACAACCAACGTATGAACTATTTCTCCACATCTCCCCCCAAGTAGAGATCAATTCCTTCCCGTAGTAGACAACCTCTTGTATACCTAGAATTTGCTTATTTAAGCTTACTTTCCCACTATATTTTTTTTATAACTGCATCTAATTAATTAGGATGTTGTTTTTATTTTTTCCTAGGCTTTCCTTTTGTTTTTTCACAAAAGTACTTTAAAACTGTCTTTTTCCTCTTTCTAGTTTTATACTATCAATTTCAATTAATTCGGTGAATGTCTAATGCACTGTGTTTTTACATACAAGTGAAGGTTTCATAGCAGGAGAACCATTCCCTCTCACACACACGAAATTTCTCATGGTTTCACCTCCTTACTGGATTTTCAATACTTTACAGGTAAAAGTTATACCTCCATAGCTATACTTACTCTCTAAAATTATAATTGTGGTTTCCAATAATTTTCTACCTTTCGATATCTTTGTTGGATGGCTCTTCTCGATTAGAGAATGCAGTGCCTTGATGGAATACATTACCATATCCCATCTCTCAAGGCAACGTAAATATTAGTTGACCATCCAACTAATTCATTCTAGAGTTTGTTTATACTTATTAGTTTTGAAGTTAATTAAATCTCAGAGATAGGAATTTCTACCCTATTCTGATTTAATGAAGTTCTAATTCCTCCATTGAAATCTAATCAATTTTTTTCAATGGAGTCTCTTTACTTCATAAGATGTTATTTAATCCATATGCGTAAGCATTTTATGTAATCGATCTATTTGTACAATTATTTTCTTAATTGGAATTGAAATTTCAATGTCTAGAATAAAACAGGGTCTAAAATTTATATTCCCTATATTGTACAGGAAAAATATTGTTCCAAGTTTCCCCAAATTTTAAATCAATATACTATCGACACAAGTTCAGTTAAAAATATTCCTGATTTCCATTTATAATAGCTTTGATTTTTGGTTTTCTTACCTTCTTCATGCGACTGTTCTCAAGATATATTTTTCTTACATGTTCAATTCACCCTGGATGTTTATTAAGGTAATTATTACCTATACTTCTATTGTTATCTATAATTCAAATTTTAACTATTACCTTGAATCTGTACTCCAGTACTAATTCCCACTTTATCATTCTATGCAGGTAACCTCTACTAAAATATTTCACCTTACCACTTCTGCTAGCAATTTATATGTCCAATAGTAAGTTTGGATTTCCATTTTACAGGTTGGTCGAGTAATCTACTTGGGGATTTCATTTATTCTATTTCTGAATAAATCTCAGACATAATATGTACTTATAAATTTCTGGGATAGAATCCTCAAATATTTGTATAATTTTTTGCACATAATTTTTGTTGGACATTATATGTATATGGATATGAATCCCTTGACTTAATATAGCCCAGTATAATTTAATATACTCTACTTCTAGTATTAAATTTATATTTACGATTCCCCCTATGATATGTTTTATAGGATTTCTATTTCAATTCTGCTAATAATTTATGAATTACTTACTGTAATTTTGCCATAATATTATGTCTTACGTATAGTATCCAGATCTTCAAATTTTACCACAGTAGAATTTTTGCTTTGAATGTTGTAAATTCACATTCATTATCAAACATACTTGTTTTCATTATGTACTAGTTTATTTAATAGATTTTCATGGTTAGTAAAATGATTCTACTGTATTTACTTTCTGGATAAACTGCTTCATATAGTTCAGCTAACCTCAGATTTAAACCTAATTCAAGGTTTAGACATTCTGAGAGTTGGTACTCTTCTCATAATTATCCGTGCAAGACTACAGATCTATGCTATATTTATTATAGAATATTTTGTTAAATGCATAGATCTAACTAATTACAACAAATAGAATTTTTCACATTATTTTCATACATAGAATAAAATCATTGACCAATCTAGCTAATTTCTTCACCACTATTTTAAATTCAATATAATAACAGAAATACAAAATAAAATGAATTAACATGTACATACCAATTTTGGTAGACTATTTTCCACCCAACCTATCATCTCTTTCTCCATAGCTCCCCCCGAGTAGAGATCAATTCCTTCCCGTAGTAGACAACCTCTTGTCTACCTAGAATTTTCTTATTTGAGCTTGCTTTCACATCATATTTTTTCTACAACTGCATCTAGTTAATCAGGATGTTGTTTTTATTTTTACCTAGGCTTTCTTTTTATTTTTTCACAAAAGTACTTTAAAACTAGATTTTTCCTCTTTCTAGTTTTATTCCACCTCTTCCGAGACATTGTCTTCTTTACTCGGGTATATTTTTAGATTTCTATTTGCAATATAATTTTCAATATTAAATTTATTTTCTCCAAGGATTTTTGGGGAACTGGGAAAGTCTTGGGAACCTTATCCATCCTCATGGACTTGGATTCCTGATCTCTAATTATAGTCTATTATTTAAACAATTAACTCCATTATCATTTTATTAAATTAAAGTAATAAAATATGTCCACAATAATTGTTTTCCCTTGGGTCCACTTTGACCCTTTTAGACTGTTCAACTGTCTAATAAGAGAAGAAAAACTAGGGATATTACTAATTCCCCCTCTAAAATAAAACATTGTCCTTGATGTTGCAAAGACAAAATATAAATTCACTTTTCTAATAGTGATGGATATTTTTCCTACATATCTTCCTCTTGCTCCCAGGTAGCTTCTTCGGGTGCAAAGTGCCTCCACTGCACTTTCACCTTCACCACTGTTTGGTTCCAGAGTTCAATTTCTTCATGTGCTAATATGTGAAGTGGCTCTGGAAGAAATTCACCTTCTCGTTCCATCTATATCACATTCCAATCAATGACGTGAGTAGAATCATGTACATACTTTTTTAATTATGAAACATGAAAAACATCGTGAACCTTAATATGACTAGGTAAAGCCAAATTGTATGCTACTGGCCACACTCTTTCCAGTACTTCGAAAGGTCCAAAGTAGTGTGGTGCTAATTTTTCACAGCTACCCATGTAAAAAATACTATTTTTGAGCTTAATCCTCAAGTACACATGATTGCCCACAGTGAATTCTCTATGAATTCTCTTTTTATCTACATAGCTTTTCTACCTATCTTGTGCTATCTTGATATTCTGCTCAATTTTCTTTACAGTCCTTTCCATTTCCTACAATGAATCAGGTCCAAGTATTAACTATCCTCTGGTTGACTCCAACTAAGAGGAATATGGCACTTTCTACCATATAATGCTTCAAAAGGAGTCATATTGATTGAGGCTTGGTAACTATTATTTTAGGCAAAATCTACCATACACAGAAAGTATTCCCACTTTGTTGGTATATCCATCACATACATTCTCAACATGTCTTCTAAAATCTAGTTTGTTCTTTTAGTTTTCCCATCGGTTTGGGGTGGTATGCAATACTAAAGTTCAATTTGGTACCCATTCCCCCAAGTAGGGTCTTCCAAAAATATGAATTAAACTTTGCATCTTTGTCTGATATGATCATTTTAGGAATACCATGTAACTTTACAATCTCTTTCATAAATACATTAGTCACTTGAGCTGTACCAAAAGTAGATTCTGCTTGTAAGAAGTGTTCATTTTTTGTCAATGTGTCTACAAATACCATTATAGAATCATGTTGGTATTTATTTCTTGGAAATCGAGTTATAAAGTCTATGGAAATTGTTTCCCACCTCCATTCTGGGATGGGTAAAGGATTCAACAATTCTGCTAGATGTTGATGCTCTACCTTTATCTCCTGACATTCCAAACATTTAGATAATTAATTAGCCACGCCATTTTTCATACATGGCCAAAACATACTCTTTCTCAAGGCTAAAATCAATTTATAATACCCCGAGTGTCCTGCATATGGTCTTTTATGATACTCATCTAAAATTTCACTTTTTAGTGAGCTCACATTGGGGATGTATAATTTGTTTTTATAACAAATAAATCCCTTCTGGTTTTTAGTATACCCCACTATCTCATTTTCCTGCAATTTTTATTGGAGTTTTTCATATCTTGGGTCTTGACTTATTACTTCTTGGATCAATCCTTCAATTTCAAAGTTTTCACTACTCCCAACACTATTCAAATTTTGACAAGCATTCCTACTTAAAGCATCCCCAATCTTGTTTTCCTTTCCTTTGATATGTTTGATCTCCATGTCAAATTCACTAAGGAAGGAAAACCATCTAGTGTGTCTAGCATTTAAGTGAGGTTGTGTGAAAAAATATTTCAAACTTATGTGATCTATCATTAATACAAACTTTTTTCCTAATAGATAATGTCTCAACATCTTCAAGGCATGTATTACAGTAGCTAACTCTAATTCATACACACAGTAATTCCATTCACGTTTCTTTATTTTTCTTGACTCATATGCTATGAATGAGTTTTCTTGCAATAGCAATCCTCCTAATCCTTCTTCACAAGCATCCGTACATACTACAAATCCTTGATTTTGATAAAAAATCCTTAAAATAGGAGCAGTTGTGAGTTTAAGTTTTAACTGTTCAAAACTATGTTGATATTTCTCTGTCAACTCAAGCTTCACTCCTTTCTTCTGTAGAGATGTGATAGGATATGCTAAGGATGAAAATATTTCTACAAATCTTCTATAGTATCCTGCAATTCCATTTTGAAAGATCTTATGGAGGGAACATCAGTAGGCACATGCCAATCCATGGCAGCTTGTATCTTTTTTGGGTCCACTGCTAATCCTTTTTTTGAAATATATGGGCAAAGTACTGAATTTTATCTTTATAAAAATCACATTTGCTAAGTTTAGCATACAAATTATGTTCTCTAAGTGTTTGTAAGACAATTTTGAGATTTTCTTTATGCTCAACGTCATTCTTAGAATATATCAGAATATTATCAATAAATACCAGAAAAAATTTGTCTAGAAATTTACTTAAGACATTGTTCATTAGGCACATAAAGGTAGCAGGTGCATTAGTCAACCCAAAAGGTAGAAATAAAAAATCATAGTGTTTGTATCTAGTTATGAAGGATGTTTTATTTATGTCTTCATCTTTAATTCTCAGTTGATGATAGACTGTCCTTAAATCAATTTTTGTAAACACTGTGGCTGCTCTCACTTGATCAAATAAATCATCTATCCTGGGTAGAGGATATCCATTCCTGATTGTTCTTTTATTCAATTTTCGGTAGTCTATACACATTCTGAATGTACCATATTTCTTTTTAACAAACAGTAGCGGTGCTCCCCATGGGGATAAACTTGGTCCTATATAGCCTCGGTCCAACAACTCCTGTAGCTATAGTTTTAACTCTAACAACTCTCGGGTACTCATTCTATATGGGGCTCTAGGGACTGTTGTAGCTCCTAGTATTAACTCAATTGAAAAATTAATTTCTCTTTTCGGGGGTAAGTAAGGAATTTCATCTGGAAATACATCCTTGAATTCTCTGATTACTGGTAATTGTTCTACATGTTATTTTTCACTTTGTTGTCCCAATCCTTCCACATGTACAACATACACTTGGCAGCCTTTTCTTGCTGTCCATTTCAACTGAAGTGATGAAATCTGTCTAACCGATGTTGGTTTGGGTTTCCCTTTAACTATCATTGGTTTTTCCTTGCCATCTATGTAGTGTATTGTTTTATCTAAAAAATTTAGTACGGATTTTTGTTTTTCTAATGAGTCCATTCCTACTAACACATCATAGGAGCCTAGAGGAAAAATATTCAAATTCAGTTTATTTTCATACCCATTTAAATTTACAACAATCTTTGGTAACTTGTGAGTCACTTTTCTTTTTGTTCTTGTAGCTAACCGAACTAACCATGGTTGCTGATTTTTTTTTTTACTTTAATTTTCACTTTTCCACCATCTAACGACTTATATAACTTCAATTTTCACCTAGATCTATCAAAACATAAACAGGTTTTTCAGCAAACATACCTTCTATTTCGACCATGGTTTATTGGTGTTCAGATTGATGATCTTCCTGTGCAACACTGATTCTCAGGATGTTTCTTGCCAAGTCATTTACACTAGTTTCCTCTCTCAACACTTTTATGTTGTGAATGGTTCGGTGAGGACAATCTCATAGAAGATGAGGTTCTCCGTAACACCAGCACTTTAGTGGCTCCCTCATTTTTAGAGTTCCATCTCTTTTAATGTTTCCATCTATTTGTTTACATCCTGTTTATGATTGGGTTGGTTGATGTTATCCAGTTTTGTTAAACTTCTTCCTTTGGTGATTTTTCCCAAAGTTCTTTAAGTATGATTGTTTTACTCTTTTTCCACTAGAGTCACCTTTTTCTTTGTTCTACCAATTTTTCGCTTGTTCATTTCTGCCTTTAAACTCCTGATAACATAGTCTTGCCTTGCGTACAACTTCATCCATTACCTTGGGGTTATCAAATTCTATCCTCTCCTTGTAGATAGTAGGTAGGAAGTTTAAAAATCGTTGTACCTTGGCCTTTTCTTCTCTAATATATGGTACATAGCAAAGCAGGTTGGTAAATTTGGTAACAAGCTCATCTATGGTAAGTTGTCCCAACCTAAGCTCATGAAACTCTTTGGTTTTGTCATCATAATATCATTCATTCAGATATCTAGATTTAAATTTTGTTTGGAAATGTTCCCAAGTGACAGTTTTCTCATCTAGCACATGCACCCTTTTGGTTTCTTCCCACCACAAGGTAGCGTAATTGGTAAATATCCAACCTAGCTTTGAAGTTACTTCCATATTCATAAACTTGGAAGTATTTTACCATGTTTAGAAGAAAATCTTCTGCATCTTCCTCCTTCTAATCATCATAAGAGGGAGGTTTGATTTTTTGGAATTCTCCTTACGATTCCTTTTTCCTTCTGGATTTTTGTCTAAAGGTTTCATCATCCTCAGATTCTTCTGAGTTGTTTTTGGTTTCCTTTCTCTTCCTACCTGAACCTTCACCTTCCTAACTGGTCCTGGAGGTTAATTCTATGATTAGCCTTTCATCCTCTTCGCTGGCTAGCGATAATATTTCATTGTGGGTTTTCAGCTGCACCATTTCTCTTTGCATCTGATATATCATGGCCAGCAACAGAGCATTTGGATCCGGTGGATTTTCTACACCACCCAAATCTACATACATTTCATCCCCTTCACTTATTGTTTCAGCTGTACAATTATGCACTAATTCACGGTACACAGAAATAGTTATTAGTGTGCATTAAAAAAAAAATTACACCAACATAATTTTGTGATTTTATTTTCTGGTGTGAGCACACATTTAGGCCTAGTGTTTTAACATGGGCTCTGATACCATTTGTAACAACTCCGCTTCCACAATTTGTTTTTCTCTTTATGGAATTAATATAATTTTCATACAACAGACTTAATGAGTTTTGTCATACTGTGAAGAACACTATGTAACAACTTCTCTATTTATTGTATTATTGTTTCATTATTTTCAAATATTTCGTTCAATAATTATTTCCAATTATATTTTTCTCCCAATTACTACTAGTGACATTTCTTACATCTTCTGTCAATGGACCATGATTTAGATTTTGATGCATTTTCTATCATAATAATATTATCATGAACTTGCTTTCCAATAACATCTTCTTCTTAAGACAATTAGTCCAAAGACCTATTTCCAATTAATTTCCCTACCACTAAGTGGACCAATTCTTTTTCCACATATTATCATACTTTTGAATTAAAGTTTTATTCTAAATTCTTAATATATAATCCTTTTTCAAAATATTCCACTTACCAAGGTTCCATCCTCAGGAAATATAAATTTTCAATACATTACCCTCCATGCTTTTGTCGTATTCTTCACACTTATTAATTTTTTATGTTACCCCTTTACGTAACTATATTTATGCCTATATAACATATATGTGAGACATAAGTTCGAGTTTGACTATTTATTAATTTTGTGGTTGTGTTGGACTTTGTCTTCCACATTGGAATTACAACCTATGGGAACTGGTATTAAACCACATATCTATATGCACACAGATTATGGGTTCTGAGGGTTTTTCCATGTGATTCACTACATGACCTGTCAACTGGCATAAAACAATTTCTGCATTTATGATTGTGTAATGGAACTCTGGCTCCATATATGTGACATCTGATGTCTAGCTCTTATGATGGTCTCGGGGTCTTATTTCATTTATTCCCCAGTACCTTAGTTATTAATGCTATAATACGACTCATTATCTTATCAAATTAACCCTCCAGCTACTGGTATACTCTCCATCATGAGATGGGTAATACCTAGACATTAGTGATCTAACCATACCTATGGTTATGGATTTTCTCCCTCCATTACATTTTAGCTCTATCCTATTTTCGAGTTTTCCTCTCTATTTACGCAGTAGCTCTCGGCTTCAAGAAAATTCATTTTACCTTAGCTGAGAAATCAATTTAAAACACTGTTACTGATGAAATAGGTAACTGCAATATTACCTACTTTTTTTTGGTAGCATAAAAAGCAACCGAATTTGAAAAGTGGTGATGCAGAATCACCTATTTTTTTTAGCACATTTTTGACACTCTAATATTTTTATTTATGATGTATGAATATTTGTTTTAAAATGTTAGTGATTTTCATGGTAATTTTGAAACGTATTGATGCAGCATCGACTTTTTTTTTTAGAGCGGTGATTTTCATGGTAATTTTGAAACGTATTGGTGCAGCATCAACCTTTTTTTTTTCAGTGGTGATTTTCATGTTGGTAATAAAACACAAAACTTAGATAAAAAAAAATATATATAAAAACAATAAAAAAAACCAATAAAAATGTAAAAAAAAGAAAAATTAACTTGTAAAAATAAAAAATTTAAACAAAAATAAATAAATAAAACAAAGAAAAAACAAAAATTTTCGAAAATTATATCAAAAGAAATGACAAAATTCGAAAAAAAAAGAAAAATAAACCAAAAAAAAAAAAAATCAAAAACATTTTTTTCTAAGTTATTAAAAAAACCATATAATTAAAAAAAAAATTTAAATAGAAAATTTAAAAATAATTTAAATTACAAAATTAAAATTTGGATAAAAAAAAATAAAATACAAAAAATAAAAAATTAAGTTTAAAAATTTAAATTAAAAAAATAATAATAACAAGAAAATAAAAATACAAATTTTAAAATTAACAAAAAAAACAAATTAAAAAAATTAAAAAAATTTAAAATTGAAAAAGAAAATTAAAATAAAAGAATTAAAAAAAAAAAAAACTATCATTAAAAAACAAAAAAATGAAAAAAACCACGTGCAAATAATTAAAAAACAAATATCCATAAATTTACTGTTTTTTTTTAAATGAAACATTTTATAAATTTTAAAAATAAAAAACTAAATAGACTAAAAGATTAAAAAAAATATTAAATTAAATTAAAATTTATTAAATTTAATAAATAAATTCTAAATTTTAAACAATAATTAATCTAAAAAATTAAACTAAAATAATAATAATAATAATAATAATAATAATTAAAACAAATTAAATTTAAAATAAAAAATTTGAATTAAAAAAAATAATTTTAATTTTTTTGAATTTAAAAAAAAATAAAAAATCAAATTAAAAAAAATAAAAAATAAAAATTAAAAAAAAATGTTTTGATCGTGGTGGCGCTGCCAATCGGCCTCCCATCGTGGGAGGGTGATTCCCGGAAATCAGCCTCAAGGCGATTCTTGGAATCGGCCTCTCGTCGCGGAGAACTCTGGTTATGGACAAGCCTTTTAGGTGGGAATAATAAGCTGAGCCACCGCGTCAAATTTTTTTTATTTTTTTTTAATATTTTTTTTTTTAATTTCATTTTTTATTTTTTATTTTTTTTTTAAATTCAAAAGATTTAAATAATTTTATTTTTTAATTTAATTTTTATATTTGAAATTTAATTTGTTTTAATTTTTTTTGTTTTTTTTTTTAATTTGTTTTTAATTTTATTCATTTTTTTTTCTTTTTAATTTTTTTTTCTAAATTTTGTATTTTCTTTTCTAACTGATTTTTTTTTTTAAAAAATTTCATATTCTTTTTTTATTATTAAATTTTATGTTTATTTTTTTCATTTAATTTTTTAAAATTTAGTAAATTTTGTATTTTTTTTTTAATTTATTTGAATTTAATATTTTTTTTTATTATTATTTTTTTAATTACATAACATTTTTATATTTTTTTTATTTCAATTAAAATTATGTATTTAAAGTTATATATATATATATATATATATATATAATTAAATTTAATATTTTCAAATTAATTTGTTTTTTATTTTATTTTTATTTTCAATTTTTCAATTTTAATTAATTTTTAAAGTTTTTTAACTTTTTATTTTAACAATGTTTTTTTTTTCTTTATATTTAAAATTTATTTTTTATTTCAAAATTTATTTGTTTATTCATTTGTTTATTAAATTATATATATATATATATATATATATATATATATATATATATATATATATATATATATATATATATATATATATATATTTAATTTAATTATTATTTTAATATTAACATTTTTTTTTTAATTTAATAAAATCTAATATATATCTTTAATTAAAAGTTCATATATATATATATATATATATATATATATATATATATATATATATATATATATATATATATATATATTATTTTTTTATAATTATATTTAATTTATTTTTTAAAATCTATTTGTTTTTTTAATATATATTTTTTTAAATTTAATATTTTTATTGTATTTTATTTCTCATTTTTTATTTTTAATTATTTTTTCATTTTTTTACTTTTAATTTCAGTAATGTTTTTTTTTTTAAGTTTTAAATTTATTAAAATTTAATACATTTCTTTATATTTTATTTTTTCTAATTTCTTTCTTTTCTTAAATTGTTTTTTTTTTCATTTAATAATTTATTTATTTATTTATATATATTTTGAAATTTTAATCTTTAAATTTTTTTTTTTATTTTATTTTATTTTTTTCTTAAATTTTAGGTTTTTTAATGGTTGAATTAAAATTTTTATTTTGCTTTTTTATTCCTATATATTTTTAAATTTTAAGCTTTAAAATGTTTTTATTTTTTAAATTTATTTTTTTCTTAAATTTTAAGTTTTTTTTAATGTGTAAATTTAAAAAATTTAAAAATGTTATTTCTATTTTTAAAAATGTCAAAAATATGACACAATTTTTTTTTTTTTGTTATTCCAGCTTCAACTGGTTTTGTTTTGAGGGTGTTTTTTCAATCCTTTTTTCAAGAAACAATTTTGTTTTTAGCATAATTTTATAAAATGTTGAAATTTGACCTTCAAAAAAACCCAAGTGCATTCTGGAATACACTTTTTTTTTGTTTTTGGGGTGTCTTTTCATGTTTTTTGAGTCTTTTTGGGCTAGAGTTCTCGTTTTGAGGTCAGGTTACCTATTTAATCGGTAATAGTGTTTTAATGGCGTCGAGGTTGAGCTCTTCTATTTTTATGAGGCCCCTCAGGTAAAACTCAGTCTCTGCACCATTTTACACTATGTGTTATGATTTTGCAGGTCTCTTGTTTTTGTTTGGTTTTCATTTTGTGGTTGCTATTATATTACGTTATCTCTGCAACTAATAGAAATTTCTTCTTCTGCTTGTAGTGAGGGATTTATTCTTATAATACCACGTATTCCACACAGAACCCCCTTTTTAATTTTCGTATAAGGTTTTTTTGCAATCATTAATGGTAAAATCTCCTCTGGCATGAAATTTTAGAGATTTCCCATGTCTGCGTAATTCCCAAATTCAGTGGTATATTTGTATACCATCTTGTATTGGTTGCAAATTTACGTTTTGTGTTTTGAATTTCGAACTCAGCTCTGGTTAAATCTTGTCTTCATTATAAATCAATTTCAATTAATTCGGTAAATGTCTAATGCACCGTGTTTTTACATACAAGTGAAGTGGTCACGGCATGAGAACCATTCCCTCTCCCACAAGAGAAATTTCTCATGGTTTCACCTCCTTACTGCATTTTAAATACTTTACAGGTAAACGTTATACCTCCATAGCTATACTTCCTCTCTAAAATTATAACTTTGGTTTCCAATAATTTTCTACCTTTCGATTTCTTTGTTGGTTGGCTCTTCTCGATTAGAGAATCCAACACCTTCATGGCATACGTCCCCTTATCCCATATTTTAGGGTCATGTAAAAACTAGTGGACCATCCAACTAATTCGTTCCAGAGTTTTTTTATACTTATTAGTTTTCAAGTTAATTAAATCTTAGAGATAGGAATTTCTACCCTATTCAGAGTTAATGAAGTTCGATTTCCTCCATTGCAATCTGATCAATTTCTTTCAATGGAATCTCTTTACTTCATACGATGTTATTTATTCCATATGTGTAGGCATTTTATGTACTCGATCTATTTGTACAATTATTTTCTTAATTGGAAATGGAATTTCAATGTTTGGAATAGAACAGGGTGTAAAATTTGTATTCCCTATATTGTACAGGAAATATACCGTTCCACGTTTCCCCAAATTTTAACTCAATATACTATCGACACAGGTTCAAGTAAAAATATTCCTGATTTCCATTTATAATAGCTTTGATTTTTCATTTTCTTACCTTCTTCATGTGATCATTCTCAAGATATATTTTTCTTACATGTTCAATTTTCCTTGGATATTTAGAAAGGTAATTATCACCTATACTTCTATTGTTATCTATACTTCAAATTTTTGCTATTATCTGGAATCTGTACTCTAGTACTAATTCCTAATTTATCATTATGTGTAGGTAACCTCTACTAAAATATTTCGCCTTACCACTTCTGCTAGCAATTTATATGTCTAATAGTAACTTGCACTCCTTTTTTTCAGGTTGGTCCAGTAACCTACTTGGGGATTTCTTTTATTCTACTTCTGAATAAATCTAAGAGAGACTATGTACTTATAAATTTCTGGGATAGAATCCTCAAATATTTTTAGAATTATATGGACATAATTTTTGTTGGACACTATATGTATATGGATATAAATACCTTGAATTAATATAACTCAGTATAATTTAATATGCTCTACTCTGAGTATTAAATTTATGTTTACCATTCCTCCTATGTTGTGTTCTATAGGATTTGTATTTCAACTCTGCTATTAATTTATGAATTATTTACCGTAAATTTGACATAATATTATGTCTTAGGTATGGTATCGAGATCTTCAAATTTTACCACAGTAGAAGATTTTCTTTGAACTTTATAAATTCACATTCATTATTAGAAATACTCATTTCCATTCTGTACTAGTTTATTTAACAGATTTTCATGGTTAGTAAAATAATTCTGTTCTATTTAATTTCAGCATAAACTACTTCATATAGTTCAGCTAACCTCAGATTTAAACCTAATTCAAGGTTTAGACATTATGAGAGTTTCTACTCTTCTCATAATTATTTGTGCAACACTACATATCTATGATATATTTATTATAGAATATTCTGTTGAATGCACAGATCTAATAGTTGAAAACAAATAGAATCTTTCACATTATTTTCATACATAGAATACAATCCTACTGATCTAGATAATTTTTTCACCACTATTTTAACTTCAATATAATAACACAAATAAAAAATAAAATGAGTTAACTTGTGCATACCAATTATGGTAAAGTATGTTCCACCCAACCTATGAGCTCTTTCTCCACAGCTACCCCCGAGTAGAGATCAATTCCTTCCCATAGTAGACAACCTCTTATCTACCCAGAATTTTCTTATTTAAGCCTCCTTTCTCATAAACTTGTTTCTATAACCGCGTCCAGTTAATCAAGATGTTGTTTTCATTTTTTTCCTAGGCTTTGCTTTTGTTTTTTCACAAAAGACTTTAAAACTAGCTTTTTCCTCTTTCTAGTTTTACTCCACCTCTTTCTAGTTTTATTCCACCTCTTCCTAGTAATTATCCCCTTTATTGGGGTATCTTTTTAGATTTTTATCTCCAATCTAATTTTCAATATTAAATTTATTTTCTCTAAGGATTTTTAATGAACTAGGAAATTCTTACGAACCTTATCCATCCTCATGGACTTGGATTCTTGATCTCTAATTATACTCTAGTCTTTGCACAGTTAATTAGATTATCATTTTATTAAATTAAAATTATAAAATATGTCCACAATAATTGTTTTCGCTTGGGTCCACTTTGACCCTTTTGTATTGTTCAAGTTTCTAATAAAATCAGAAAAACTGGTGATATTACAGATAATTTCTAACTTTATTAACCACTACAATTCATAACACAAAATTAAATTACTTGTGCATACCAATTTTGGTAAGACTATTGGCCACCCAACCTTGAGATTTCTCTTCAGAGTCCCCCCCGAGCAAAGACCAATTCCTCCAAATTGTAGAAAACCTCTTGTCTACCCAGGAATGGATTATTTAAGTCCGCTTTCCCTTTAGCATGTAGCCATAACTATGTTAAATTAATCAGGATGATGCTTTCCTTTTTGCCCAAGCTTTCCTTTTGTCTTTTCCAGAAAAGTACTTTAAAACTAAAATTTTCATCTTTCTAGTTTTATTTCAACTCTTATCAATAACTTTCCACTTTACTGGGGTATATTTTATATTTTTATCTCCAATCTAATATTTTTAATTTATTTTAATTTCTCCAAGGATTTTTGGAGAATTTGGGAAAGTATTCGGATTCTTATCCATCCTCATGGATTTGAAATCTTGGTCTATATTATATTATATTATTTGCATAATAATTAAATTTCCATATTTATTAAAATTAAAATATAATATGTCCACAATAATTGTTTTCCTTTAGGTCTACCCAACCTTTAGGATTGTTCAAATGTCTAATAAAAGCAGTAGGGATGTTACGTAAGAGGAGTTTCCTATTGAGTTTAAGGCCAAGCATAGAAAATTAAATCATATTCACAACCTAGAAATTAAAATGAAAATAAATCTTAGTGGATCAAACAAATAAATTGGGGGAAATCGATTCCATAAATTCAACAGTAAATGATTGTAATGGAAGCAACACTATCTCAGTATAAAATATTGAGTTTAATAATAGAAATGAAACAAAAATAATTCCATGAAGGAAACTGTATCAAACCATAAGGAAATTTTCACAGAAAAAAATTTGTAAATCGAATGAGGTTCTCATAAGAAGAAATGGAACAGTAAAAACAATTTGAGGAGTGGTAAACACAATAAATTTAGCCTCAGCCGTGGATATAATTTTTTAGAGACAGACTTTGTATTATCAAAATGATAAGTACTAAATTTCTTACCTGGAACTTCTAAAGCGACGTTACATCATAAATTTAATGAACAGAGGATGCGAAGAGGGTGAAATTCCCTTTCATATAGAGGACCTACAATCACAACCACAAAAAAAAATTACTTTTAGCAGAAGAAAACCAAAAATTTGACAAATGAAATGTAGAAAAATTTCATGAGTAAATTTAACGTTGAACAATCACTTACCTGAGGTGAGTAGGTAAATTTAATCAAGGAGATGAATGCTGCTAGAATGCACACAGGCCTGGGTGGAGAGCCAGAGATGAAGCCTTTCGGGCATTGAAAAGTGCAAATGAAACTCCGAAGAATGAAAATCCATCGAGAACATAACGGAGAAAAGAGAGGGAGAGGATATGACCTCATCATCACCATAAACGTGGCATCCATCCACAACACAAGAAAATCGATAAGATGAATCAGGCTATGTGACAGATTTAATTGATGGAGTACAAAGCATTAAACCATGGTAGCCTTGAACAGAGGAATACCATTAACAAATTGGAAAAAAATTATTGTAGCGATACAATAAAATCCCAATACGGATTATCAATTTTCGTCATAAGATAGCGTACCCATTGCTGAGCATATTAAAATATTGTCACAATTAGTTGATACATGGAAAAATCAAATACAAAAATCCAATGTAATATCATAAAATGGAATTGACTGTATGTGATATGTTATATGATATTAATTATCATTAATGTCATAATGCAGGTGGGAGTATATATGTAACATTTGATTATATTATTCAAACATCATAATAGTACCCACGTTTATGACTTCACAAAAGTAATTCGATTAGAGTCTAATGATTAACTGTTGGTAGAATGTAGAATTTGTTGGATAGAAAGTATCAATGATGCTTAGACACGCTTGAAATGGTTAAGGGTAAATGAATTATCCCTGGGCTAAGGGTTATGTCTACAATTGGATAAAATCCCTCATTCTATTAATATTAAAAGTTAAATTCAAAACGTTAAAAGAGTTGTATATGAATAAGAGTGTGGAGTATAATATTAGAATATAAAATATATATTTTAATATTTTAATAGATAACTTTAGCATGATGATTATTAAATTTATTATCTTAATAAAAATGCTAATAAAGGAACATTATTAATATGTAAATGAATAGTAAAATAAGTTACTATTACAACATAAATTGTACAGTGAAGAATTGTCACAAAGGACAGTCCAGACGGAAAGAGAAATTGTGGAATCGTTGAATAGGGTCTAAGGAACATTAACTTAGAGTTTTATTATGTTCACAAAAAATGATTTCATTAGAGAAATTATAAAAAAAAGAATGTACACATGTGTTGAAACATCACAACATGACGATATGTAATAAAGTCAAATAACAATAAAGTAGCATAAATTGTATAATTTTTATTTTTTTTGGGTTAGTAGAGTTGTTACAAATGTTATGAGAGCCCATGTTGAAAAAAAATAGGCCTATGTGTTCCCACATAGAAAAGAAAATATAAAAAACCCAAAAATATGCTGTTGTAAATTTTTTAATTTTTTTTTGAAATTGAAGCACTAATTTATTTCTGTATAGAGTGATTAAGTGTAGAAAAGTACAATTTCTATTATGAGTGATGGAGGATTGTACGTGGATATAGGTGGTGAGGTAAATCCACCAGATCGCAATACTTAATTGCTGGATATGGTTAGGGATATGAAAGGAGAATTGATTCAGCTGAGAACCAAGAATGAAAATTTGTTGCAAGCCAACGAAGAGCCAAAGAGGTTGATCAAAGAATTAACCTCAAGGTCTAGTCATGAAAGTGGAAACTGGAAAAAAAAGGAAAGAAGCTAAAACCAACTCAAAAGGATCTGAGGGTGGTGAAGCATTCAGAAAACATTCCAGAAAAAAAAAAGAATTTCAAGGAGAATTCTGAAAAATAAAACCTCCCATTTATGATGGTGAAAAGGACAAGCATGCAAAATCCTGGCTTCTGGAAATGGTTAAAGACTTTAAAGTCTTTGAATATGGAAGTACCCTTTGGTGGGAAGAAACCAAAATGGTACATGTGCTGGATGAGAAAATTGTTACTTGGGAAGACTTTCAAACCAAATTTAAGTCTAGATATCTGAATGAGAGATCTTATGATGATGAAGATAAAGAATTTCATGAGCTGTGATTGGGAAAACTCACCATTGATGACTTTGTTACGAAATTTAATAACTTTCTTTGTTATGTGCCTTATATCAGAGAGGAAAATGCCAAAGTACAATGATTTTTAAACTACCTACCTACTATCTATAAAGAGAGAATATAATTTGAAAATCCAAAGATAATGGATGAAGTTGTTTGCAAAGAAAGACTATGTTATCAGTAGTTCAAAGGCATAAATGATCAGCTAAAAAATTGCGAAAACAAATAAAAAGGGAAAATTGACTCTAATGTCAAAAGAGTAAAACAAACATACTTGGAAATTTTTGGGAAACGCCATCAAAGGAATAATTTTAACAAAACCAGAGAGAGCCAGCCAGGAAAATCATAGACTGTGTCTAAGAAGATGGATGAAAACATCAAAAAGGAAGGTGTTGTAAGAATGAAAGAACCATTAAAGTGTTGGGGATGTGTAGAGCCTCACCTATTATGTGACTGTCCTCATATAATAGTTCAGAACATTCAAGTGTTACAAGAGGTGACTACTATAAACTACATTGCTAGAAACATTCCAAGAATCAGTGCTACACTTGAGGATCGCCAAGCTGAGCACTAATCAATCATGATAGAAATATATGGTATGATTGATGAACAACCTGATTCTATTTTGATAGATCCAAGCTCCAATTTATGCTATATAATTCCTTAGATAGTGTAAAAGTGCAAGTTAAAATGACAAATATTTCAGCAACCATCGTTAGTTCAGTTAGCTATTGGGACAAAAAGAAAAGTTATGCATAAAATTCCAAAAATTGCTGTAAATTTAAATGGGTATGAAATTGAAATGAATCTAAACATTTTTCCTCTAGGATCATAATATGTGTTAGTGGGAATGGACTGGTTATAGAAGAAGAAAGGAGTGGTTAATTTCTTAGATAAAACAGTTCATTGTATAGATGGTGAGGGAAGACCTGTGATAGTGAAAGGAAAACCAAGATCCATATCCATCAAGGAAATTTATGCACTATAATTAAAAAGGGAAACAAGAAAAGGCTATTAAATGTATGATGTACAGGTGGAGGAATTGGGACAACAAACTGGAACAGAAGCTGTAGAAAATTTACCAGTAATTAGAGAGTTCAAAGATGCATTGCTGGAAATATGATGCAATATGTTGTCCTTGATGGCAACCTACTTGATGATGTTGTAATTGATGGAAATATCTTGATGATTTTCCATTTTGATAAGAAACCTATTTGTTAAAGATGTAAAAATTATGATTCTACAGGTCAGTTCAGATGTGACAGAGAAAGGAATTCCAGTAAGTGCCAGAGAAATGATAAATATAAGATGTCACAATGTATATGCAGGTTTTATTAAAGAAGCCCATGTATGGATGCAATATATATGGTACTTTTATGAAGGCGACCCGTGTATACATTCAAGATAACTATATACGCAATTTTTATGACGAGAAGTCGCGTATACATGCGGATAAGAACGATCAAAGTCACATATGCCTTTTACGCTCTAAAATTATGATACCAAGGGGCATTACCATGGCATTAGCCCATAGTATTGAGTGTTGTATTGTCTATTTGATTACGTCGAAGAATACCATTAACATTTGTGTGGTTTTGAGTCATGGTATTGGTAAAAGATAAATCTATATAAGGAGAAGAAGATCATAGTGCAATGTGTGCAAGAGAAATGGTTGTTAATGAAGAATCTTATCTAAGGTATATTTGCATGGGATGAACTATGTTTTAATTGATAAATTTGAATCTATGATACACCCATGGATACAATGATGCTTCATGATCTCTTGATATGAAATGGCTATGCTCTTGTGTGATCCATCGAAGAGATAATTAGATCTATGACCTGGCATAAGTGTGTTGAAGTCAAATGAAGGAATCTGGGTAATTTATATGGATTTGTTTCATTATGCAAAGTTTACATTTACATATCTATACACTATTTCATCTCAGTAAAAGCATGTATATATGCGGGTTTGCTTCAGAAAAAGCATGTATGGAAGTTTAGGGTTTTCTGAAGCTTATTGCAGATTTTTTTTTGTGATTCCTGTTATTTGTCTGTTGTCTGTCAATAAAGTCTTCTTGAAGTTCTGGGTTGTTTGAACACTGTATATGCTGGTAAGTTGATTATGTACAAATCTGATCAATGAGAGAATAAACATGGTTGATGGTGACTAACTGATGAAGGGTTATGCATTTCTAAAGATATATGTCTGAAAGCCTCAGATCTAGATCTGAGACTGATTGCATTATGAAAAAACAGTTTTCACAAAGCTATACGCAATTTGGTATTAAGGAAAGTGCGTATATACGCGGGTTCACTGAAGCGAAGTAGCGTATGAATTTTAAGTTGATGATGGTTCAGGGTTGAGTTTGTATATGCATATTTATTTTGAAGTCTGGGTTTCTTCTGATGAGATGATTACATTGGTCTCACTATTCTGATTGACGTATTGGGTAAAACTTATGGTTATTGATGTTTATGAAGATTTGTGTTGAAGCTATTTGATCTAGTATGGAAATTGATGAAACGTGGTCTGCAGTGGTTCTGAGGGTTGAAACCATTAGTATGAAAGTAGAAGCTTCTTGTTAGTCGAAGTTGGTGTTCTGTTCAGGGGGTTGAAGCTCCCTTCCAGGAGTGGCCAGTAAACAAGAAGAAAGGGGGTTGTAGCTCCCTTCCAGTAACATCTTGGAAACGAGAGAAGGTAGTAGCCTTCTGCAGGTAGATGCCTGCGTACTGATATGAGTCTCCATTAGTACTATATTGTAAAAAAAAATTCCATATAATAAATATTGAATACAGAGACAACAACAGCAGTGGTTTTCTTTCAAATTGGGTTTCCACCTTAAATATTGGTGTTCATGTGTGTGATGATTTATACTACTGTTAATACACATATATACTAATTCTCTAACAAATACATGACCGGTAAACTGATTTAAAGATTTTTGCTGAAAAATCTTTCTAAATTATAAAATTATTTTAGTATACGCTAGTTTCTTTTAGTATATGCACGTGTATATGCTAGTTGGGGTCCTCAAAGTCGCACATGGAATTATGTAAAGAAAAAGTAAAAATATGTTTAGTAAGCTCTAAATACTGATTCACCCCCCTGCCCCCTCCCCTCACAGTATTTTTTCAACAATTGGTATCAGAGTAGGTCCTTCTAAAGAAGCGTAGTGGCTAGAAGGAAGATCAGCCAACATGAGAAATCAAGATGGGATAGCATCTATCAGGCCTCCTCTCTTCAAAAGAAATAATTTAATCTTCTATAATTTTAAGGACAAGATCGTATCTTCAGTCTCTTGGAGCAGATGTATGGGCCATAGTTGAAGGAGGTTATCAATATCCAACCTCAGTTCCAACAGATGAAATGACAAGAAATAACTATGAAAATAATGCAAAGGTGGTCAATACATTATTGGGGAGTCTGACTAAATCAGAATTTTTGAAAGTCATGTAGTTTAATACAGCAAAGGAAATATGGGACAAAATAATTCTAAGCTATGAAGGTGATACAAAGGTAAAAAGTGCTAAACTCCAAACTCTCAAAATTCAATACGAAAATCTCAGGATGCTTAATGAGGAGAACATTTCTAGTTTCTTTGTACATTTGGATGATATTGTAAATCGTATTAGAAATTTTGGTGAGACCATAACTGACACTACTCTAGTAGAAATGGTTTTAAGATCTCTAACCTCCAAATTTGAGTCAAAAGTGTCTGCTATTGAAGAGAAGAAGTATCTACAAACTCTTACTAGTGTTCAACTTCATGGTATTGTAACTGCTTACGAAATGAGAAAAGGAGGTCCATCTGAAGTCAAAGAAGTTGTCTTTAGAGATGCTGCAAAAGGAAAACAAGTACACGAAACAGAAGGATCAGGGTATATTCCAGAAGAAGATGAGGTAAATTTTGTAAAGAAGATACAACTTGGCACTGGAAGGTTTAGAGGTAAGCTTCCTTTTAAATTTTTTTCTTATGGAAGAGTTGGTCATTA
Organism: Pinus albicaulis; assembly: GCA_034641835.2. Lineage (NCBI taxonomy): Eukaryota > Viridiplantae > Streptophyta > Pinopsida > Pinales > Pinaceae > Pinus > Pinus albicaulis. The sequence goes on along the minus strand of CM076576.1, from coordinate 684,265,759 downwards.
AGCTACAAAATGTCCGCATAAGGAAATTCATGAAAAAGGAAAGGAAGTAGCAAAAGGAAATAAGAATCAGTTTATCAATAGAAAAGATTATTATACTCATGAAGATAGTGATGGGTTATCAAATAGTGAAGAAGGATAATTTGATCAAGATGTTAGACTTCTCATGGCATTTGAAAATGATTCTAGTGAGGCTAAGGATACCTTTATGGATGCCCTATAAGATAATGATTTTCTTGAAGAAATAAATAAACTCAAAATATGTTTGGAAGAAAAAAAATATCCATAGAAACTCTAAAGAATCAGCTTGTAGAAAAGGAGAAACACAATGAGAAATTAGAATGTGAAATAGTAAGTCTAAGAAAAGAAATTGAGAAAGTGGAAACGTTGAATATTTGATTTGCTAAAGGATCTGAAACCTTAGATGAAATTATCAAGGTACAACATTCTCCTCTTTTAAATACAAATATTGGACATGTCGGAGAATCCTCTCAATCTTCAACACCAAACTATCTAAATGCAGCTACAACCAACCTACAACATTCTGTCACTCAGCAAGGGAACAAAGAAACTTTACAGGTAAAGCATGACTACTTTAATAAAAAGAACAATAACAGAAATATCTTTTAGAGAAATACCAATCAACAGGTAAACTCAAATAGAAGGTTTCATGGTCGGAGAAATTTCTTCTTTAATGGACAATGTTTCTCATGTCATAATTTTGGTCATAAAGTTGTTCAATGTGTTGCATAAAAAACCATCATGACCAGAGAAGCAAGAAAGAAAAGAAATGAGACCAGAATAAAGAAGAATATGTATAACAAATTTTCTCCTCTTCAAAATGAAATTGAATGTGCTTATTGCAATAAGTTTGGTCATGAAGAATCTGAATGCAGGAGAAAAATTCAGCCAAAGGAGCATATACCTTCAATTTCCAAGGTATGGAGAAAGAAGGACTTACAGGTTGAGAACTGTGGCATAGATTTATTTGCAGAAGGAGAATAAAATCAATGGTACATTGATAGAAGATGCTCAAAACACATGACAGGTGACAGAAATAAACTTCTTGCATACAATGCTCTAGAAAGAGAAAAAAATGTTACGTTTGGAAATGATACTCCTACTGTCATTAAGGGAAAAGGTTCTATTTTTCTAAAGGAAAAGGTGAAAGCTAACAATGTTATGTATGTGGATGGGTTAAAACATAACTTGTTAAGTGTATGTCAAATGTGTGATCAAGGAACTGAAGTTGTCCTTATCTAAAAAGAATGTGTGGTATGTGAACTTGACACGGGAAAAACAATAATAAAAGGAACTAGAACACCAAGAAATTTTTGTGTATTGAAAAGTTGTAAAGAAAAATGTTACTTGGGTAAATATTTAGAAAATTGGCTATGGCACAGAAGATTGGGGCATTTGAGCTTCTCTCAAATCGGTAAATCTAGTAGACTCAAAGCTGTTCGTGATCTTCCCAACATTACTCTACCTGAAAGTACCATATGAAAATATTGCCAATTTATTAAGCACACCAGAGTGAAATTCAATGCCAAAGAAGGATCAACAAGTAAGCCTCTTGAACTCATACATACCGATGTATGTGGACCTATGAGAAAAAAATCACCCCATGGAGAACAATACTATATTCTATTTATTGATGACTTCTCTAGAATGTGTTGGATTGGGTTAATAAAAAATAAAGATGAATCTCTTGAAAAATTTTAGATCTTCAAAGCCCTGGTTAAAAATGAATTAGATCTAGAAATAAAATGTCTTAGATCTGACCGAGGAAGGGAATATATATCATATGAATTATTTGATTTTTGTGAACAACATGGCATAAAAAGATAGTTTTCTGTAGCTGGAAGCCCACAACAAAATGGCATAGAAGAAAGAATGAATAGAATAGTGCAACAAATGTCCCATGCTATGCTTGATGATTCTAGAACACCTGATACCTTTTGGGGAGAAGCAACACATACTGTTGTAAATATTATTAACAAGGCTCATGTTCATGTGAACAGTGATAAAACTCCTTATGAGCTTTGGTATGGTAATCTTCCAACTGCAAAGAATTTTATAGCTTTTGTAAGCAAATGTTTTATCAAGAACAATGATGAAAAACTTGGAAAGATTGAACCTAGAGTAGATGAAGGAATATTTCTTGGTTACTCTTCTAGAAGTAAAGCATATAAATGTTACAATAAAAGACTTCGGAAGAGTGTTGAATGCATTGATGTTGTAATTGATGAGTCTCTCTCAGATCCAAAGTGGGAAATACCAACAACAAATGAAGATGATGGTGATGTATATCTTCCTGCATCAAATAGCAACAATAGAGAAGGTGAACATAATGAAGCAAGAGAAGAAGATCTATCCGAAAAGGCTCCATATAGGTATGTTCAAAAGAATCATCCAGAATCTCAAATTTTGGGAGAAAAGGGATCAGGGGTCCAAACAAGAATAACTCTTGTAGGATCTCCTAGCTATCTAGCATTTCTATTCACTATTGAACAACAGAATGTCAATCAAGCTGGAAAAGATGAATGTTGGATTCAAGCCATGAATGAAGAACTTGATCATATTGAAAAGAATCATACTTGGGAATTGGTTCCAAGACCTCATGATAAAAATGTTATTGGAACAAAATAGATATTCAAAAACAAGTTAAATGAAAATGGAGATGTTATTAGAAAAAAAACTAGACTTGTTTGTAAAGGGTATACTCAACAAAAAGGTATATACTTTGAAGAAACAGTTGCTCCTGTAGCTATACTTGAGGCCATAATAAATTTTCTTGACTTTTTAAGCTTTCAACAATTCAAATTTTATCAAATGGATGTTAAATCTACTTTTCTCAATGGTTATCTAGAAGAAGAAGTTTATATAGAACAACTAGAAGGATTCTTTTTGGGAAATGATGAAAACCTTGTCTGTAAAATTAAAAGGCTTTATATGGTCTCAAACAAGCTCCAAGGGCATGGTACTATCATCTTGACAAATATCTTCATCAACGAGGATTTTCAAAGGGATCTGCTGATAGCAACTTACACACAATAACTGAAAATGATAAACTATTGATTGTACTAGTATATGTTGATGACGTCATTTTTGGAAGTAATGAAGAGTCCATCAGTTAGAAATTTTCTTATGTTATGCAGCAAGAACTTGAAATGTCTTTACTTGGGGAACTAACATTTTTCCTTGGCTTACAAGTGCAACAAGCAACAATTGACATATTTTTATCTCAAGCAAAATGTCTTAAGAAATTTTTGAAGAAGTATGGGATGGAAGACTACAAACCTAGAAGTACACAAATGGTAACTGGGTGTAACTTTAGTTCTCATGATGATTCTCCCACAGTGAATCAACCAGAATACATATCCATGATTGGAAGTCTACTTTATCTCATTGGGACAAGACAAGACATTATGCATGCAGTTGGGATTGTAGGGATATTCCATGCTAATCCAAAAGAGTCTCACCTTCAGGTTGTAAAAATAATATTCAAATATCTACAAGGGACTCAAGACTTTGGTCTATGGTATCCAAATAATGTTGATCTCACTCTTCATGCTTACACATATTCAGATTCGGCTAGAAATGTTGATGATCGAAAGAGCACTAGTGGTGGTAAATTCTATATGGGGCCTTGATTAGTATCTTGGTTCAGCAAGAAACAAAGTTCTGTTGCCTTATCTACAGTAGAAGCACAATATGTGGTTGCCACATCATGTTGCACACAACTACTTTGGATGATGTAGACTTTACAAGACATTCAAATCAAATGTTCACCTCCCATATCCATTTTGTGTGATAACACAAGTGCCATTAGCATCTCAAAGAATCCTGTTATGCATTCCAAGACCAAGCACATTCCTATCAAGTGTCACTTCCTACGTGAACAAGTACCTGAAAAGAAGGTTAAGTTAGAGTATGTTCCTTCCAAAGAACAAGTTGCTGATATATTTACTAAATCTCTTCCCAGGGAAGATTTCAAATATCTTCGACAGAAGCTGCGAGTTGTCTCTGCTTCTCAGATCAGATCTGCTTGATTTCAGAAGATTAAATTCAGTACATGGGTTTCATAATTAAAAATTGTGTATATACGCGAGTTTCTACGCATAAAACCGCGTATGGGTTTTGCTGACAGAAACTCTCTAGGTCAGCATTTTAGAAAAGTTGTGGTGTTTTCGGGTGTTCAAAATGCACAAGCTAAGGGGGAGAACTTGTCATGTGGAAAAGGATGGATTTTTGGTATTCTGATTTGTTATTGTGCTATGATCTCATGTTCGAGATTCTTTGGTTTTGGTTATAAAAAGTCATATATGTAATTTGATGAAAAGGTCATATTAAGACCTATGATGTAAAATTGTTATATTCAGTTATGTCAGGACTTGTTCAAATATGTAATTCCACTTGGTTGGATCATTGATGTATGTATGAGTCCTTGGTGATAGGAAAGGTCATACTAGGTTGAGTTATAGAGTCATGTACTTCATTGAAAAATATGTCTGAAAATTCATCATGAACTCAGGGGGAGCATGGTAATTTCAATGCACATCAGATATGCCCTTTGCCCTTGACATCAAAGGGGGAGATCATCTTGGTGTTTGAATAATGGTTGTGATTAACATACATATCTATTGTGGTGATCAAACACCATCATCATTTCCATCAATTCCAAATGGGGATATTGTTGGCAATATGATGAAATATGTTGTCCTTGATGGAAACCTACTTGATGATGTTGTACTTGATGGAAAATTCTTGATGAGTTGTTGTTTTGATAATCAAAATTATGTTAAAGATGTAAAAATGATGATTCTACCAGTTAGTTTAGATGTGACAGACAAAGGAATTCCAATAAGTGCTAGAGAAATGATAAATATAAGATGTCACAATGTATGCACAGGTTTGATGAAGGAAACCTGCATATGGATGCAATGTATATGCTACTTTTAGGAAGGCAACCTGTGGATACATTCAAGATAAATGTATACACAATTTTTATGACAAGAAGTCGCGTATACACGCATATAAGAACAATCAAAGTCACGTATGCCTTTTACGCTCTAAAATTATGATACCAAGGGGCATTAGCATGGTATTAGCCCATAGTATTGAGTGTTGTATTGTCTATTTGATTATATCCAAGAATACCATCAGCATTTGTGTGGTTTTGACTCATGGTATTGGTAAAAGCTAAATCTATATAAGGAGAAGAAGATCATAGTGAAATGTGTGCAAGAGCAAGGGTTGATAATGAAGAATTTTATCTGAGGTATATCTGCATGGGATGAACTCTATTTTGATTGATAGATCTAAATATATGATGCACCCATGGATACAATGATGGTTCATGATCTCTTGATCTGAAATGACTATGCTCTTGTGTGATCCATTGAAGAGGTAATTATATCTATGGCCTGGCACAAGTTTGTTGGAGTCAAATGAAGGAATCTGGGTAATTTCTATGGATCTGTTTCATTCTGGAAAGTTTACATTTACATATCTATATGCTGGTTCGTCTTAGTAAAAGCACATATATATGAAGGTTTGCTTCTGAAAAAGCGCGTATGGAGGTTTAGGGTTTTCTGAAGCTTATTGCAGATGTTTTTCTGTGATTCTTGTTATTTGTCTGATGTCTATCAATGAAGTCTTCTTGAAGATCTGGGTTGTTTGAACACTGTATATGCTGGTAAGTTGATTATGTACAAATATGATCAATGAGAGAATAAACATGGTTGATGGTGACTAACTGATGAAGGGTTCTGCATTTCTAAATATATCTGACTGAAAGCCTTATATTTGGATCTAAGACTGATTACGTTCCAAAAAATAGTTTTCACAGATCTATACGTAGGTTGGTATGAAGGAAATGGCGTATATATGCGAGTTCAGTGAAGCAAAGTAGTGTATGCATTTTAAGTTGATGATGGTTTAGGGTTGAGTTTGTATCTGCATATTTATTTTGAAGTCTGGGTTATTTCTGATAATTTGATTACAGTGGTCTCACTATTTAGATTGATGTATTGGGTAAAACTTATGGTTATTGATGTTTATGAAGGGTTGTGTTGATGCCATTTGATCCAGTATGAAAATTGATGAAACGTGGTCTGTAGTGGTTCTGAGGGTTGAAGCCTTCAGTATGGAAGTAGAAGCTTCCTGTCAATAGAAGCTAGTGTTATGTTCAGGAGGTTGAAGCTACCTTCGAGGAGTGGCTGGTAAACGAGAAGAAAGGGGGTTGTAGCTCCCTTCTAGTAGTAGCTAGAAAACGAGAGAAGGTAGTAGCCTTCTGCAAGTAGATGCATGCGTACTCATATGAGTCTGCATCAGTACTATATTGTAAACAATTTTTCCATATAATAAATATTGAAGACAAAGACAACAGCAGCTGTGGTTTTCTCCCAAATTGGGTTTCCACCTGAAATATTGGTGTTCATGTGTGTGATGATTTATACTGCTATTACTACACATATTTACTGATTCTCTAACAAATGCATGACTGGTAAACTAATTTAAAGATTGTTCCTGAAAAATCTTTGTAAACTGTAAAATTATATCAATATACGCTAGTTTCTTTCAGTATATGCGAGTTGGATTTCTCAAAGTCACGTATGGAATTTTGTAAAGAAAAAGTTAAAATCTGTTCATTAAGCTCTAAATATTGATTCAACCCCCCCTCTCAGTATTTTTTTAACATGTATTTCCAGAGGAAATCCCCCATCTACCCCCTAAAAGAGAAATTTATTTTCTAATTGAATTGGTACTAGGAGCTATACCTATCTCTAGAGCACCTTATAGAATGAGCACCCCTGTGTTGTTAGAGCTAAAACTACAACTACAAGAGTTATTAGATAGAGAATACATCAGACCAAGTGTGTCTCCTTGGGGAGCACTGGTACTATTTTTTAGAAAGAAATAAGGCACATTCAAGATGTCCATAAACTACAAAAAACTAGATAAATTGACCGTAAAGAACATATATCCTATGCCAAGAATAGATGACTTATTTGATCAACTAAGAGGAGGCACTATATTCTCAAAGGTTGATTTAAGAATAGGATACGATCAACTCAGAATCAAAGATGAAGACATAAATAAAACAACATTCCAGACTAGATATGGACACTATGAATTTGTAGTCCTACCTTTTGGACTTACTAATGCACCTACTACATTCATGTGTTTGATGGATAGTGTACTGCACAAGTATCTAGGCAAGTTTGTATTAGTGTTCATTGATGAAATTTTGGTATATTCCAAAAATGAATAAGAACACAAAAAAAATATCAAAATTGTCCTATAAACACTTAGAGAACATAAGTTATATTTCAAACTCAACATGTGTGAATTTTACATGGAAAAATTCAGTATTTGGGTATGTAATTTCAGAGGATGGCTTAGTAATAGACCCAGAGAAAATACAAGCCATTATGGGCTGGCCTATACCTACTTATGTCACAGCCATAATATTTGTCATGGGTATTGCTGGATACTACCATAGGTTTGTGGAAGGATTTTCAGTCTTAGCCTATCCTATTACTTCTTTATAGAAAAAGGGAGTAAAGTTTGAATGGATAAAAAAGTGTCAAAATAGTTTTGAATAGTTCAAACTTAAACTAACAATTTCCCCCATATTGAAGATTGCTGAAATAAACAAAGAATTTGTAGTATGTACAGATGCATGTGGAGAAGGATTAGGAGGAGTATTACTACAAGAAAACTCAGTCATAGCATATGAGTCACGAAAATTAAAGAAACATGAACATAATTATACTGTGTATGACTTAGAGTTAGCTGCTGTGATACATGCATTGAAGATGTGGAGACATTATCCACTAGGAAATAAGTTTATACTAATGAGATATCACATAAGTTTGAAATACTTCTTCACTCAACCTGATTTAAATGCTAGACAAGCTAGATGGTCATCCTTCCTTAGTGAGTTCGATATGGAAATAAAACACGTTAAACGAAAGGAAAATAAGATTGGAGATTCTTTGAGTAGGAATGCTCATCAAATTCTTAACAATGATGGAAGTAATGTGAAATTTTACATAGAAGAATTGATACAAGAAGGGATGAGCCAAGATCAAAACTACATGAAATTACTAGAAAAATTGCATAAAACTGAAATAGTGGGATATATGAAAAATCAGAAAGGGTTGATTTATTACAAACAAATATTGTATATTCCAAATGTGACATCATTAAAAAATGAAATTTTAGATGAATATCATAAAATACCTTATGCATGACATCCTGGTTATCAAAAAATTATTTCAGCATTAAGGAAGAACATGTTTTAGAAAGTATGAAGAAATATGTGGCTGATTGTCTAGCTGGATGTTTAGAATGCCATGAAGTGAAAGTGGAACATCATCATCTAGTAGGATTGTTAAACCCTTTTCCTATTCCAGAATGGAAATAGGAAGTGGTTTCCATAGATTTCATTACAGGATTGCCTAGAACTAAGTATCAACATGACTCTATAATGGTGGTTGTAGACACATTTACTAAAGCTGCACACTTTTCACCATACAAGACACTTTTGGCACAGCTCAAGTAGCTAATATATTCATGAAAAAAATTGTGAAGCTACATGGCATTCCTAAAATGATTATACAAAATAGAGATGCAAAATTTACTTCAGCTTTTTGGAGGATTTTGTTTGGAGGAATGGGTGCCAAATTGAACTTTAGTACCACATAAAATACTCAAACGGATGGAAAAACTAAAAGGACCAACCAAATTTTATAATACATGCTATGCATGTATATTATGGACAGATCTACAAGATGGGAATATTTTTTGTATTTAGCAGAATTTGCATATAACAATAGTGATCAAGCATCAATAAAGATGAGTCCTTTTGAAGAATTGTATGGAAAACATGGCTACACGCCGCTTAGCTGTAGTCAACCAGAAGATAAGTTAATTCTTGGACCCGATGCATTGCAAGAGATGGAAAGAATTGTGAAGAAATTTCAGCAAAATATAAAAATAGCTCAATATCGACAAAAGAGTTATGGAGACAAAAAGAGAATCCATAGATAATTCAAAGTGGGAGATCAAGCTTAAAAAGAGTACTTTATATACTGGTAGGTGTGCGATGTTAACACCACACTACTGTGGATCATTTGAGGTGCTAGAAGAGTGGGGCCAGTAACTTATAAAATGGCTCTACCTAGTCACATTAAGGTTCACTATTTTTTTCATGTTTGCTTATTGGAAAAGGGTACATGATCCTACTCATGTAATTGTTTGGACTGTGATACAGGTAGAAACAGAAGGGGAATTTATTCCAGAGCCCCTTCATATACTGGCACGAGAAGAATTCGAGCTTCAGAATAGGACAATAGCTAGGGTGAAAGTGTAGTGGAGGCACTTTACCCCTGAAGAAGCTAGTTGGGAGCAAGAAGAGGAAATGAAAGAGAAATATCCATCACTGTTTGAAAAGTGAACTGATATTTTGCAACATTGAGGAAGGTGTTTTCTTTTAGAGGGGGAATATGTAATATCCCTAGTTTTATGCTTTTATTAGATAGTTGAAATCCTAAAGGTTAAGTGGACCTAAAGGAAAACAATATTTGTTGACATATTATATTTTTTAAATTTATAAATGTGGAATTTTAGTTTTTTTGCAAAGAATAGAGTAAATTAGAGACCAGGATTTCAAGTCCATGAGGATGGAATTAAATCCAAAGACTTTCCCAAATTCTCCAAAAATCCTTGGGGAAAATAAAATAAATGAAAATATTATATTTGAGATAAAAATCTAAAATATACGTGAGTAAAGTGGAAAACTAGAAAGGTGAAAAAGCTAGTTTGAATTTTTTTTGTGGAAAAACAAAAGTAAAGCATGTGCTAAGGGAAAACATCACCCTGATTTAACTGGACGTAGCTATGGAAACATACTAAAGGGAAAACAAGCTTAAATAAGAAATTCTTGGGTAGACAAGAGGTTTTCTACACTTTGGAGGAATTGATCTCTACAGCGGGATTTGTGGAGAGAAAGCTTAAGGTTGGGTGGAAAATAGCCTTACAAGAATTGGTATGCAAAAGTAATTAAATTATGTCTCATGATTTTATTATGATGAGAGTTAAAACTATTATGGTTTATGTAGAAGATACATGGGAAATTATATTTTCTATATTATTAAATCATATCATTAATTTTTGTTAGTGTAAGATATAGAGTTTGATGTATTAACATAACCTACTATGAAAGGTATAGTTAGTTCTATAGAGTTACATAGAAAATTTAAATTAGTAAAAAAGTAAAGATAAAGTCTAAACCCAAGAAGGAGGGTTTAAATCTACTATTAGGTTGAAGGAATCTAATTATTAAATGCATAAAATACCTTAGTAAATATGGAAATGATGTAAGAGCCATAATTACTATAATTAGGTCGTAAACAATAATGAAATAGAATCTAAGTACAGTAAGAGGTAATTGTTAGTCTAGATGAAAACAAGATTGCACCAATTAAATCTAAATAACTATGTTGTACATTAACAGAAAAGTTGCATATAATTATTCATTCTGATACTTGAATAAGAAATTAAATATCAAGTTCATATTAAAGTACTAGAGGATACTACAAGAGAAATAGTGCAATGAAGTAGACCAAGACATATACCAAGTACTTATAAAAATGAAAGTTTATTATTATAAACATAACATGAAAATTGTGTTATCAATGATAGAAATTATCATTACAATATGTCGTCAATTATTTGACAAAGTCCATTGTTCTATATAAAAAAATACATGAATTAGAAATAAGGACATAGCCTTGAATTGAGAGGATTGAATTCTATGTGCAACATGGACCAACTTGTAAATATAATAAATGATACCAAATGTCAAATTTTGCAGAATGAATACCGAATTTGAGAAAGGGTAAAATGAGATAAGTGTGATACCTGCACAAAGATACTGTATATGAGGGTCAGTATATGAATACAATAAATTAATAAATTAAATAACATACAAGAACTTGGCAAGGGTAACTGAAATAAAAATATTACCTTGTCAGTCAAACAGAAGAAAATAAGTGAGTATATGAAGGTTAATGTACAGAGGAAAATATTGTATTGAGAGTATGTAAAACATAAAAAGGAAATTACCTATATGTTGGCAGACACGGTATGTACTTGAATTGTGGAATGACCTTGATAGAAAAGAAGGAGTTCTTGTACATTAAATCGTTTTAATAATTTAGGAAAATTAATAAAATGAGAAGTACTATTGAAGAGAGGAATAGCAGAATTCCCTTATCAAAGTAATTATTGAACAAGTAATTAAATAAATAATTGTAAGTCATAATTGTAATTATTTAAAATAAAATAGCTTCTGGAAATTAATACAGAGTCATTATAATTATGTATCTATGTATACAGAAATGAAAATTGTGATTCAAACTGTAACTAAATTTAAGATCCTATTACATAATTTGAATTAGCAATTGGTTTCATACCTAATAGAATTATGGTATGACTAAAACTAATGGGACTATACAAAAAAAAGTGCATATCTTTATTGACAAAGAAAAATTAGGAATTATATACCTAATTTCAATTTGGTTCCCTATAGTTAGGGTTACTGTGACAAATAGAAATTCAATCATCGTAGAGGAAAAACGATGTATGTATTCGTGAACGAAAATGATTGTAGAATAGAGTCATTCTAATAGCCAAAAAATGATTGACAAAATTTATTTTTTCATATTGAATTAAAAACGAATATGAATGAATTTTATAAAGTATATAATTCAAGAATACCGACAATTTATACAAACAGAAATCAAACCATTTCATGAATTAATAATATACATTCTTTGTAACCTCCCAAGAAAGCTAATGATGGAAATACCAATTTGAAATGAATAGTCGTTTCATATTGAGTCTAAGGCCAGGGAGAGAAAAATAAATTGTATTCCCTTCCTAGAAATTAAAATGAAAAAGAAATCTCTATGGATTAAACAAATAAATTGAGGGAAATCCATTCCATAAATCCAACAATAAACAATTGTAATGGAAGAAATACTATTGCTATATAAAAGATTCAATTCAATAATAGAAATGATAAGAAAAGCATTCCATGAAGGAAACTCTATCAAACCATAGAGAAATGTTCACAGAACAATATTTGTAAATCGAATGAGGTTCTCATAAGAAGAAATGGAATGATAAAAACAAGTTGAGGAGCAGTAAACTCAATAAATTTAGACACAGACATGGATATAAATTTTTAGAGACAAACTATGTATTATCAACATGATAAGTAATGAATTTCTTACCTGCAAATTCTAAAATGATGTTACCTCAGAAATTTAATGAATAGAGGATGCGAAGAGGGTCAAATTCCCTTTAGTAAAAAGGACCTCCAATCAAAGCCATAAACCAGAATTAGTTTTAGTAGAAGAAAACCAAAAATTTTACAAACGAAACATAGAAAAATTTCATGAGTAAATTTAACGCAGAAAAATCACTCACCTGAGGTGAGTAGGTCGTCGTAAGAAAGGAGATGAGGGCAACTAGAATGCACACGGGAATGGGTGGAGAACCCGAGTTGAAGCCTTGCCGGCATTGACAAGTGCAAATGAAACTTTGAAGAATAACAATCCATCAAAAACCTAATGGAGAAAACGGAGGGAGAGGATATGACCTCATCCTCACCATAAACGTAGCATCCATCCACGGTGCAAGAAAATCAAAACGATCAATCAGGCCATGTGACATACTTAATTGATGGAGTTCAAAGCATTAAACCATGGTAGCCTCAAACAGAGGAATACCATCAACGTGTTGGAAAAAAATTATGGTAGGTATACAATAAAATCCTAATATAGATTATCAATTTTCATCATAAGATACAGTACCCATAGCTAAGCATATTAAAATACCATTACAATTAACTCATACATCAAAAACTCAAATACAACAATCCAACATAGTATCATAAAATGGAATCAATTGTATGTGATATGTTATATGATATTAAATGTGATGAATGTCATAATGGTGGTGGGAGTATATATGTAAAAATTGATATATAGTATTCGAACGTCATAATAGTACTCACGTTTATGACTTCAAAGAAGAAATTCGATTAGAGTCTAATGATTAAGTATTGGTAGAATGTAGAATTCGTTTGGTAGAAAGTATCAACGATGCTTATAAACCATTGAAATGGTTAAGGGTAAATGAATTATCCATGGGCTAAGGGTTATGTCTACAATTGGATAAAAATTGTCATTATATTAATCTTCAAAGTTAAAGTCAAAAGTTTAAAAAAGTTGTACATGAATAAGAGTGTGGAGTTTAATATTGGAATATAAAATATATATTCTAATCTTTTGATAGATAACTTTATCATGATGATTATTAAAGTTATTATCTTAATAAAAATGCTAGTAAAGGTAGAACATTACTAAGATGTAAATTAATAGTAAAATAAGTTACTATTACAACAGAAATTGTACATTGAAGAAATGTTAGAAAGGACAGTCGAGATGAAAAGAGAAATTGTGGAATTGTTGAATATGGTCTAAGGATCATTAACAAAATAATTTTATTATGTTCACAAACAATGATCCTATTACAATTATAGAAAGTACACATGTGTTGAAGCATCACAATATGACGAAATGTAATAAAGTCAAATGAAGATAAAGTAGCATAAATTGTATAAATATATATATATATATATATATATATATATATATATTTGGGTAAGTATAGTTGTTACATTATGTCTTCGCGTCTTTGATTTCTCCACCTGTGCATACAAAGTACAAAATGTTGCAAGTAAGGTGGACATTTAGCATGTGCACACAAAAATAATAGATAAGGAAATAAACAATAATATAATATATTGTATTTAAACCGAAGATGATGAGATGTTATCTCCTTGACACAATTCTAGATCTGAGCCAAAGATTACAATTGGGTGGTAAAAATCCATATTAAAACACATATTATGAAATGAAAAACAATAAAAAAAAGTGAAAATTGTGGTACGAAATTAATACAGAGTAGTAATTAAAAAGAGGAGTAGAATGAGAATAAAAGGGCTATGCCAAACCTACAAAGGATAACATAAACTGAATAACCAAAGTGAGTGTAAACCTTAATGGGCAGAACCCCAAGCATGTTACGCATCCTCACTACGTAGCATAAAGGAAAAAGGAAAAACCAGAAGTTTCCAAGGCAACTACTATGAACAGTGCAAGTAGGAAAACCCAAAGTTGAACTATAAATCCATAAATAAATATAACAGAGTATTAACTCATAGAAGCAACGCAGAATTAGACTAAATCCTAATGTAAAAATACATTTATTCTCTCAAACCACTAAGATAAGGAAATCAAAGTAGAGAAAGTCTTATTGATATTGTAAAACCCATAACTATGTTAAACAGAGGAAACAAAATTCCTTGAGGAACCCAAATTCTTTAAAAAACCAGCAATTAAATGATTTAACCAAATAAATAGAGAAAATATTGGGACAGAGATATGTTGACCAACAGGTTAAATCATATAATAAAACCAGAAAACAAAATTAATTTTAGTGAATTAACCTATGTTCTGGCCAACATAGTGTTCTCGTAGGAAATTGAACTAACAACATATTAGTAGGATGAAAACTAGCAACTCAAATTTGTATTCAAAACTTTTTAAAATCACAAAGAAATTCAGAGGAAATTCTAATATATCTATCAACATTACATAGAATCATAAAATGATAAGGGTGTCTCAAATATCATAGACCCGATATAATATGATATGCATGGGGGAAGAAGTGGCCAAACACAGTGAAAATAATTTAAAGGCCAATATCAAATCAAGAATCTAAACATAGTAACTATTCTCATTCTAGAAATGATATCCAAGGTTATGCAATTTAGATATAGCACAGATGAAGTATATCAATTAGAAAAAATCGAATATGAGATGGGATTGATAACCCAATGCACCATTTAACGAATGAAAAATCCAAAAATACCTAACTATGAGAGACATACCCAACCTTGATCTATATTGCTAGGTTATATACAAACCCAAAATTTAAAATTGAATGAGGGGTTCCTAATCTAAAATGTATGCATACATATGGACTACATGGTACAAAACCCCCAATTCTAGTTCAGACAGTACAAAATCTAAAAGGGAAGAGGATTTAAATATCTCTACAGTAAAATCAGAGACCAATGCTAGAAGGGGGACTCAAAATAGAGAAAAGCATTCAGAAATTTCAATGCATAATGAAAAACCCAGTGATAAAAAATCTTTCACTTTGAGATGGAATAAAGAATTACATGTAAAATTTCCTCTTAACCATGAAACTTGAAAGGAGTGAAACAAGAAGAGAGAAGCACATAAAATCATGCAAAGAAGACAATAATTTGATAATGGAGTTCCGCCAGGAGGGACTACATCTCTGGGCCCTGCTCAATCAGTGGGGATACCCTCTTTCATTAAGTGGAAAATAAAATTAAAGTACAAGCATCAATTAAAAGTTACACCCTTATACCTCCATGGCTTAAATTGTTTGAAAATTAGAGACTTCTAATGAAGAAATAGATAGCACCGTTGGATTCTTACCACCGAGAGGTGAAAAATCCATATAAATTTTCTTGATTCCGACAGCGGAGAAATCTGGGCCCTGTGGACATGAGCTCAATTGATGGTCACCCACCCCCCCTCCTACAAAAAGCTCAAGGTTCCACTGTTTCTCGGTAAATTTTCCACTCCTCGTCTACATGGGTGCACTTCTGAAGTGAATGTTTAAACAATAAAACATGTTTGAACTCCCCAAGGAGTCTTCTTGGCATGATGGTTGAGGATCTGAAATAGGTGCGTGGAGGTCAAGCATTCAAACCCCATCCCATCCTGCAATAAACATATTTGTTTTAAACCCCAATGATTTTTTTTTTTAAACAAGTCATTTGAAATGATCGGTGGGGGGGAGGGTTCGGACCTACATCAGGTGGCCCACCCTTATTGTTATATGCCATGTGGTATGGTATAGGGGGGTGGTGGGGTTCACAGCTCGCGCCCCACCCACATTACTGTGGTTTATAGTTCATACAGTAGGTGGCGAGGTCATGGCTGTTGGACCACCTATATTTAATAATATTTTTTTGATTCATTACAATAGGGGTGGGAGTCATGGCTTGCCCCTCTAATTTAAAAAAAAAAATGATTCTTTATACAATATACCCTTTTTAAAAATTCTAGAAATTGATCGAAGGAGTTAAAATAACTGTCCCACAAATTTTCCAGGAATCCGACCAGAGTTGGCCGGAATCCGATGGTCGAATTTCTCCAAAAATTTTTCCTCCTTAAGCTGCCACATCCCCAAGTCAACCCTTAAACATTGACTGCCTCTAAATTTCGCATACGAGCTTGGTTTTCCAAACCGTTCACACCATTGCGGTCAAGGAGACGAGATCATCAACATGACACTGTGTTTTCCACATTCTTGCCATTTTTAATATTAAGACTTTTATACTTAAACAACTTGTACTTGGACCTATACAATCATCTTGGATCATTCATCCTAATTGAGGAGATTTTGGACTGCCAAAAGGCTTATAAATCAATAGGCAAGTGAGGGAATTGCTCTGTGAATTTCTCCTTTTCTAGCCATTTAACTTTACTTGGGTGCATCCCTTTGAAACCAACACAAAGATATTCCACATATCCCCGTCATGAAGTCCTAGTTTTTCGATCGAGAATTGTGTCTTCTGTAAATTCATCAAGATACTCTAGTGAAAATTCATCCACTGTAGGCACTGATCCTACCTCTTCGATGTCCATAATCAATTGTGGTTCATAAATCTTCAGATTTTTTACATTCACGACCGATTGCATTTGCATGTATACAATAAAATCGATTCGGAAAGAGTTATTTCAAATTTTCTCCAATATGGTAAATGGGCCATACTCGATCGGTCGCAATTTCTTTCCTTCTTCCTTCATGTGATCCTTGCAGATATGGAGCCACACCTTGTTATCCACCTGAAATTTCTAGTCGAATTAGTGATTATCATGTCTAGCCTTATATCGATCCTGACTCCTTTCAAAATTCTCCTACACTACTTGGTGAATGGTTTGTATCCGCTGGATGAACCATTTTTCTTTTTCCCTATCATCACTTCCATTGACATCTTCATCCCTTCCAAATATCTTGTCAAAAGGGTCATTTTGTAGGTAACCAAAACACATATCAAATTGTGAATGTTGTGTAAAAGAATGCACTGCTCAGTTGTAGGCATGTTGCACATATGGAAGATTCTCATCCCACAACTTGGGATGTTTGCTGCAATAACCTCGCAACAAATGTACCACAATACGGTTGGAAACCTTTGTCTATCCATCGGTTTGTGGATGGAATTTCATACTTCTGTTCAAATTTTTGTCCATCATGTACCAAAAGCTAGTCCAAAACACTCCAAGAAAGCGAGAGTCTCGATCTGACACAATTGATGTGGGCAACCAAAAGTGGACCCAAACAAACTGAAACAAAAGATAAGCAGTCTTCTCAGCAAGGACCTGCTTCTTACAAGTCATTAATATGCCCATTTTTCTAAAACGATCTATGATAACATACAAATAGTCGTGACCCTTTCTAGACATAGGAAAACCTCCTACAAAGTTCATCAACACACTTTCCCATGGATGACCCAGAATAGGGAGTGTTGTGTAGAGCCCAAGTTTTATATTAGAGGGCTTTGAAACATAACACATCACACATCCCTTTACAAATCAGGTTACAATGTTTTTCATATGAGACCAAAAGAAATTTTTTTGTAAATTACATAATGTTTTTTTGACACTAAAGTGACCTGATACAAGAGAGGTGTGCGGCTGTTGAATTACATGTACCCTTTCTGCTGTGGGTATGGAGAATTTTCCATGGTTATACAAAAACCTCCCCTACAAATGATAGTTGTACACCTGTAACCCATGATCTAGTTTCTCATATATTTCTTTATGGTCATCATTGTTATCATATTGTTCAACATAGCTTTCAAAAGACAATGAAGCATTATGCAAAATAATAGAAGAAACAATAGGAGGGAGATAGAGCATATCTACTACTTTGATGCTAGTTCCCTCCTTATACTTTATTATGAGATGAAACTGCTATAGAAAACCCATCCTCCTGAAATGATGAGCCTCTTGTAACTTGGTCTGTGACTGAAGATATTGCAAGGGCTTGTGATCTGTATGGATAATGGTTTCCTTGCCAATCAGGTAGTGTTTCCACTTTTTCACACTTTGTACCAAGGCATACAGTTCCCTGTCATAAGTGGGGTAATTGATCATAGCCTAGGAGAAATTCTCCGAATGGTAAAATATCTACTTATTTTGCTATAATAGTTTAACCCCCATCGCATACCCACTGGCATCAGTTACGATGTCAAAAGTATTCTCCAGATCAGATAAAGTGAGGAATAGTGTAGTGCTAATTTTCTCTTTCAGTGCTTCAAAGGACTTCTGTTGCTTTCCTCCCCACTAAAAGTCTTGTTTTACACTTTTCAGTGTGTGTAAGGGTGATGCAATAATAGAGAAATCGGAAATGAATCTCCTCTAGTGCTGTACTGCACCTACAAAATGCGGACCTTTATAGCGTTGATAGGCTTCGTCCATTTTACAATCACCTCCACTTTGGAGGAGTCTATTTTTAATTTACCATTGCTGATGATATGACCTAGGTAAACCAAAGAGTTTTTCTCGAACTCATGCTTTGAAAATTCTACATACAGTTCTTCCATTTTCAATACATCGAGCACTTTATTTACATGGCATACATGTGCATCCCAAGTTCTACTAAAGAAAATAATATCATCTAAATATACAAGGAAAAATTCATCAATGAAAGGCCTAAAATATCATTCATGACCCTCATGAATGTGGTTGGAGCGTTGCACAGTCCAGATGGCATCACCATCCATTTGAACAACCCCTGTTTGGTCTTGAAGGTAGCTTTCCACACGTCTTGCTCTACAATTCTAACCTTCTCATAACCACTACAGAAATATAATCTTGTGAACTATATAGCATTCTTTAATTTACCTAACAAATAATCAATTTGAGGGAGAGGGTATCGGTTCTTCACCATGATTTTGTCTAGCACCCAATAATCCATGCACATCCTCTATATGCCATCTTTCTCAGGCACTAACACGATCGATGAGCTGCATGGAGAATTAGTTGGCCAGATGACCCCTCGGTCCAATAATTTCTATACATGCTCTTTGATCTCCTCATTCTCGATAGATGACATATTTTACATACTAATATTTGGCAATGGAGCATCATGTTGCAAATGTATATCATGTTGGATTTCTCGTTTTAGAGGGAATCCTCTAGGTTCCTGAAACAACTCACAATAGTTAGAAATAACTTGAAATAATTCATTCTTATGAGCTGGATCACATCATTGGAAATAGTCAGATGTTTCTACATCTTTTTCTCTCAAAACCATGAGCAAAAACCCCTTGTTGGAATTCACTAATCTGTTCATTTGCTTGCACTTACAAGAATGAGTCTAACCTTGGTTTGATGAGCTCTTACAATATGTTCTACCCCATATTTTTTGAGTTGGTATTTATTTTCATGATGAAATAAAATTTCTTTCCTGTCGTAATGATAGGGAATCCCTAACACAATACCACAGATATCCAATGATATGACAACCACTTCTACTTCATCCACTAGTTTAGAAGTAATTAGAAATTTAACCTTGCATTGCTTGATTACATTTAATTTTGCTTTGTTATGTATCCATCCAAGTGGATAAGGTCTTAGATGAGGCTTGACTTCTAAGCCATACTTTTTAACCAAGGATTATGAAATTAAATTTTCTTCAGAGCTTGAATCAAATAGAGTTTCTATGTTTTTATGATATATGATAACTCTAATATGAAACAACTCAATTATATTTTGTTCATTAGGAAGAGGCTTATCCGTTGAACCAGTGATTTCATGCGATTCATAATTAACATGAAGAGAAATACTACATTTTGTGCCTACTCCTCTGACAAAGGCCTCATCACCAGAGTTGGATCCAAGGTCTTGCTGTGCAGTTGCTACCGTATTTTTCTTACCCTTTCCACCACATGTCTTTGGCTTGTTTTTGAAGTAAAAATTCCAACAATGACCATTTTCATGACCTTCCTTTTCCCAATGAGTGCAATAAGGCTTTTCTCCTTCATATTTCTTTTTTGATTTCATCTTATTTTCCTTTCCCTTTCCTTTCCCCTTGAATTTTCCATTTGAAGGTTTGAAAGGTGGTTTCTTTGAATGATCATATTTATCATTTTTTCCCCTGTTTTCAAGATGAATGGCCTTTACACTGGCCGAGTCGATAGTAGTAGGTTCAAACATTAACAATGAATGTCTAATGTAATTATGTAATGACCCAATATACTTAGTTACCACTTCATGTGAATCTAATGAAATCTCCAAACTTAGTGCTTGTTTTCTAAATTCCTCGGTAAAGATTTGCATGTTTTGGCCTTTGCCTTGACTTAGGTACTACCACTCCATTAAGGATTTTTTCTTATAACCCAAGGTATATAATTGATCTTTTAGTTCAGAAATAAAATTCAACCATGAGGAGAGAAGGTTACCTAAATTACTATTACCTTGCAGTTTGCTCTCCCACCAGATAAGAGCAGTGTCGTTCAATCGAAGAGATGACAAATAGATATTTTCCTCATCCTCCTTAATCTGTTGAATCCTATGGTAGACTTCAATTTGCGTAATCCAATTGTTAATATTTTTTGCATTACTTTCACCACTATACATGGGATGATAGATTTTGACATATAGTTTAAAGAAAGGTTTCTTAGATGCATTTCATAAATTCCTATGATGATGGTGAGAAGAGGAAGAAGAAATTTTACTCATGGAAGGAGAAGGAAGTGGATCTCCTTCGTTATCTCCATGTGATGAACCTTGTCCTTATAGAGCATTCCCCCACTTCACTTTCTAGTTTCTCAAGACTTGAGAACAACTTCTCGATTCGATCTGGAATTGTGTAGAATGTTTTTTGGAATTTATATCCTCCTCATTTCTAACATCGTCATCCATTTTTATTCTTCGATGTGCACGTCCAGCTTTGGGATCAAAATACTTTAGTTTCCCTTCGCCTCTTCATAGCTCGTTCTAGTTAGCATACAAACATGCAATTCACATCTACAAATACTCACTCTGATACCACTAGATCCAAAAATTTTCACTTTTAGATGAAATAAAGAATTATATGTAAAATATAATCTTAACCATGAAACTTAAAACGCATGAAACAAGAAGAGAGAAGCACATAAAATCATGAAAAGCAGACATGAATTTGATAACTGAGTTTTTCCAGGAGGGACTACATCTCTTGGCCCTACTCAATCAGTGGGGAGGCTCTTTTCATTAAGTGGAAAATAAAATGAAAGTACAAGCATCAATACAAAATTGCATCCTTATACATCCATAGTTTAAAGTGGAAAAAAATTAGAGACCTATGATTAAGAAATGGAGAAAACCATTGAATGCCTCTCACAAAGAGGTGCATAGTCCATATGAAATTTTCCTGATTTTGATGTTGGAAAAATCTGGGCCCTTTGGAAATGAGCTCAGTTCATGGTTCAACCCACTTCCTGCAAAGTGCTCAAGCTTCCACTCTGTCTCGGTAAACATGATACTCCTAGTTTGCTTGGGCACACTTCTAAAGTGAGTTTTTCAATAATAAAATATGGTCAAAATACGCAAGAAATCCACTTCGCGTGATGGTTGAGGATCCAAAATAGGAGGGAGGAGGTCAGGAAGTCAAACCTCACCCCCTCTCGCAATAGGAAGATTTGTTTTAAACAGCAACAAAAATTTATTTTTAAACGCACCATTTCAAATGGTCGAGGAGCCAGACCCACATCAGGTAGCCCGCCCCTATTCTTATATGCCATGTGGTATGGTATGGGGGGGCAGCGCAGTTGACAGCCAATGCCCTGCCCACATTACTCTAGTTTATAGTTCATATGGTGGGTGGCGGGGTCATGGTTGGTGGCCCACCAATATTTAATAATATTTTTGTTGATATGTTGGAGTAGGGGCAAGGGCAATGGCCCATCCATACTAATTTTTTTATTCTTTTAACCAACATGCACTTTTCAAGAATTGTAGAAATTGAGCGAAGGAGTCAAACTAGTTGTGCCACAAATTCACTCGGAATATGGCTGGAGCTGGCTGGAATCTGGTTGTCGAATTTCTACAAATTTTTCACCTCCTTAAGGTGCCACATCACCAAGTCAACCCATAGTATTTGACTTCCTCTCACTTTCACATACAATCTCAGTTTGGTGAACTATTCGCACTATTGCCATCAAGGTGACGAGATCTTCAACTTGACACTACATTTTCCACATTACTTCCACTTTGAATTTTGATCCTTTTGTACTTAAGCCACTTCTACTTGGACCTATACAATCCTCTTGGATCACCAATAAAATTATGGGTAGAGTAAGCATCCAAAACCATAACTAAATTACCAAATTTCATATATTGCTACACTCCAAAACTAAAGGAACTAGAGGGAAAGGGTTGAACCCAGAAGGAAAAATTGAAGGAGATTTATCCTTATGCAAAGTGGAGGGTCAGAGGGATTCTAGTTGGTATTCAGATGAGTTCCATCGAAATACTGGAGAGGAAGATGTATTTACCCAAACATATTTGTATTGGAGGCAGAAGACTCCTCTCTACAATAAACAAGACAACCAATACTCAGAGGGGTATGCTAAATGAAAAAAATACATCACTAAAATAGAGATAAAATTGGTATAACATTTACTTGAGAAAATATTGAAGGCCCAGTCAAAAACACCTGTGATGGTATGGAAACAAATATCTACGTAGTACCAAGTTTGGTCCATAGTCCACAATATAAAAATGGAGGAATTAAACTCAATGGTCTCTGGAAAAAAAGTTTCAAGCCTATCTGTAGAGGCACATCTCCCACAAGATAGAAGGCCGCAAAGCACACAGTGAAAATGTCGAAATGAGGTAGAGACAAGTAGGTTAAACCCTTAGAGTTTTTACAAAGCATAAGAGCCAAAGACATAACCTCGTTTGATATCCTTCATCCATTTGTGACCTCAAAACTAGTGAGGTCCATGTGAAGACATGTGACCATTTCCACTTGGAGACTATGGAGATGGACAAGTCGTTTGGTGGGGTTCCCACATTAAATTTGAAATGGAACTATAGAATGAGGAATGAAAACCTTCATAATAACCATTTAGGGAGCCATGCATATATTCATTATGTGTATTAAAGTCTCGTAGATGCTATCTATGTTAATATAGGTATATCTATGTTAATATAGGAATATCTATGTTAATATACAAATAGGAATATGAAAATAATTAGACCATAGTGATGAAATTAATAAGGTTCGGGGATTGCATCATTAGAGATTATATGTAGGGTATGGGGTTAGGAAACAAGAAGGTAAAGGTATGTGAGGTATAAAGGGGTAGGCTATTTTATATAAAATACATGTTAACCATCTTAACTTATAATAAGGTATTGTAAATCAATAAGTGAAGATAACCCTTCAAACAAAAAAATCCCAACTTGCTGAGAAAATAAACTAAGAGTCTTAGATAGAGATAAGGATTTAAATTAGAGATCCACTCCAACCATAGAAGAAATTCTATTTGATAAATATGTTTTTAAGAAAGTGGATCATCATTAACACAAGCATGTACATGATAAAAAAAAATGAGAGTCATAACAAGTGGTATCAGAGCCCAAGTTAATACATTGGGCTTATGGACCCCAACACCTGATGTCTAGAAGTTTTAATTTATGGTTAAATAATTATGTTACAAAATAATGATCAGCTACATTGTATGGTTTATGAAGGCTAATTGTTTCATGTGCATCAGATATATTGTGCAGATAGAATTATAGTTGTTGTCATGTCTTCCAGAGAAGAGTTGTATGTGGAACTGGGGGATCAGGATGCCCCACCAGATTCTAATGCCCAAATGCTGGAAAGTATCAAAAACTTACAATAGGAAATGGTTCAGCTAAGACCGAGAAATGAACGTTTACTTTAAGTTAGTAATGAACAAGAGAGTTTGATAAGAGAATTAACCTCTAGATCCAGTCATGAAGATGAAGAACAAGAAAAAATCAAAATAAAAGAAAGAGAAACCAACTCAGAGAAGTATGAGAGTGGGGAAGGGTCTGGTAGAGAAAACTCTGAGTCCAAAAGGAGGAAGGAGTTACAGGGGGAATTATGCAAAATCAAGCCTCCAACCTTGAATGGGGAGAAGGAAGAGGATGTGGAAGCCTAACTCCTAAATATGGTAACTTAATTTCAAGTATATGTGTATGGAAGTAATCTTAAAGAAAGGCTGATAGTTTACCAATTGCAAGGTAAAGCCACACTTTGATGGGAAGAGACCAAAATCATACACTTGCTGGATGAAAATACTGTCTCATGGGCAAAATTTTGGGAGAAGTTTAAATCCAGATACCTCAGTGAAAGGTATTATCCTGAAAGAGCAAAAGAATTTCGTGAGCTAAGGCTGGGACAACTTACCATTGATGAATTTGTGACGAAGTTCACAAATTTACTTCACTATGTACCATACATAAGAGAAGAAAAAGTGAAGGTACAAATATTTCTAAATTGTTTACCCACCATATATAAGGAAATAATTGAGTTTGACAACCCAAAGACTATGGATGAAGCTGTTAGGAAAGCCTGATTGTGCTACCAACAATTTAAAGGCATGAATGATAACTTGAAAAACTGGCAAAATCAGGAGAAAGGGGAGGCTGAATTAAGGTCAAAAAGACCCAAAAGAGCTTATCTAATTTATTTTGGAATAAACCACCAGTGGAAAGGGTTCAATAAGGGTGGTGAAAATAAGACATCCCATTCTCACACAGGTTCCAAGCCCATGGAAGGGAACAAAAAGCTGGATACAATGGTAAAAACAAGGAACCTTTGAGCTGTTGGAGATGCATAGAACCTCACATGTTGCGGGACTGCTGACAAAACACTCATGCTATTCAAAACATTCAAGCAGTGCATGAGGCAACCAAAGTGAATGTTGTTTCCCAAATCATTCCCAGAATTAGCGCCACATTAGAATACCAACAAGTTGAACACTAATCAACCATGATTGAAATTGAAGGTATCATTTCCAAGCAACCTGTGTCTATTTTAATTGATCATGGAGCTATTTTAAGTTACATTAGCCCACACATAGTGGAAAAATGTAAGTTGCAGAAGGAAAAATTTCAGCACTGTTGGCTGTTGCAGTTGGCTACATGAACCAAATGGAAGATCACCCATAAATTGTACAAGTATCCTGTAAACCTGAATGGGTACATTATAGATTTGAATCTGAATATTCTTCCCTTAGGATCTTATGACTTACTGGTTGGCATGGATTGGCTGCAACAACAAAAATAAATCATAAACTCTTTGGAAAAAACAGTAAATTGTAGTGATACATTAGGACAGTAAATTCTAGTAAGAGGGAAACCAAAACCTGTGTCTATTAGAAAAATTTATGCATTACCATTGAAGCGAACAATGGGGAAGTGTTTTCTAGTGTATTTTGTACAAATTTAAGATTTGGGGTAGTAAGTAGAAAATGAACCTATAGAAAATTTACCAGTCATTAAGGATTTTCAGGATGTATTTCACCAAGTGTGTATCCATGGGGAGCGCCAATTTTATTTGTCAAGAGCAAGGATGGTACTCCCAGGATGTGCATAGACTATGGACAATTAAACAAGTGAAATCTTAATAATCGACACCCCCTCCCATGAATAGACGTTTTGTTTGATCAAGTAAGGGGGGCAGCCATATTCTAAAGAATTGACTTGAGAACTAGTTATCACCAGCTTCGCATGAAAGATGAAGACATCCACAAAACAACTTTCCAAACTTGGTATGGACATTACGAGTTAATAGTTCTATCTTTCGGGCTCACAAACGCCCTTGCTACTTTCACGTGTCTTATAAACAATGTTCTACACAAACATCTGGACACATTTATTCTAGACTTCGTAGATAATATTCTAGTGTACTCAAAGAATAAAAAGGAACACCTGGAACATCTTCTAACAGTGTTGAAAACAATAAGGGAACACCAACTGTATGAAAAACTCAACAACTGTGAGTTTTACAAACTGAAGGTTCAATATTTGGGCCATGTTATTTCTAAGGAAGGGTTGGCCGTAGATCCAGAAAAAGTACAAGAAATTTTAAATTATATTGTACCCATAGATGTACCAACAATACATTCATTCATGGGTATTACCAGATATTACCGTAGTTTTGTGGGGATATTTTCTGTATTGGCTTATCCTATTACATCTCTGAAGAAAAAAAATTGTGATGTTTGGGTAGATAGCCAAGTGCCAAGAAAGCTATGAGAAGCTGAAACAAAAACTAAGTACTGCTCATAACCTAGCAATTTCCAATCCAAAAAAGGACCTTGTTATGTGCATTGATTCTTGCATAGAAGGACCAGGAGGAGTATTGTCACAAGACGATGTAGTGATAGCTTATGAGTCTAGAAAAATGAAGAAATATGAGAAAAATTATGCAGTTTATGACTTAGAATTAGATATCATCATAAATGAATTAAAAATGTGGCGACATTACCTGTTGTGTAAGAAATTGGTGTTGATCAATGATCATAATAGTCTAAAATATTTCTTTAGTCAACAATATTTGAATGCAAGGCCAACAATATGGTTAGCTTTCCTTAGTGAATTTGATATGGAGATCAAAAACATTAAAGGAAAAGAAAAATATATTTTTTAGGCCTCGAGCAGAAATTCTCATCGAATTTTTTCTTATATAGGTAACAGTGTAAAATATAATGTAGAGGAATAGATCCAAGAGGTTTTGTCTTAATATTCCTGATATTTGGAATTGCAGAAAAAAATTATAGCATGTTGAACTTCTAGGATACACCATGAATTCGAAAGTATTAATAAGTTACAAGAAGAGGTTGTATATTCTTAACAAACATAACCTCAAACATATGATTTTGGATGAATACTATAAGAGACCTTAATCAAGTCATCCAGGTTACCAAAAGATGGTGACAAAATTGTAGAAAAATATGTTTTGGCCTAGAATGAGGAAATAAACAATTGATTACCTAGGAAAATGTTTTGACTGCCAATAGGTCAAAGTAGAGTGTCAACATCTTTCAAGTTTACTGAACTCTCTTGCAACTCTAGAATGGAAGTGGGAAGTGATGTCCATGGATTTTATCACTAGACTACCCTATACTAAGTACCAACATGATTCCATTATGGTAGTGGTGGAAAAATTATGTAAGGTTTGTTGAGGTATAAAAGGTATCTTTTTAACACCTATTTATCCTACATTAATTTTCAATCTAGGAACGACTTTTTGTTTCAAGAGTGTACTCTATCTAAGGCTGCAATTTGAGCTAAGAGAAATGTTGTGTGAGATGTAGTACAATATTCTAAATACAAGAGTAAGCAGATGCTGGAAAAGAAATCTAATTACAATAACATAAACTAAAGTAATCTAAAATCTACTTATCCACACAACAAACATCAATCAAGGATACAATAGCAATAACTCATTCCTCTAGAAATTTATGCAATTGAAATCAAACTAGAACAATACAATCAATCTTGGGACTTGGAAGCAATAACCAGTGTTCTCTATAGTTGACAGTCCTGCTTTCAAGCAATCAAAGGGAAATAGAAATTGAACTAACTTCTATTGAAAGTAAACTAGGAAAAAATCTTTGAAAGAAAGCCTTCTGTAATCTGGAAACTAATGAATTGGAAATGAACAGCAACTTGTAATCGAATAACAATGTAAATAAGCAGTGAATTTTAACTAAAGAAATTGAACATAAAATGCTTACTAATGAATCAACAAATTTGAACTTAAAGGAATCAAATAGAAAATTCTATTAAACACCACACCCTGTTGACAACAAACGTTGTTAAACAGTAATCGAAATGAACAACAATCCAATGGAACAAAAAATAGAGTTAAATATTGAACAGCAAAGCTTTATAAGCAATAACAAGATGAATAATATAGGAATTAAGATTCTTGTTGAAATGGAACAGCAATGCAACTGATTAACGCAACACAACAATACCAATAAGAAATTCAACAACAACTAATTAACTTTGCAACTGTAATAAAACTGAATGTAATTATCACACAACAGTAATTAAAAGATAGAAATACAAACAACAGATAGATTCCACTAGGGCCAGGCCCTTAGCACCAGTGAAACACTGCTAGGTTACTTCAGAGCTTTAGAAATGGAACGAAAACATGTATTTGTATTAATTAAACATAAAAAGTGTTTACAGTGACCTCTCTCTGATCACGAGAGTCAATAAAGTGCAGAATTACAAGAGAAATGTTTTAATCAATGATTCGACCCCTTCAATCTCTAAAGGCATTGCCTTTTATAATAGTTTCGACGGACAATAAAAGGAACAAGATAAGACCTGAGGGATTCGCTCCTTTTCTTTCTTTAGCTAGTGTTTTATCTTCTTTGGCTACCGACGTGTTGTTCCCTGTCTTCTCTTAGTTATGCGTTTCGATTTCTTTCTTTTTGGCTAGATATGGTTTATCTCTGGAGGAACAACAATTACTCCTGCTTTAGCCTCGCCTCTGGTATAGTTGTTCACCTCGTTTGATTCTTGTTTTTGACAATAAAAGGCATTTTTTAGTTACTTTTTACAACAAACATAATTCTTTGCGATTCTATCATAATTCTATAATAAATCACCTTTCTAAAATAAAAAGAGTTATGCTTAAAGGAAAAGAATGAGAAAATACATGGTGAATTCATAGCTTTTTCCACGCTCAACATACCCCCTACTTACCCTTTTTCATGTCCTCATGAAAACCATAGTTTACATGCAAAGTAGTTAAAGAATAAGTTGGAGAAGGTTTTTCATTAAGAGGCCTAAAGCCATGATCTGCAGCTAAAGCTTCAAATACATGCCCTATCTGTCCTTCAGGTATTTCATAAATGGCTTTATAATCTATTGCAGGATACCATGCAATGCAGCTTCGAAACCTACACCCTAGCCAGAATGGGCCTTCCCTCAAGATGAGGTTGCTATAGAGAACCAAGCGGCTAGCAGCTAATCCAAAATTTTTATAGTTAAATGGCTCTCTATTTTGAACATTCCAATTGGAAATCCCCCATCGGACTTTAGCTATTATATAGGCCTGGTCTCTAATAGATAGAAAATATTCTACCGCATTCAGGACAATTGCTTTATGGACAAGCCCCAATGCTTGGATAACACCCTCTCTTGTCATGAGGCTCTTCTACCTAACCCATAATTGCAATGGATGTTTTGGTTCACTCCTAACCCACAAGTCTAACTCATTTTCTTGCCTTTGGAAAACATTATAGGCTTTGAGCCATTTTAACTGATTAAAAGCAAATGAGATAAATGCTTGGTTTTGGATGTCACCCACAAAAGGGCTGGGATTTATCTCAATTTCATTCTCCAATATAAGATTATGCAAATAAAACTCACAAAGGAGACGTTGTACATTAACCCCATAGAGTTTACAGCATTTCACAAAATCCTCTACAATGTTTAACTCTATAGACTTTCCTACCCTAATGGCTTTAATTTTTAACTGTAAATATCTCTCTAATAAAAATAAATCATAATTCTTGGCAGGGCATCTACAAGCTAAAACATCTGTGTATAATGAGAAGAGAGTATCCATTCGATTCCGGGGTATTTTTAACTTATTCATTACCTTTTCAACCTTCTCCTCTACCTTCCGACATTTCTCATAGGATTCAGCCTCTGCTGCATGGATGTTCTTCATCTGCTGCTACAACTCCTAGTGTTTTCTTCTAGGGACAATATCCTCTTCAAGTTTTTCCCTTTCCTGTCGAGTCTGTGCCAACTCCTCTTATTGTTTGGCTATAGTAGGATCACTAAAAGTGTTTTGACTACAGGCTTTTGCACTTTCATTTGAGGTTTCTTCATCCAGAACAGTTGTATCTGGAATAACAGTCTACTATTCCATATCTTCATGATTAGGCTCAGCCTGGGTTTCCATAGTCTCTACAACTTGGGGATTTTTTTTAGTGGCCACTTTCCTCTCTTTTGGGGCTCGTTTGGTGACTATAATTCTCTTCTTGGGGTTCGTTTGGGAATTTTTTTTATTTTAAGAACCCTAATAGTCTGCCTAAGTTGTTCCACTAGCTTTTGAAGCTTCTGCAGTGCCCTACGAAGTTTCTCAATTTCAGTTACTTTCTTTCTCCTCCTTGTTGGAATGGTTGTTCCTTTTTATGAACCTAATTTCTCAGCTGGGGTTTGCTTCTCAGCAGTTGTGCCTTTGGTTGGGCTTGCTTCTCCATTTTCTGTGTGGAGCACTTATTCAGTATTCATATGCTCCCGAATGCATTCTTCAGGGGTAATAACCCCAATTGGCTCTTGTATTTCCTGAGAATTTTAAGTTTGGAACACTGCTTCAGTGTTCACCTCTTTTTGTCCACACTTCTCAGGGGAAGTAATCCTAGCTGATTCTGTTGTTCCATTAGGGTTTCCTCTTTGTATTTCATCTGGCATTCCCTTAGCTGTCTCTTTATTGGTAACAACTTTCTCCTGCAATTTTTTGATATCAACATTAAGGTCCAGTGGGCTGTGGGGTTGCACATATTCGGTCATGTTGGCCAAAATTTGGGCCAATTGGTCCTCTTGCAAAGGGCTTTGTGGTGAATTTGTAGTGGTGGTTTCGGGAGGCTCTACTCCCTCTCTTTCATTATCACTGTTGCAATTATCTTCTTCCTCTTCATAGTTATGGTAACTACCTTCTTCCTCATCAGAGTAGCGAATCTCTTCCTTTCCACTAGTATGAGGACTTCCTTCTTCTTCCTAAATTCCCTCTTCTTCATCATTTCCTTCTCCTGCGCTGCTTTTTTCCTCACCACTGGCGTGGTGACTCATTTCTTCTTCATGCTCATCAGCGCGGTGACTCCCTCCTTCAAGTTGTGGGAGCTGTTCATCCTCCGATCTGGGAAATTCCAAGGGCTGGATACTGCCACCCTGAAGGCCTTCTATCATCCCCCTACTTCTTTTTAACCGGGAGGATTGTATATGTTTTGATGGCTCTATCATTGTGCTATCCATTCTCTTGTGTTTTGGGGCAGGTAGGGCTAATCCTCCATCAATTGAAAATATCAGCTCTTCCCAACTGGTCTGTTGTTAGGCAAGGCTATAACTTACTATAAATATGATTAAGAAATGGTGGCTTACCACCATGTATGTGTGACGAGATTTTCTTATACTACGGGCAACATCATGCAGTAAAGAATTTAAAAATGCAGTAAAGAATTTAAAAATGCAGGCAATTTTATGGTGCATTTCTGTTTTAACATTGCTAATAGCTTAAGGTGGCGAGGTCTTACCACATCTTTCCTCCCATAGCATGTTATGTAGGCCTGGACTACTTTTTCCAACTCTGTCCATGGTTCTCCCAACGACGTTGGCTGAACTCCTTTCCCTTTGACAACCAGGTTCTGCCCTTCCTCTCAGAAAATGTTCATGGCATCTTGGATTTTCACTTTCTTATGGGTCCATATGGCTCCTTCCGCTGGTAGACCAGACACCTCTATAATTATTTCATATGTTACTGCTATCTATCTACCTCTAACCATGGAGTAACCTTCCTACAAATTATGGAAAAACTCGATAGCTACTGTTTCATTAGGTTTTTGTAGCCTTGTGAGGTATGTAATCCATCCCATTTTTTCCAGAATTTCTCGTGCAGCGATTGAAACAACCAGCACCTATGGCTCACTACGAATTGGTCGTCCTCCCATTTTACCTGCACACTGTTAATTCCTTACAAATGCACAAAAATGCAATGGAACAACACAACACAGTATTTAGTGAATGTTGGAATAATATCGTTAAGCCTTCACTATTACTAATAATATAGGAATTTAACACGCATGCAGACATTAAAAGGCATTTGCGCCCCCCTGAAGGATGATAGGTCATCCTCGACCGTCAAATAAGAGAGTAAAGGACTGCACAACAGTGGTATAGGATTTGAATAGCATACACACTTATTATATGATCACAAATGATTACATGACTGAAATCGATGCACAATATTAAATTGTGAATATATATGGAAACATTCATACAATTATTTGAAAATAATGGAAGGGACAGCTGATGTAAAAACAAGTACTTATGCGGTCATTTCTCTCATAAACTATCATGATGGGGTTATGAATAATTTTCATGTATAATAGGTTCAAAACAAAGGGTTTAAAGGTATCCTCTCATTTGATCTTATGTAGAGATATAAGAAAAAGGTCCATCCTTACTATTGATTTGAAAAGTGTGACTCCAATACCATCAGCAGAGCTCTATTTCCCACAGGTGTCTATAACCTTGACAAAGTTTCTTTTTCACCCTTGGAACCATTATCCTTCATTTATGCCTAGGGAAGTGCTTTTTAATGTCATGATGGAGGCCAGTGTGCTATCTTGGGAACCAGATGAACCACAATGCCATTCAGCAGGAAGAAGTGAAAGGTGGACAGGTAGGCTTGTGATGAGACCTCCTGTTCCATGGACTTTTTATTTTTTTCCTGAGTTTCCCATTAGACCATATCGGTGTGGTGGCCATAATGGGAATGCCACCTCACTGCTTCCTTATGATCATGGTAGGCTGGCTCTTGATGAGACCCCCTATCCTCCATCTGCCATATCATAGAATTGTTAATAATTACATAATTCTTTTTCTTTTATCCTTTTTTCATATATAGCACTTCCCTTCTTATATATAGAGGATGGCTCAACACTCCTTAAGAGTAGGGATGGTGGAAGAAGTCTGGACATCTCAATGGAAAAAGATATGCTTTTATTCTTATTTAATAAATAAAGATCAAAGAGAGATAGTTTAGGGAAGAACCATCATGATTAAAATACCCGATCATATTAATTTAAATGAGAATAAGGATAGAAAAGAAATATAAATTTTCATGTCCTTTTCTTTTCCTTATCATTTCAAAACTATTTCTTAAAAATAACAATTTCTCTTGATTTGCTGATTTCAGTAATTTCTAATTTTTATATCCTTACATAAATTGTGTGTTTTCCATCAAGAGAGTCATGAATAATTCATAAAAATCCTCAAAATGATGGTCAAAATAAAGAAAATAAAATATACTTAAAAAGTGTTGTTCCTTTAGAAAGGAACAACACAAACAATATGTGAAAATGTTGTTCCTTTGGAAAGGAACAACAAAAAATAGGTGGAAAAATTGTTGTTCCTTTGGAAAGGAACAACAAAAACACTCACAATCAAACTATTGTTCATTTTGAAAGGAACAACAAAAACACAGCAAGAAATTGTTGTTCCTTTCGAAAGGAACAACAAAAAGACACAATCAAAAATGTTGTTTCTTGAGAGAAACCACTGTTGTTCCTTAGAAAGGAACAGCTTAAGAAATAAATTCTGCACACAAAAACAAGAAAAATAAAGAAAAATACATTATGTACAAATTTCAAAATAAAGAAATGATTCAGAGAATGGCTGCTGAGGAGGAGTTTTCTCCCTCAACAAGAAACTGCATGGTGGAATCTTCCCGTAATTGTTGGTAAAAGGATTCCCGATTAAGCGGTTTATGGTAAAGTCGCACTCGATGACCGTTTACTTTGAAGGAATGCCCAGATCCATCAATGATGGTTAATGTGATGGTGCCATTATCATGCACTTCTTGTATTTCATAAGGTCCAAGCCATCGTGTCTGGAGTTTTCCTGGGAAATCCTGAAACCTGGAATCATATAGGAGTGCCCAATTTCCTTCGTGGAAGATTTTCTCTTTGATGAGGGCATCGTGCCATTTTTCTCTTTGTTGTTGAATTAATGCAGTGTGCTAAAGAGAAAAGAGCCTCATTTCATCAAACTCATTGATTTGCTGTAATCTTCTGACCTGGGCTTCATTTAAGTCTAAACCCACCTCTTGCGCTGTTCTTAATGTTTGAACTTCAAACTCTATCGGAAAGATGGGCTCCCTTCCAAATACCAACTGATATGGTGAATACCCCGTGGTACCTCTCCATGTTGTTTGATACACCCACAAGGCCTCTGGAAATCTATAAGCCTAGTCACGTTTGTGTGAGGAAACTATTTTTTCAGTATAGATTCGATAACTTTATTCGTGCTCTCTACCTAGCCGTTTGCCTGTGGGTGGTATGCAGCTGTAATTTTGTGCTGAATGTGGCAATTCTGTAATGTTTTAGTGAGTTTATTACCTAAAAACTACAGTCCTCCATCTGTGATTATGTCCCTTGGGAGGCTGTATCGCACAAAGATTTGGAAAAGGAATTGTATTATGGAGTCCTCTGTATCTTTCGAAAGTGCCTCTGCTTCAACCCATTTAGTGACATACTCATTTACAACTAGGATGTATGTTCTTTGGTTCAATGGGGGGTTAATGGGACCAGCAAAATCGAGTGCCCAACATTCAAATCGGTTAATTACTAATTGTGGGTTCAAAGGAATTTCGTCGGACTGTCCAGGGCGACCCACCCTTTGGCAGCTATCACAAGGCTACACAAATTTTTTAGCATATTTAAAAATGGTAGGCCAATGGTAGCCTGTCTGTAAAACCTTGTGGACAGTTCTACAATCTGCAAAATTTCCGCCACACGACCCGTCATGGCATGCTTTCAGAATATCAAATACTTCGTCCTATCGGATGCATCTCCTTATTTTCATATCTGACCCTGTATGAAACAGGTAGCCCCCAATCCTAGAGAGTCGAGTACTACGCTGTATTATCTACTTTCATTCATTAGGCATTAGATGTTTTAGTAATTTACCTATTGCTAAGTAATATGCTATATCAGCATACCATGGGGTTCTAATAGTAACACCGAACAAATTTTCATCTAGGAAGTGTTCTTCGAATGCTGCTGCATCTATTGGCTTTGGAATTCATGACAGGAAATCAGCTACAAGGTTCTCTTTTCCAGGTCGATATTTAATTGTCATATCGAATTCCTGCAATAAAATCAACCATCTTGACACTCTTCCATTTGTAACAGGTTTATTTGCTAATAATTTAATGGCGGAGTGATTGGTATTTAAAACTACAGGATACCCAGTTATATAATGTCTAAACTTATTTACAGCATGAATTATAGCTAAAAATTCCTTCTCAGTCACAGTATAGTTTAATTCAGCAGGAGATAGATTTTTTCTAATATAATAGATTGCATATGATTTCTTATCCTCTTCCTGCCCAAGCACTGCTCCAATGGCTATGTCTGAGGCATCAGATGAAATTTGGAATGGAAAATCCCAATTTGGGCCCCTCAGCACTGGGGCTGTTGATACAAGGTTTTTCAGATCCTCGAAAGCATGGTCACATTTATGTGTCCAAATGAAATTAACATTTCCTGTGAGTGCATATAGAGGTACAACTATTTGAGAATAATGTTCTATGAATCTTCTATAATAACTAGGAAAATCCAAGAAAGCTACGTACCTCTATTTGTGTGGTAGGAGTAGGTATTAACAAAATTATCTGAATTTTAGCTCGATCTACATGAATTCCAACTGCTGAAATATAATGACCTAAGATGAGTCCTTCGGCCATCATAATATGACACTTCTCATGGATTAAACAAAGCCTAGTGTCAATACATCTTTGCAACACTTTTTCTAAGTTTTCTAATGCTGGCTCAAAATCATCTCCGTAAGGTGTGAAGTCATCCATGTATACTTCGAGCCCTTCATTTATTAAATCTGAAAAGATGCTGAGAATGGCCCTCTGAAATGTAGCAGGGGAATTGCATAGGCCAAAGGGTAAGACTCGATAGGCAAATGTCTCCTAAGGACAGGTAAAAGTGGTTTCGTCTTGGTCCTCAGGGGAAATCTGGATTTGATTGTACCCACTGAAGCCATTTAGGAAAGAAAATAATTTCTTTCCTTCCAATGTATCTAATACCTGGTCAATGAAAGGAAGGGGAAAGTGGTCTTTCTGGGTTGCTTTTTTGAGTTCTTGGTAATCTATGCATATTCTCCACTTTCCGTTCTTCTTTGGTACCACTACTAATGGAGAGACCCACTTGCTATTAGATATTGGGTAAATGAAGTTGACATACAATGGATTTTGTAATTCAGCTTTCACAATATCTTCAAGGTGAGGGTTTAATCTTCGCTGGGGTTGGTGAATGGGTCTAGCATCGTTTTCTATATAGATGTGGTGTGTACATAACTGGGGGTCAATTCCCTTCATGTCTGGATAATCCTATGCAAAGGCTCCCTTATATTTTCATAGTAATTGGACCAACTTCTCTTCTTGTTCAGTAGTCAGGTTTTTTTTAATGTTTAGTTTTTTTCCCGGTTCTATTTCCACAATTTTGCTATTGTAAACAGAGGTAGTGGGTATTATTTGATCAGGAATGTCTTTCATGGGATCCTCTTCTTCTTTATTATCAAATGCTGCCTTGATCATGTGACATTGTAGATGGGATCTGATTTGTGTTTAGTTAATGAAACTATTAATGATATCATCCTCTGTTTGATC
Organism: Pinus albicaulis; assembly: GCA_034641835.2. NCBI lineage: Eukaryota > Viridiplantae > Streptophyta > Pinopsida > Pinales > Pinaceae > Pinus > Pinus albicaulis. The sequence goes on along the minus strand of CM076576.1, from coordinate 684,229,114 downwards.
TTTAAAATCAAGGGCATCTTCTATGGTTAGTGGTGATCTCATATTTTCCATGAGATATGATACAGGTTGTTTCCTTGTTTTGATTATTGATAGGCTTGGTTGGGCGGGGGGATATAAGGCTAAATTATTTACATAGTTTCCCCTTGTTATTGTCATGTTGCCTTGTCGGTATCCAATATAAGCATCGGTAGTTTCCAACCAAGGTCTACCTAGGATTAGTGGGTGTCCATCTAGCCGGTTCTTTGGGTTGATAACCAGGAAGTCAGCAGGGTACTCCCAGGAATCTACAGATACCATTACATCTTGAGTGTACCTTCTAGTTTGACCACCGACCGGTCGGCCAATTCCAATAAGGTTGTTGTTGGATCTAATGATGTAATGCCAAGCTTTTGACAAGTGGTGGTTGTTAGGATATTAATTGTAGCTCCCAAATCAACTAAGGCTTTTCGAAATGATTTCCCATTGATTTGCACCGTCACTATAGGATTGCCTGGGTCTTCATATTTGACAAGTGTTTCCATTCCTCATAATAAGTCAGATAGAGTACCGACTACTTGGACAGTTGGGTTGGTTGTTGTTGTCCTCTTTGGCTTCTTTATACACAATTCCTTAATGGTTTTTTCATAAATAGGAATGTCTTCGATAGCTTGGAGGAGAGGGATTTTTATACACAAATTTTTTAATTCTCCCAGAAGATCAAAATCAAGATATTCTATCGGGCGAGGTATGATTAATCGTTCTGGGAATGGTGGAGAAGAGGTGGTTGCTTGTTGTGGAGTTTGATGTTGAGTTTGTTGTTGAACCACCTTCTCTTTTTGCAATGTTTGTTCTACAGGTAACGGATCTTGAGTGTGAACATTTTTATCTCTCTATGTTTCTACTATGCGCCCAGATCTCAATTGAAGGTCATTACACTCCTTCAGTTCAGTTTCTAATTCTGGTGTTTCCATTATTCGGACAGACTGAACGGGCCTATTGTTTGGGTTTGGGTTGGGTTGGGCTGGGATTTGTGGTCTTAAATTGGTCTGGGGGTTTTGTGGCAATGGATAGGGAGCTGGCAGTGTAGGTTGAGAGAGGGGAATTGTTCTAGCTGGTTGATTTGTAGGTCTTTACCAGTTTGACTTCCAGGCTTGACTCTGCAAAGTGGAGGGGGTCCATTGTGTTGGATAGGAATTTTTTTTCCAAAACGGTGAGCAGAAAGGAAAATTTGGCCAATTAGTTTGGTTTGTTTGATTTGGCCATGATGATGTAGGAAATGGATGTTGTGACCAATTGGCGAAGGGTGGCTGATTTTTCCGCATTCCATTATATTGTTAAGCATTATATTGAGGAGGCTGAAAAGAAGAGAATGGATCAGTTGGCATACCTGATTGTCATGGCTGCCATTGTCGGCACTGGTTAAGTAAACATACCACTTCTGATTCTTCTTCTTCCTCTTTATAGACTGCTTTTAACCCAGGAAGCGAGGGACATCCTTTTGTGGGGTGATATTTTGTGTAGATGGCACAAACTTCAATGATTATATCCATCAGGCACTCTTTATGGTTGTGTTTCTTCCTGCACTTAGGATAGAATATTGCCAAGTTTTGTTTGGCTTCTTCTTGCTTTTGTTTGGCTTGCATAATGTCGAACTACGTTGTTAGACTCCCTAGAATATATGTTTTAAAATCTTCCAGCAGATTTCCAATCTCTGCATGAGTTACACCTTCACTGGAGGTCTTATTATCCCTTGTGATTATGTCACGTTCTGCTAATTTTAGCCATGTGTTGCCTCTCGAACTCCTAATATACAATCAATAATGTTATCATAGATTTCCTGATATATATCACCTTTTCCCATAATATTTAATGTTTCAACCCATTGATTCTTCATCCCCCTAATTAATGTAGTTTTCAGCACATTATCTGGTAAGGGTAAAGATGCATAAGGAGATCTCTGGAGGTTGTATTGAAATCGTTCCACATATTCTTCTAGAGTTTCATTGGGTTTTGCTGTCATCTGAAATATTTCATATTTTAGTTCCTGGGACCTGCAATAATCCTGATATTTCTTTAGAAACGCAGCTTTCATCTGATCCCAATCATTTATAACCCGTCTACCTAATACCATAACCATCATAAAACTGATCCTTTTAATGTGGAAGGGAATAATTTTAATTTTTGGGGATCGGTGGTATAGTCATACCCACTACATAATACATCAAATTCAAACAGAAATGCATATAGATCTTCCAATTTCAGGCCATGAAATGTAGGAATATTTTGAAGAGGAATGGCTTTGATAGGTGCATTAACTATAGTGTCCAGAATGGGATATTGTAGTGTGGAAGTTTGTTGAGGTGTTTTCTGGTTCTGGTTCTGGTTCTGAGCCATTTGATCAAATATGTGCCAATATCATTCTGGGATCTCAAGGGAATTCCTAGGCTGACTAGAAGGAATAGGAATGACCTTGACATCACTCCCTTGATCTGGAATAAGTGTTCCCTACTGACCTACTATTCGAGGGGATTCAAGTCCTTTTTTTTCAATGATTTTGACAGCACTTCCCTTATCTGGGCTGCTCATTGTTTGGATTACTTCAAAAGGAGATTTTGGTTCTTCTGTTTCCCCTGTTTCCCCTTCTCCTTCGCGGAGATTACTAGATTTCCCTTCTTGTGGAGAAATTAGGCGAGAATTCTCAATTTCTTCAGAATCTTGCTCAATTCCTTCCATTTGACTATGTATTTCACCAAAGGCTACAGATGGTGACTTTGTGGCCTGAAGGGAACTAGTAGGTTGTTTAGAAATAAATTTCCTAGGTCCTACTAATGGCTGAGATTCAATTTTCTTAAGGATTTCGTCAATGAAAGTTGTTCGCCCAAGGGTCACCAGTCCCTTCGGTTTTTCGGGTTTAGGAGGAATTTTGTTTTGTTTAGCTTTTCTATTCATTAAAAAAAAAAGCCTTCATTCCTACCTATAGAAATAAATTTACCCAATTTTGCTGTGAAGCGAGCTGTAAGCAAGTATGTTTCTTGCTCGGTGCACAGGTTCTTACCTTCCATCTTTAATACCCAATTCTTCTGAAGCAGAAAAAAAGGTCAAATGTGCATCACTCCTTCTAAATGGCATACACTCTCCCTGGAAGTGGCGCCAAAATGTCGAGGTATAAAAGGTATCTTTTTAACACCTGTTTATCCTTCATTAATTGTCAATCCAGGAACGAATTTTTGTTTCAAGAGCGTACTCTGTCTGAGGCTGCAATTTGAGCTAAGAGAAATGCTGTGTGAGATGCAGTACAATATTCTAAATACAAATGTAACGGATGCTGGAAAAGAAATATAATTACAATAACATGAACTCAAGTACTCTAAAATATACTTATCCACTCCGAAAACATCAATCAAGGATACAGTAGCAATAACTCATTCCTCTAGAAATTGATGCAATTGTAATCAAAGTAGAACAAGACAATCAATCTAGGAACTTGGAAGCAATAACTAGTGTTCTCTACAGTTGGTAGTCTTGCTTTCAAGCAATCAAAGGGAGATAGAAATTGAACTAACTGCTATTGAAAGTAAACTAGGAAGAACTCTTTAAAAGCAAGCTTTCTGCAATCTGGAAACTAATGAATTGGAAATGAACAACAACTTGTAATCGAATAACAATGTAAATAAGCAGCGAATTGTAACTAAAGAAATTGAACAGCAAATTCTAACTAATGAATCAACAAATCTGAACTTAAAGGAATCAAATAGCAAATTCTGTTAAACACCACACCCTGTTGACAGCAAACATTGTTAAACAGTAATAGAAATGAACAACAATCCAACGGAACAGCAAATACAGTTGAATATTGAACAGCAAAGCTTTATAAGCAATAACAAGAGCTTAATATTCATTAACGCAACACAGTAATACTAATAAGAAATTCAGCAAAAACTAATTAACTTCGCAAATGTAACAAAACCGAACATAATTATCACACAACATTAGTTAAAGGATAGAAATACAAACATCAGATTGATTCCACTAGGGTCGGGGCCTTAGCAACAGTGAAACACTGTTGGGTTACTTCAAAGCTTGAGAAATGGAACGAAAATGCGTCTTTGTATTAATTAAACATACAAATTGTTTACAACAACTGCTTTCTGATCACGAGAGTCAATAAAGTGAATAATTACAAGAGAAATGTTTTAATCAATGATTCGAGCCGTTCAATCTCTAAAGGCATTTCCTTTTATAGCAATCGGCAGACAAGACAAGGAACAAGATAATATTGAACAATGATCCCTTACAGTGACTGCTCTCTGATCACGAGAGTCAATAAAGTGCAGAATTACAAGAGAAATGTTTTAATCAATGATTCGAGCCGTTCAATCTCTAAAGGCATTGCCTTTTATAACAATCGACAAACAAGACAAGGAACAAGATAAGACTGGACAATGATCCCTCGGGATTCGCTCCTTTTCTTTCTTTAGCTAGCGTTTGATGTTCGTTGGCTACCGACGTGATGTTCCTTGTCTTCTCTTAGCTATGCATTCAGATTTATTTATTTTTGGATGGATATGGTCTATCTCTGGAGGAACAATAGTTACTCCTGCTTTAGCCTCACCTCTGGTATAGTTGTTCACCTTTTTTTATTCCTATTTTTGACAATAAAAGGCAGTTTTTAGTTAATTTTTACAATAAACATAAGTCTTTGTGATTCTATCATAATTCTATAATAAATCACCTTTCTAAAATAAAAAGAGTTATGTTTAAAGGAAAAGAATGAGAAAATACATGGTGAATTCATACATTTTTCCACGCTCAAAAAGATTGCACATTTCATTCCAATGAAATGCACATTCAGGCCAACACAAGTGGCCAATGTTTTTATGAAGGAAATTTTTAAACTTCACAAAATACCAAAGATGGTTATCTCTAATAGGGACGCAAATTTCACATCCGCCTTCTAGAAGGCACTATTTGGGGGAATGGGAACAAAGTTGAACTTAAACAAAACTCATCATCCCTAGATAGATAGGCAAGCAGAAAGGAAAAATAAAATACTAAAGGACATGCTTCACATGTATGTAATGGACAGACACACAAAGTCGGAGGATTTTCTACAACTGGCAGAATTTTTTCACAAAAATAGTTATAAAACCTCTATTAAAATGAGTTTGTTTGAAAAATTTTATGGCAATAAATTCCATACTCCACTTTGTTACGGTCAACCAGAGGAAAAACTCATACTTGGACCTAAAGGGTTACATGAAATGGAATCAACATTAAGGAAAATTCAACAGAACGTCTAAGCAACTCAAGACCGCCAGAAGGGTTATGTAGATAATAAAATAATACAAAAATAATTTAAGGTTTTGGATCATGTTTACTTGAGGATCAAACCTCGCAAGAGTACCCTACACACTAGTAGTTGTGCTAAGTTAGCACCCCGATATTACAGGCCCTTTGAGGTTTTGGAATCACTGGGCCCAATAGCTTATAAATTGCCTCTACCTAGTCTAGTTAGAGTTCATCATGTTTTTCATGTAACATTATTGAAAAAATATGTTCATTTTTCTTCTCATGTGGTTGACTCGACTTGGATACAGGTGGAAAAATAAGGGGACTTTCTTCCAGAACCACATCGTATATTGCAATAGGAAGAAACCATGCTCTAGAATAGAATAGTAGCTTAAGTGAAACTGGAATGGAAGCACTTTACACCTGAAGAAGCTACATGGGAGTGGGAATAAAGTATGAAAGAATCGTTTCCAGCGATGTTAAGATAATAACCAGAATTATCTTCTAAAATCAAGGACAATGTTTTTGTTTTAGGGGGAGACTATGTAATACCCATAATTTAAAGATTTTATGTTTATGAAAATAATACCAAGGTCTAGGTGGACCTATGAAACAATTATGTTCTTGGAAGAAATATTCTAAATTAATAATTAGATATGAAAGTTATGGAAATTTTGTAAAGACAAAGTAATTAAGGTCGGGAAATTCTTATCGATGAGGATAGGATTGAATTCCAAACTTTCCCAAAACTCTCCAAAATAATACATTAGAGAAATATAAAAATATTTAAACTAGATGGGAGAAAAATATATTATAAAAAAAAACCCCATTAAAGCGAAAAGTTATTGGGAAGAGGTAAGAAAAACTGCGCCGAGGAAAAGTATCTTTTAAAGTAAAATTTTGTGGAAAGAACAAAATAAAAGCCTAGGCTATGGGAAACAAAAGCTCGCAATAATGAGACACTATTGTGGAAAGTGGCGGAGGGAAACTTGGATTAAAAGTGTCATCATTAGTGTGACAAGATGTTGCAACACCAAGGAATATTGATCTCTGCTCCGGGGAGAACTCTGAGGAGAAGTTTGTGGTTGGGAGGAAAAATCGTCTTTACAAATTGGTATGCCATGTGGTGTTTTATATTTAAAATTCTTATGTTGTTAGTAAATGCTAGATCAGAATTCTAATCTAAATTAAAGGACAAAATTGTATCTTGAAAATATTATTTACTAGTATGTGAATAGCTTATATCTAGTTTCAGTTACATACAATATTAATACTAAAAGATAAGGTCTTTCTATAGACTATTGGAATTTACATGGTTAATAATATAAACAGTATTAGTAACGTGTATTGTACTATGTCCACACTGTAAGTAAATACAATGTAGATACAATCTTCCATACACAAACTGATTTATTGTAAGTAGATTCAATTATAGTATATGAAATTATAAACCCAAGGGGTTATGGTCTGATAATAATTACTATGCATTTGTGCCTATATTTATCAAAGTAAAGTAGAAATTACATATACATTTAGGTATAAAGTATTGATACATGCAACAGTTACTAGAAAATTACGAAGCAAGCTAGTCTAAAAAATAAAAAATCCTGGAGATTACATATAGCATATGAAATGATTCAAAACAGAGAAATTCATTATAACCTCTTAAAGTTAGATACCAGTACATATATATCCATCATGAATATGATAACCCATAATTCCAGGTTTAAAATATATAAATTGTCTGATTACATTAATCCTTGAATATCCTTGAGGATCTCACTGTAACATGTATATGATAAGTGAAAAACAAGAAAAATTGCATCAATTTAAATTATGGCCAAAGGCCAAGCATGGTGCTGACCTATAAAATCTAGTAACACCTATCTAAGTTATGTGCTAGAAGAAGAGCCATGGCGGAACATCATGCTACCAACCCGAGAAAGAGTCTATATGGTAAGCATGGGCGGTGAAGAAAACAATTGTGTCACAAAAACATACGAAAAACCCAATGATCATACCTTAAAATCAATCTGTGAAAGTCATAGAAAAATCAAAGAGATTAATTAAAAGTATATTATAATGTTAAAATTAAGGTGGTTTTTTAGCATCCACAGAGGAAAATAATACATAAGGAAATAAATATTAATGTAATATTATCAATTTAAGCTAAAGATGATGAGATATCATCTCCTTGAAGGAACCCCAAGGAGGTTACACATCCTTCCTAAGCAGCATAAAGGAAAAGTGAAAAACTAGAAGTTTCAAATTCAACTACTATGAGCAGTGGAAGAAGGAAAACCCAAAGTTGTAGTATAAATAATTAAATAAATATAACAAAGTATTAACTCATAGGAGCAACGCAGAAGTAGACTAAAGAATAATGGATTTACCTTAATGCTCTCAAACCATGAACATAAGGAAACCAAAGCAAAGAAAATCTAATTGCTATTGTAAAATCCAAAACTATGTTAAATAGAGGAAACAAAATTACTTGATGAATGGAAATTATTTAATCAACCAACAAGTAAATGATTTAACAAAATAAATAGAGAAAAAATTGGAATAGAGATACGCTGACCAACAGATGAAAATCATCTAATAAATCCATAACGCAAAATAAATGTGAGTGAATTACCCTATGTTCTGTTGAGCATAACTTTCTCATAGGAAATCGAACTAACAACATATTTTTAGGAGGAAAGCATACGATATATTCATATTTCAAATGAAATTATAATGAAACTCAAATTCATATTCTACAATTTTTCAAATCACAAACAAAATCAGAGGAAATTCTAAGATCTCTATTAACATTACACAAAATCGTAAAATGAGAAGTGTGTCTCAATTTTCATAGAACTGATCTCATATGAGAATTATGGGGGAAGAAGTGGCCAAACACACTGAAAATAATTTGAAGGCCAAGCTCAAACCAAGAATCCAAACATAGTAACTATTCTCATTCTAGAAATGATATCCTAGTTTACACAATTGAGATATAGCACAGAGGAAGTATATCAATTAGATAAAATTGAATATGAGATGGGATTCATAACCTAATGCACCATTTAATGAACACAAAATAGAAAATGAAATGCAGAAAATCCCTCCACAATTTTATGCTATTGCCTGGAAATACTCCTAAATGATTATATTTCTAGTGCCTCATTGGGTATAAGCCAATTCAATATTGCATGTACCCTTTTTCGGATCTACCGCCAATCCATGTTTGCAAATGACATGTCCCAATTATTGAACCTTGGGATTGTTAAAATCACATAGGCTGAGTTTTGCATACATTTGACGTTCTCTAATGATTTTCAACACTATGTTACAATGTTCTTTTTGTTCTTTTTCATTATTGGAGTATACCAAAATATCTTCTATGAATGCTAATACAAACTTGTCCTATTTTTTATGTATTGTATTGTTCATTAAGTACATGAATGTAGTAGGGCTGTTTGTAAATCCAAAGGTTAAAATTTCAACCTCATAATGTCCTTATCTATTTTAGAAGGTTGTCTTATAGAAGTCTTCGTCTTACTTGATCAATGAGATCATCTATTTTTTTGCAAGAGATACCTGTTCTTGATGGTTAACTGTTTTAACTGTCTAAAATCTATACACATCCAAAAGGTGTCATCCTTCTTTCTAACAAACAACATTAGCGCTCCCTCCGGAGACATAGTTGGTTTAATGTAACCCTTTTCTAACAACTTTTGTAATTGACGTTCCAGTTATAATCATTCAGGAGTATTCATTCTATACATCCTTGAATTTCTTCTGGAATTTCTTGATTGTAGATAAGTATTCAATAGACTCATTTCTGTTAGCTCTCCCAATTCCTCAACTTGGGCAGCATAATTCATATCCTTTTCTTGCTCTCTGTTTTAGGTGTAATTTAGAAATCTATCTAATGGTGACTCGTTTTTGTTTTCCATTAACTATAACAGGTGTTCCTACGGCCTTAGTGGAAGTCCCTAATTCATTTCTAAGAAATTCACTATTGATTTATGTTGTTCCAGGCAATCCATTCCAAGTAGAATATCATAAGATCCTAAAGGAAGAATGTTTAATTGGAACTCTCTAACATATCCATTTAAATTTAAAATTATTTTGGTTAGTTTATGAGTGACTTTCTTCTTTTTTCCTATAACTAATTGTACTCGTCAAGAATATTGAAATGTTTCTATTTTTAAACTACCTTTTTACACTATCTTAGCACTGATATTACTTAAATTTGTTACCGGATCAAGAAAATAGATACAGGTTGGTCAAAATTTATAACTTCAATTTCAATCAATGCTGATTGATTTTTCAGTTTATTTGTCTTTGACCTTTTTGTGCTTATTGTTGCCTTCCCCTTCTTCCCCTTCTTCTAGTTTTTCAACAAATTGATCCTACCTTTTAATTGATGGTAGCACAATCCTACTTTTCGAACAACCTCTTTCCTAATTTTAGAATTTTCAATTTCAATTGTTTCTTTGTAGATGGTAGGCAAACCATTTAGATTTTTTTGTACCTTGGCCTTTTCTTCCCTGTTGTCAGGCATAAAATGAAGTAATTTTGTGAATTTAGTCACAATTTCATAAGCAGTGATATGTCCAAGCCTTAGCTCAAGAAATTCCTTTGCTTTGTAAGCATAATAATTCTCACTAATGTATGTAGATTTAAATTTCTCCTAAAATTCTTCCCATGAAATAATTGTTTTTCATCAAGCAAGTGTATAATTTTGGTCTCTTTCCACCAAAGTATGTCTTTGCCTTGTCACTGGTAAACCACCAATATTTTTTTCATATTTCTTCTATATTCATATACCTAGAAGTATTTGATCATGTTTAGGAGTCAGGCTCCTACATACCTTTCCTTATCTCATTTAAAGGTTAGAGAATTAATTCATTTTCAGAATTCTCCCTGTAACTCCTTTTGCTTTTACCTTGAAGCAGATTCTTCCCCACTCTTAGACCTCTCTGAGTTGGGTTCTATTTCGTTTTGAAGGCTAGACTTTGAGTTTAATTCCCTTATCAACCTCTCTTTCTCACTAATGTTCTGCAACAAATGTTCATTGCTAGTCCTTAGCTGAACCATTTCTTGCTGCAGTATAATTTTCAGAATTTGAGCATTTGGATCTAGGAGGGCCCCTCCCCCTCCCAGTTCTACCTACAACTCTTCCAAGCTAGTTGTGACAACAATTTTACTTTTTTCTGCACTAATTCTGCTACATAGATATTAATTAGTTATCATAAATAAAAGTTGAAAACGAATTTGACAGTAGAATTTTTTTCCGTGTGTTGAGACCCATAAGCCCAGAGTTTTCAACAAGGACTTTGATACCACTTGTAACAAATCTTACTAATTTTTTTTCTTTTAATGCTATTTTTGGTCCTATTTTGATACAACTTGTCCTTTACCACTTTAGAAATGACAGTTCAACACAAATATCTATATTTGTTTTTATTTCTCTCAACACAAATATGTGTCCTTGTTTTTATTTCTCCTCTCTTATGAATTAGTTCTTAGGTCTAGGTTATATAATTTACTCCCTATAACTAATTCATTTGAACTATACTTATTTTACGCTTAATGGTATTGTGTCCTTTATGTTTTTATACATGTCTCCAACATGTATTCTATCACATTTTCAATTCAATTTCATCATTATACTTACTTCACTACTTATCCACATGCCCTTTTTTATATATCTAAGGTATAATTTCATATTTCCGTACATAAAGTTCTGTATAATAATGGTTAAATATATCTCACCATTTATTATACCTATGAATCGAATTGTATCCAATCACTATGATACATTACTTAGTCTACTAGTCTTCCTTTACCCTTTACTTGTTTAGACATAAGAGCCATAACATTAAAAGTTCATAACCCAACATATAGTTCATAAATAAATTGTATAATTAGAATTTATGACTATATCACCCTACTCTTTCATTTATTTAATAGTACATTTAAGGCTTGTATTAACTCTAATTAATTGACAGTGAACGTTTATTCCATTATGATGATATTCACTTATCATCGTATTTCATTATTCTAAGGCACAATAAGGTTGGAATTTGATTAATTACAATTTAATTGTATATAATTAAATTCTTCTCCTATGGTACTCCACCCATAGGCTGTAATACTCATTTCCCATTAACTCGTTACTGTATGCCTTACCTTGTCCCTATCTAGAAATTATGTTTGATATTATCTGTCACATGGCTCCATGTCATCAAAATTAGTACTCATGTACACATGTACGTAGGAGATTCATTTTTATTTAGAAGGTAGGGATTTTTTCCCTCAAAACCTAAGGTTTGGAACTACTCTCACATTTCACATTTCTATGAGTTGGGTCTCTCGCCAAATAACCAGTGCACAAAGTTCTTTCATTTCATGCATTTTCGTGAGAATTATGACTGAATTCTGAGCACATACTCGTGCTTACTTCTATAATGCATGGTATGCCTTCAATTTCGTAATTAGGGGTTAAAATTTCAGCCACAGTTCTCCTTAGGTTTTGCAATTATTGAACTCATGGAATGGATGCCAAATAATATATTCAGGTAATGTTACCCATTAGTTTTTTTTCTCATCTCTCACTTTGGAATTGATAATAGGATTTTGTCACTCCACTATGAAAATGTTAAAATTGATTTGGTAATTTTCATTTCATGTGCAGGATTCTATTTTGGATGGAAACCCCACGTTGGTTCCTCTTCCTCAATGCATACACAATGGCATGGATGATAAATTTAGGTAAGGATATATCACAGTTTCCTTCTCCTCGTTTTAATTTTTCAAATGTTTTAAAATTTCAATGATTCAACTATGTCAACAAATGTTGTAACTCGTTGGTATTAATGAATAGAATAGAGTTCTAGGATTTCATTCATATTTTGATTTCGTTCTTCATTTTCCCCCATTTTATCACAATCCCCACCAAATATTTTGAAATCCTTGTCTCGGTATTAAATGTAAATCTCAATCAAAGTAAGAAATTAAATACTACGTCTTCAGGAATATTTAGTAATAATTGTCATCTAAGTCATAATTTATCTATAATTACATTCCATGTACATTTAACCTTCTAGCTATGTAAGGTTTGAATTTTGGTTATCGTTCTGAGATAATTCTTCCTATTACCAAGAATCGATTTCGTTTTTGAATTTTGTAGTAATATGGTTAATTTATATGATGTATACTATATACGATTTAGGTTTCTAGTATACTTCTCTATTTTATGTTTCAATTTTAGAGAATTGATATATATATATATATATATATATTTAGTAATAACTTTTGATACGTTGTGTTTTAATTCTTTGATGCATTAACTTAGTAGTATAGCCGCATCAGAATTTGTTAATTTAATTCCACATCGCCAATTTTGGATGTCTAGTATTGTCAATTTTATATTCTGTCATTTCTCTGTGTGAGATCATTTGAGTATATGTTCGACTTAAAATATCTTCATCAATAGATATGATTTTCTTTAAATTTATGGATTATAAAACCTTATTTTCCTCATTGAAATTGAGGAACCTAAATGATACTGTATCATTCTCATATAGAGGTACTTATACATATAAATTCTACCATTATAATGACACATTGAAATTTTTTTCTCTGTAATAAGAATTTTAGAAGTTCCCAAATTACAATTTCTTCAAAGCCGATTCATAATATTTTAATTTAAATAAAGTTGGATTTTATTCTTTCTCTCTTAAGGAATTTGTATATTGCTGGTTAGCCATACCGAGCTAGCCAAATTAGGATTTTCCTTTTTCTAGAATACTACTAATTTTCATATTGAAAACAATTCCTTTTTGAGAATAATTTACCATATCACTTAATTTCTAGAATGTTCTATTTAATTACATTTTATTCTACTTGTTAATTATAATGTTTATATCACTATTCTAGTGGTATTTATCATAACAATTCACTTGCAGAGTACTATTCAAATTGAAAATTATATTAACATTAGTCAGTTTGTTCAAACGTAGGTTTGAAGTTTCACTTCTAATTTTACGTATAGTTATAATTCTTTTCAAACAATTTTCATTTAAATGTTATGCAAGTAACAATTTATTTTTTTTTCTTTTCACAACTAAATGTATTACATTCTAATTTAGTTCATCAATTATGCAAATTTGTAATTGTAACATATCCATTTCCACAACAATTTTTTTTTTCAATATTAATACTATTTTCCTACTAAGGTAGACAATTGTTCGTCACACTTCGACGTATTTTCACCACCAACAGTAATTTGTTGTACAATTAACTCTTTTCATTTATCTATTTAATGCTTGCATTGACATTCAACTTAACTGTATAATTACAAATCCATTTATAAACTCTCCATATAATTTATATAAGTAGGATTCTAAGTTTGGGGAGTTTTCCCTAACTCATTCCACATGGTCAATATGCATTTTCATAGTAAATTATTTTCATAACTATTAATAACAATTCCCTAATTGTTATTACCACCTAAATATCACTCTTCTCAATCATATGTTATCATACCCTATTTCCACCTCAAAACTCTACTTTATAACTGAACCATATGTATTTCATTACCCAAAATGATTTAATTATCATTTATGGTTCGGGCCCTCTCTACGCATTTCGTAAAGGTTTCAAAGAATTAATTGCATCTTTACATACTATGTTATTTATCACATGTAATATGTATCCATTCCATTACCAGGTGAAATCAAACTTAGGAATATGTTTCTATCACTTATCATGTTTTTAAGTCTTCTAGGTTGGATAATTACGTGGACCATTGACATGATCTCCAACCTTTAACATATGAGTTGTAACCTTGCATTTAACGCAAATATGACAACTCATACTACATCTTAACTCTTCTGTGAAATAATTAGCAATGTGTACATTTTTGATGGGTTTAGGATTTCGAGGTTTCATTGTTTAAATAATTCTCCGTAGGCTTTTATTACCAAATCATCTTACAAGACTCACCTCGGGATTTCTTGGCAATTAATTTATTGTAGTGTATGCCATGGCTTGTTTGGTGACCGATTTAACTCATTTCATTCGCAGGAAAATATCATCAATCGTCAATCTATTCCACATCGATGGCAGAGGTTAACTCCAGATTAGGTTTTGCACCTCAATAAATATTATCGTTTTCTGTTTCTGCCTATTTTCCCTTGCTTGTTTTTGGTGAACCTCTTACGTTTCATTTCGACCCACCCCACCTTACTACAGACCTACCTTCATTCTACATTCAGCAGTTTTTCATGAAACAATGGAACCAATTCCATCAACTAGGGAAGGAGAATTCATTGGCTACTCTGAGGTCATTGTCGCACAACGTCTAGGTATGGATTATGCACAACTCGCTTTTCTAAAATTCAATTTCATTTTCATAACTTGAATACACATTTTAGTATTTCAATTTAATGCTAATAATTTGTTGTGTGACTAAATAGATTCACGATGCTGGGGTGTTCTTCCCTGGAACTGTATGCTGGTAAGCACTTCTTCCTTTTAAGCGATCAAGGGTAAGCTCTCCTACCAAAGTCTCCTTCAATTTTAAACTCATAAGATTTTCTTAGTGTAGTCTCTAAGTCATTTACACGGACTTCATATTTCTTGTTTGTATTATTATTTAGTTTATTATCACTGTATCATTTCTTCAATCTAGATTTCATTATACTGTCAACATGACAGTCATCGTATTCTTATTGGGTTTGAGTGCCTTTCCGCTTCCAGATTTTTTCCAATCGTTTTGACATGACTCAATTTGTCGTTACATTTCCATGGAATTGTCATGGGAATGTGTAGAATACTGAAGTCTTCTCTTCAATTTATCTAGTGATGTTCACACTGAATTTAAAGTATTACCTCTCGGTATAATTTACCAATTTTTCATTTGGTTTCCACAGTCCAGCTTATGTATACGTTTTTCTATTCCAAGAAGGCATACACTTTCTCACTTTCTGGTTCCAATCCCTCACTTTCTCCTTTCACAATGTCTCGGTCTTCCTTTGACTAAAATCATTATTTATGTCTTTCGTTAACCTTGAGTTTGATTCATATTATTCTCTACAATCTTTTTAAATTTGTCATTCATTATGCTTAAATGAGGCTAATTATGGATACAAAGAAGACAACCTATGTATGTTCTCTTTCTTACATTTTTCCCTTTTGTGCACTTTGTGAAAATCGAGTTACTTATGTTAAATGCGAAATACCCTTCTAGCAGTACTCTGAGATTTTTGTTTTTTAAAATGGCTTCAACTTACATGTAAGGTATAAAATGTACAAGTATATTTCTTGACAAACACTAATCTCCCTTTATTTTATTGTACATGTGGCATCTTATCTACTTCTGTAAGGTAATATTCTCACCTTAAGGTTTCATACCTCTATTATTAATTACTGATATTTTTAATATTCTTTACCAGAACTAAACTATAATTTTGTCTAATTGTAGGTACATATGACTTTTATGTTTTGAGATTGGTCTAAGTCTATTGGTCTTTCCAATTCAGTCTTAATTGATGGACTTGTTTCTAACCAGGTTGGTCCAGCTACTCATTGGACTTCTTTTAATGCAACCCTGCATAAGATATAGACGAGTTTAACAATTTCACATATAAAGGGACAATTTCCCTTGTTATATAATTTGGACATATACATCCTTTATTTAATTTCGATAACTCTATGGCCTGAATATTTATTCATGTTTGAATATATTGTATATACAATGATCTTCTGTCCTTTTCAATCAAAGATTATTTCAATTAGAATTTCATTTACAATACCACTTTATGAATATTTCCTAAACATAGATAATTCATTTTCTATCTAGTAATTATCAATAGTAGATTTCATACTTGATATTACTACAGTGTAAGGACTAGTACACTTAAAATATCATCATAGAAAGTTACCTATCTATCATTTTTCATGTACTTGTTTTCTCTTTTCTATGACAATTCTTAACAGATTTTTTCTAAATGTATTCTGAAGAAATATCTTTCT
This sequence comes from Pinus albicaulis, assembly GCA_034641835.2. Taxonomy (NCBI): domain Eukaryota; kingdom Viridiplantae; phylum Streptophyta; class Pinopsida; order Pinales; family Pinaceae; genus Pinus; species Pinus albicaulis. The sequence goes on along the minus strand of CM076576.1, from coordinate 684,212,812 downwards.
TCTCCATGTATACTGGTTCAAAGTTAACACTGCAAATTTATCATTTATATTACAACATATAATTTTGTATGGCTATACTGTATAATTTTCTCTATATTAGTTCTCAAATGGAAAGTTACTGAATTGTAAATTAATACTAAACAAAAGTTTTAACTAAATAGTGATTTCCTGAAGGTCACCTAACCTTAGATCTAAGCCTCCGAAAATGTTTAAACATTCTGAGAGTTGTTAATCTACATATCTATGTCTATAAAACAATATAGAATAGACTGTATTTGTTATATTTATTTTTTTGAATGTACAATACTTCCACTATTGATTTTGCTCAACCTTAATCCACAACGTATAATTATAATTACATCTCAACAACTTCATATTTATATCTAACTATATTACTTCATTCGCAACTCATAACATAACTAAAGTATAAGTTAAAGTGAAATGAACAGGTGCATACCACTTAAGGTATACTAAGTTCCACCCAACCTTTGAGGTCTTTCTCCACAGCTCATCCTGAGCACAGATCAAATTCTCTAGCAATAGACAAACTCTTGTCTATCATGAATCTACTTATTTAAGCTTTCTTTCCACTCAACCTGTTTCCCTTAACTGCATCCAGTTAAATTAGGATGTTTCTTTCCTGTGTGCCTAGGATTTCCTTTTGTTTCTTCCACAAAATAACTTTAAAGCTAGCTTTTCCTCTTTCTAGCTTTATTCCACCTCTTCCAAGTAATTTCCTCTTTACTCAGATAGTTTTTTTTACATTTTTAGCTTCAATCTAATTTTAGTATTTAATTTATTTCCTCCAAGGATTTTTGGAAGACTAGGAAAGTCTTATAAACCTTATCCATCCTCATGGATTTGGTTTTCGGATCTCTAATCATAATTTAGTGTTTGCACAACTAATTTCCATTTTATTTTATTAAATTGAAATAATAAAATAAATCCACACAATTGTTTTCTATTGGGATCCACTGTACCCTTTTGGACTTGTTAATATTTCTAATAAAAGCATCGAAGACTGGGGACATTACATATTCCCCCTTTAAAAACAAAACACAATCCTCGGTGTTGTAAAGACAAAAATAAAATTCACTTTTCAAAAAGTGATGGGTATTTGTCCTTCATATATTCCTCTCGCTCCCAAGTAGCCTCCTCGGGTGAAAAGTGGAGAGACTTCACTTTCACCCTAGCTACTGTCCTATTTTGCAGCTCAATTCCTTCCCGTGCCATGATTTGAAGTGGCTCTGGAAGGAATTCCCCTTCTGGTTCCACCTGTATCACATTCAAATAAATAACACGAGTAGGATAATGTACATAATTTTTTAATAATGAAACATGAAAAACATTGTGAACATTAATGTGACTAGTTAGAGCCAACTTACATGCAACTAGTCTAACTCTTTCCAGTACTTCAAAAGGTCCACAGTAGCATGGTGCTAGTTTTTCACAGCTACTAGTGTACAAATTTCTCTTCTTTCGTTTAATCCTTAGGTAAACATGATCACCCACATTGAATTATCTATGAATTCTCTTTTTATTTGGATAACTTTTCTGCCTATTTTTTGCTATTTTGATATTTTACTGAATTTTCCTTACTGTTCTTTCCATTTCCTGCAAAGCATCAGGTCCAAGTATTAACTTATCCTCTGGTTGAATCCAACTTAGAGGTGTATGACACTTTTTGCCATACAATGCTTCAAAAGGACTCATCTTTATTGAGGCTTGGTAACTATTCTTATAGGAAAACTCTGTTAAATGTAGGAAGTCCTCCCATTTTGTTGGTATGTCCATAACATACATTTTTAACATATGTTCTAAAATCTAGTTTTTTTCATTTAGTTTGGCCATCAGTTTGGGGATGGTATGCAATACTTAAATTTAATTTGGTACCCATTCCCCCAAATAGACTCCTCCAAAAAGCTGTAGTAAACTTTTCATCTCTGTCTGATATGATCATATTAGGAACACCATGTAGTTTTACAATCTCTTTCATAAATACATTAGCTACATGAGTTGTGCCAAAAGTATATTGTACTGGGATAAAGTGTACAAATTTAGTCAAACTATCAACTACTACCATGATAGAGTCATGTTGGTATTTAGTCCTTGGTAAACTAGTAATAAAATCCATGGAAACAATCTCTTACTTCCATTCTGGAATGGGTAAGGGATTCAAAAATCCAGCTAGATGCTGATGTTCCACCTTCACCTGTTGACATTCTAAACATATAGCTAAGTAATTTGCCAAATCATTTTTCATTCTAGGCCAGAACAGGTTCTTTCTTAAAGCTGAAATTAATTTCTTGTATCCTGGATGTCCTGCATAGGGTCCTTTATGATACTCATTCATGATTTCTCTTTTTAAGAAGTCCATATTGGGAATGTATAATCTGTCTTTATAACAAATAAACCCCCTCTAGTTTTCTGTATACCGTTTCATCTCTTTTTTTCAGAATTTGTTCCTGAAGTTTTTCATAGTTCTGGTCTTGTCTCATCACTTCTTGCATCATTCCTTCAATATCAAAGTCTGCACTGCTTCCAACATTAGTGACACTTTTCCAAGCATTTCTTCTTAATTCATCTACAATCATGTTTTCCTTCCCCTTAATATGTTTGATCTCCATGTCAAAGTCATTAAGGAAGGACAACCATCTAGCTTTTTTGGCATTTAAATCAGGTTGTGTGAAGAAATACTTTAAAATGATGTGATCTGTCATAAATATAAACATTTTCCCTAAAAGGTAATGTCTCCACAACTTTAGAGCATGGATTACAATAGCTAGTTCTAAATCATAAACACTATAATCCTATTCATGTTTCTTCAGTTTCCTTGACTCATATGCTATGACTGATTTTTGATGTAGTAGCACTCCTAATCCCTCTCCATAAACATCTGTGACTACTAAAAATTCTTGATATTGATTAGAAATATTTAAAATAGGTGATGTTGTAAGTTTAAGTTTAAAATGTTCAAAGATATTTTGACATTTTTCAGTCCACCCAAAGTTAACTCCTTTTCTTTGTAGAGATGTAATAAGGTATGCCAAGGCTTAAAATCTGTCAACAAACCTCGTATAATATCCTGCAATTCTCATGAAGGATCTTACTAAGGACACATCAGTAGGTACAAGCCAATCCCTTATCATTTGTATCTTTTCTGGGTCTACCACTAATCCCTTCTCTAAAATTATATGACCCAAGTATTGAATTTTACCTTTGTAAAATTCACATTTGCTAAACTTAACATACAACTTATTTTCTCTGATTGTTTATAAAACAATTCTAACATGTTATTTATGCTCAGCTTCACTCTTCGAATAAACCAAAATGTCATCAATAAATACCAGTAAAAATTTGTCTAAGTACTTCTCTAAGATGTTGTTAATTAAGCACATAAAAGTAGCAGGTGCATTAGTCAACCCAAAAGGTAGAAATACAAACTCATAGTGTCCATATCTGGTTGTGAATGCAGTTTTACTTATGTCTTCATCTTTAATTCTCATTTAATGATAGCCTGTCCTTAGATCATTTTTTGAAAATATTGCAGCTCTTCTAACTTGGTCAAAGAGATCATCTATGCTAGGTAGAGGATATCTATTCTTGATTGTTAGTTTATTCAGTTGATGATAATCTATGAACATCTTGAATGTACCATATTTATTTTTTACAAGCAATACCAGTGCTCCCCATGGGGATACTCTTGGTATTATTTAACCTCCATCTAGAAACTCTTGTAGTTGTGTTTTTAACTCTGTAAATTCTACGATAGTCATTCTGTATGGGGCTATAGAGATTGTTATCACTCCTGAAACTAAGTCAATTGAGAAATCAATTTCTCCTTTAGGGGGAAAATAAGGAATTTCATCTGGAAACACATCCTTAAACTCTTGGATGGCTGGTAATTTTTCTAAAATATCATCTTCAAGTTGTTGTCCCAATTTTTCCACATGTACAAAATACACTTGGAAACCTTTTCTTGTAGTTCTTTTCAATTGAAGTGCTGAAATTTGTCTCAAAAATATGGGTTTGGGTTTGCCTTTTACTATAACATGTTTTCCCTCACCATTTATGCAGTGTATTATTTTTTCTAAACAATTTAACACAACTTTTTGTTTTTCTAACGAGTCCATTCCCACTAACACATCATATGACCCTAATGGTAGATTCAAATTCAGTTCAGTTTTTTACCCATTTATATTTTTAGCTGTCTGACGTATTTTATGAGTCATTTTCCTTTTTTTCCCAATAGCTAACTGAACTAACCATGACTACTGAAATTTCTTCAATTTTAACTTGCATGATTCTACCATTTGAGGAATTATATAACTTAAAGATGCACCTGGATCTATCAAAATATAAATAGGTTGTTCAAGAGTCATACCTTCTATTTCGACCATAGTGGACTGATGTTCAGCTTGAAGATCTTCCAGGGAAGCGTTGGTTTTGGGGATGTTTCTTTCCACATCATTTACAGTAGTTGCCTCTCTGAGTAATTGTATGTTCTGAATATTTCTGTGTGGACAGTCTCTCAGTAAATGAGGTTATCCAAAACCCCAGCACTTTAGAGGTTCCCTCATCTTAACAGTTCCTTCTCTCTTATTGTTTTCATCAATCTGTTTGGCCCCTATTTGTGATTGGGCTGGGTGATTTTCTCCCATTTTTGTGAACTTCTTCCTTTGGTGATTTCTCCCAAAGTTCTTTAAGTATGCTGGTTTTTTTTCTTTTCCCACTAGAGTCACCCTTTTTTTCTTCTGCCAACTCTTTGTTTGTTCGTTTCTACCCTTGAACTATTGGTAACATAATCTCTCCTTGTGTACCACTTCATCCATAGTCTTGGGATTTTAAAATTCTATCTTATCCTTGTATATAGTAGGCAAGCAGTTTAAAAAGTGTTGTACCTTTGTTTCCTCTTCTGTTACATAGGGTACATAGCGAAGCAGGTTGGTGAATTTGGTTACAAACTCGTGAATAGTAAGTTTTCCCAACCTAAGCTCATGAAACTCTTTGTCATAATAGCGATTTTCAGTAAATATATTTCATACTTGATAGTACTGCAGTGTAAGGATTAGTGCACTTAAAGTCTCATCATAGAAAGTTGCCTATCTATCATTTTTCATGTGCATGTTTTCTCTTTTGTATGATAATTCTTAACAGATTTTTTTTTTTAATGTATTATGAAAAATTATCTTTCTTTTCCATGTCTAGTGGTTCAGAGTTAACACTGAAAATTTATCATTTATATTACAACATATAATTTTGTATGGCTATATTGTATAATTTTCTCTGTATTAGTTCTCAAATGGAAAGTTACTAAATTAGAAAGTAGTACTAAATAGAAGTATTAACAAAATAGAAATTTCCTGAAGGTCACCTAACCTTGGATCTAAGCATGCGACAAGGTTTAGACATTATGATAGTTGGTACTCTTCAGATTTATGTCTATACAACAATACAGAACATACCATATTTATTATAGTTAATTCTTCTCAATGTACATTACTTCCACTACTGATCTTACTCAACCTTAATCCACAGAATATAGCTATATTTACATCTCAACAAATTCATATTTATATCTAACTATATTACTTCATCAGCAACCCATAATAGAACTAAAGTATAAGTTATTGTGAAATTAACTGGTGCATACCACTTACGGTAGACTAGGTTCCACCCAACCTTTGAGCTCTTTCTACACATCTCTCCCTGAGCAGAGATCAATTTCTCCAGCAATAGAAAACCTCTTGTCTATTGTGAATTTGGTTATTTAAGCTTGCTTTCCCCTAAGCCCGTTTCCCTTAACTGCATCTAGTTAAATCAGGATGCTGCTTTCTTGTGTGCCCAGGCTTTCCTTTTGTTTCTTCCACAAAAGTACTTTAAAGCTAGCTTTTCCTCTTTCTAGATTTATTCCACGTCTTCCTAGTAATTTCCTCTTTACTCAAGTAGGTTTTTTTTAGATTTTTATCTCCAATATAATTTTAGTATTTAATTTATTTCCTCCAAGGATTTTTGGAAGACAGGGAAAGTCTTATAAACCTTATCCATCCTCATGGATTTGGTTTCCAGATCTCTAATCATAATCTATTCTTTGCATAATTAATTTCCATTTTATTTTATTAAGTTGAAATAATAAAATAAATCCACATAATTTTTTTCCATTGGGGTCCATCGTACACTTTTGGACTTGTTCAAATGTCTAATAAAAGCATAGAAAACTAAGGACATTACAGTAATTCCCCTTATTCTAGGTGTGTTATGAATTCAACTACAATATTTTACAATAATTTGTTTATTTAGTTTATTTTTCCAGCTTTACTTACAATCCTCTTCATTGTAGGTGCAAGGAGAAATTATTCACAATTAAAGAGATAATTACATGTATCCCCTCTTACTGTGCATACTCTTTAATTTGTTATACAATTTTTGCAATTGAAATTCTAACATTCATTACATTGTTTGTTTCAAGTTTAACTTTTTATCTTATATAAACATTCTCTCTCTTGCGATCATAAACAGGAGTGTGGACGATCAAGTATCATGTTTTTGCGAGGTCGATCATTAGAATAATGGAGACCTTAAAAGTCATCTATTCCACCTCACAATATAATTTACTATCGTGCTTGTACATTTTATTAGATGATGAATGCGATATGATTGTAACATCATACTATATAAAATCACTATAATTATCTTTGCACTCACTATGACACATTGTTGAGGTCATGCTTGTGACCGACCCTTTTAGGTCAGTCACCAATGTCGGATATGGTGACGGTCATTTAAACACGTCAGCACGTAAGTGTATATAGTGATGGTCCTTTATGGTCTATCACCAAAGACATTTTTAATGACAATTTTGGTGACGGTCGTTAAAGGCCCATCACTACTTCTCTCTTTGGTGACACTTCTAGTGACGAAATTTTAATGACCCTCACTGATGTTCTTTTTCTTACTTTTGGTGACGGTCAAAAAATGTCCGTCATCATTGATCACTAAAAACCATCATTGTAAGTGTATATAGTCATGGTAATTTATGGTCCGTCACTAAAGACATTTCACTTTTGGTGAGGGTCGTTAAAGGCCCATCACTAATTCTCTCTTTAGTGACACTTCTAGTGACAAAATTTTAATGACCCTCACCAATGCTCTTTTTGTTACTTTTGGTGATGATCAAAAAATGTTTGTCATCATTGATCATTCCAATGAGTTTTTGACGACGCTATGTGCCTGTTAATATATTTTTTGTCAAAAGATAGCGATTTAATACCATTATTGTGGAGCATTTTTATAATATGTCCAAGGCCATAGTGGTTAGGGTCAGTCAAATTTTTAAGAAGTAATAAGCGTGTATCATTTCTCTCAAGTAATGACTAGTCGAATAAGGATTTCCTATGAGTCAACACATGATTCATATCTATTATTTTTATTATCTAGCAAATTCCATTTAGATAAAGTTCCACTATTGTGTGTAGGAAATATATTATTTAATACATAATCGAGCTCTGACAATTCTATTAATGAGAAATACCTAACAATCCTCAACAATCTGGGCACACCTTAAATTAATGCTTTGGCACACACTAACATTTCTTAGCATCCCACATGTCTTGGAACATCTTTGTACCTAGAACATCTTGTGATGACATTGACGACCAAGCACATGGTGGCATGTGCTACCACAAAATGGAACTCTCCTATCATGTGTTGGCATGCTGCATATAGTCCCTAGCATGCCCTGGAACACCTTCGTTGAATGCATTGACATACATTAGCACTTGGCACACAATGCCACTTGGCATGTATTGGGACCTATTATTAGTGTGCCTAGCATGCCCCTTTTCAAAAAGATAAAGTCCTAACTTATTAACCCTCTTATTGGTTCTTCCTTTTGTTTCCTTGACACATATTGATATACCCTGGCACCCTACGCCACATCCTTAGCACCTAGCATGTATTGGCATATCTTGGCACTATTAATTGGCACATGATATAATTAGCACACCCTAGAACTCCCAAGCACACTTTGGGAATTATTAACATGCCTTGATATTCCCTAGCATGCCTTACCAATGCTTAGCATACCTTGTCACTCCCTCCTTGGCATGAAAACTAACACTGACCATTAACACTAGTCTCTGGCAGTACACGTTCCTCATATTCATTGAATTTTTACCTAGTGCTCCCTTAATGTTTTTTCCTAGTACTCCTTAACACTCATCAACATGCATTATCACTCTTCAACATTCCCTTCCACTTCATAACATGCATAACACTAGTCCCTGACACATATTGGCACTTGGCACGTGTTGGCGCTTGAAAAGTCTTAGCATGTATGGAATACGTTGAAATTCCTTGGTATGATTTATCATGGTTTAATATTAAATTTATATGTGATGATCAATTGTTGGAAAGTAGATGAGAAGAAACAAAGGAATACTTGGCACTTATAATGCACTAAGACTTTGCACTTGGCACCTATTTCCACCTAGTGTTAGTGTGCCTAGCATTCCCCTCTTGGAAAAGTTAAATTCATGACTTATTAACCCTTTTATGTGTTCATTTCCTTGTAGTTTAACTTTTTCCTCCCTTTTGCTGTCTTGACAGTCCCTCACATGCATTGACACACCCTTGCACATCTTGGCATGCCTTATCATGTGGCACATATTAGCATGTTTGACATGTATTCCCACTATCTGGCACATCAAGGGGGTGAAGAGAGATGTAGTAATAAAGTAGGTCGAGTACGAGGGCCAAGTAAGGGTTGCTAAAGGGAGGTCATGATCATCCTCCAAGAGCAATATCATCATGTGAGGGTTCAGAAGAATGTTTCATACCTTAATGGTTGGTTTGTGTTTGGTCAATTTAGTGTGTCCTAAATTGCTAACATAAATTATCAACCAGGGATTCGTAAGCTGACGAAGTGTGGCACACCATATGTGCAAGATAACCTATCTCTTACTTTTTGTCGTTTTTGGGTTTTATGAAATTCTAAAAGACAAGTATGGTTATGAATATTCAAGGCAATGATGTCCTTTATAATGATTTACCAACTTGAAACTGAAAAAGGAATTTGAAACATACAATGACAAAACTTGAAAGGAAATGAAAATGTGCTGCTGAAATGAAAAGGTGTTGCTAGTCTAATAAATCAAAACAGTGAACTATTGAGCATGAAAACCAAACTATTCTTGCTGCTGTCTAATCACAAAAGAAACTATGCTTTAAAGAAATCCAAAATGTCAACAAAGTAAATCTAAATCAGATTACATCAACTTATCTTCTGATCCCTCATCATTAGTCCAGCTATGATTTTCGGAAGTAACCATAAACAACTTGAGTAACTGATATCTAACTTGCAGAAAGTAAACTAATATCAAACTACACACTCATACTTCAATCCCCTCACCATCACCCAGCTTGTGGCTTTGAGAATCGAAAATGACATGAGAAATTTAATATCTAACTTTAAGTAAAGGAAACTAATATCAAACTACACATCCATAATTCAATCCCTCACCATCAGTCCAGCTGTGGCTTTCGGAGGCAACTGAAGATGTTATGAGCAATTTAATATATCTAACTTGCAGAAAGGAAACTAATATCAAACTACATATTTCATAATACAATCCCTCACCATCAGTCCAGCTGTGGCTTTCGGAGGCAACTGAAGATGTTATGAGCAGTTTAATATATCTAAATTTGCATAAAGGAAACTAATATCAAACTACACATTTCATAATACAATCCCTCACCATCAGTCCAGCTGTGGCTTTCGGAGGTAACTGAAAATGACATGAGCAATTTAATATATCTAAATCTAACTACTGAAGCAAATGTGCAAGACTGAAATAAACAAAGCAGTGCTGGAATTAAACAAAAATTAAATTAGCAGCAGAACAATATTGATTCCATGTCATTAGTCAAAGATATGCAAATGCCCGGGCTGCCATGAAAAATTATGCTAAAAGCTATGATTTTAGAAAGCAATCTAAGTAAGGAAATATGACAAAACAGAATTGAAAGCAACTTATCTAGAAAACATGTAAAAGCCTCCTTGGATAGCAGGGGCCCTCTGCTACCAATTTGGTGAAGTCCTTCAGCTCCTTAAAATTGTAATCAAAACACCATCAAAGAACTGAATTTCTCTATTAAAAAGAACTCACAAATCTACATCCCATTCCATCTTGAACTTAGTTACAAATCTACTTCTTCATTACTTTCTCATTACCTTCTCATTACTTATGATAGGAGAAAGCTTCTCCTATTTATACAAAATATGAGGAGACATCTCATTAATGGGAGTCCATGAATCTCTCCCTCCATCTCTAGAGTTACAATCAAAATAGGAAATGATAAGACACATGTCTTTATAGAGTTTCAACACAACTTGAGGAATGAGACACATATCCTCTTAGAGTTTCAATACAACAAGGAAGTGAGACACATATCCTCTTGATCCCATAATCTTCTCCAACCAAATTTGAATTTGGCCTTAGAGTGCCACATAAGGGTCTTCTAGAAGTCTCCTTTTGACCTACACATGTCACAAAACTCATAACACATATATAGATATATGAAACCATGTTAATTTTCTAGTTTCTAATCATAAATTCACTTAAAATACATAAAATAAATAACTTTGGAAAACAAGGATCCTAACCCATATATTTATGAAAATGGTTACTTGATGTAGGGTTTTAGGTCAAATGGCTATGAAATAAGAGCTAAATGGTTATGACATAATGGAAAAATGTATGAATATGGAGAACATTTTTGAGACTCAACATACCCCCCAACTGAAGTTGTTGCATGTCCTCATGCAACCATTGCAATGATTCATTTGTCCATGAGTTGATCTTTTATGAGTTTTGACTCATATAGATTCATTCCAAACTTTTCTTCTTGATTTTTCCTTTTTGGAAAAGTATAATACATTTGATTGCAACTTCTTCTTCTTCTTCTTCTTCTTCTTCTTCTTTTTCATTGGTTGGTTCTTGTGTGACAACCATTTTTTTTTCCTTTTTTTTTTTTTTTTGAAGCATTGGTTATTGTGTAACAATGCTTTATTTTATTTGTTGCATCAAAGTTCATGAAAACATTTAGAATCAATTTCTTCATCAATGAATTGATCATTTGCAAGGCATATAATCTTTTGGATCATGTTGCAACAATAGTTGGTTGGGAAGTATATGTGGGTGGAAATGGAATGAAAATGTGTGATAGTGTATGACATGTGGATATGAAATGATGTCCTTCCCCCCCCCCCCCAACTAAAGATATGACAATGTGGAAAAGGGAGTGAGGAATTTTTCCAAAGTTACAATTTTAGCATTCTAATGAATTACATGACTAAAAATTAGAAAACAACATACCTTCACTTACCTTAAATGTGGATGAGTTGTGTATGTGTGGTGGCTGCAAAATTCTGATCATATTCTTCTTCAAGTGGCTAAACAAGAGAAGTCATGGATAAAGAGATGAGATGACTTTTTATTGCTTCTACTAAAACTTGCTGAAATCTGCTCCAAAATGCTGAAAATAATAGTCTTCATATCTTCAAAACTCATTGACATAATTCCTACTATGTGAAAAGATGTTCTGATGTCGAACATAGTAGGAAATTGTTGAATTAGTGGCCATTAATGGATGCCACTAGTCAACACGAGAACTCTCACCATTGATGACAATGAGAGTCAAGATGCCCAAACACATCTTGCTAGGTACGAATGATTTTGTTGATGTCGAGTCACCTAGAAGATCTGACGAACAAGAGACATTAATGTATTCCCATTGTTTGTCAGCATGAGAACTTGCCATTAAGGCATGCAAGCCTCAAGGCGTTTTTACAAAGAACTTAGACTCAAAGGACTATGGACTCAATAATTTGCATTGAAGCAGGGCTTATTTGCGGAATGAAAATGACAAGAAATGGAAAATGAAAATGGAAGATGGCAATGGAGAGTAGAAATGGAAATGGGCAATAAGCATGTGAATGAGCCTCTTGCTTTTATTTGTGGTTATGAATGGACAAAAAGAAATGGAAAGTGGATGTGAATGTAAATGGAAAATATGAAGCGAAATGAGGTGAATGGTTTATTATGAGGTATGGATGTGATGGAGACAATAGTATCTGAAATTTTTTCAAATGTTTGGATCTGATTTTACATCAGCATATTTCCTCCTCTTTGTTGCTGATCATCCTCTTATGAAACAAATTGGTCTCTTAGAGAGACACCATTCTCTTTTAGTCATTTGTCCTTCCTCCTGAAACCTGCAAAAAAAACTAATACTTCTTCTGCAATGGAATGTAAGATTATCAAAGGGAGAGAGGTGATCAATCTCTCTAGTTATGATATTTACACACAAAACTAAGAATTTGTATTAATGAAACAAGTTCTCAAAGGAAAAAATCAAAAGAATTTATACATGTTTTGGAATTAGTGCCTCAAGTTGAATGTAGCTTCTTTTCAGCAATTTATTTCATTATTTTCCATTTCAAACTCTAATGATGGATTTCTCATTGTATAGATCTTGTTGAGACCTTTCCAACGATACTTAAATCATCAAAATCTGATTTTGTATGAGAAAGTTAGGCTGATTTGAACAATGAGGTTTTTTCAGCTGCGGAATTGCAGAACAGCTGCGGAATTGGACTTCAGCTGCGGAATTGGAGAACAGCTGCGGAATTGGACTTCAGCTGCGGAATTGAAGAACAACTGCGGAATTAGACTTCGGCTGCAGAATGTCGACGGTTTCTGTAGCTAAAAATCTTGAATAAAAAGTTAGCCATTCATCATTCATCATCAGTTCAAATTTAATCAATACCTTCAGAAAAACGAGCAAATAACTTGTTCATTTCATTGATTCAAAATTATTGATTTTTTTTATTTATTTTTTATTTTTTAAACAACAAAAGAGAAATGCAATTTTTTTAAATTTCAACAAATGATGCTAAATAAAGCAAACTCAGATACATTGACCAATCGTGACCTTGCAATGACCATAGAATGGTAAGTGAAGATCACATAAGATGAAAAATAATATATTGATAAGAATTGAAGAACATAAAATGCATGATTGCTATTTCAAAATATAATCTTTCATCTCTTCAAAACTTTATGCTACTAAGGTTCATTGTGCCATCTGCACGACCATGTGCTTGATAATATCCTCCTGTAGTTTGCTCAATTCATCCCCATGCCCTCTTAATGTCTTTCCATAGTGATGTGGCATCCCTTTGAAATAAACATCATAATGGTTGGTGTTTAATAATGTCATTGAAGCACCAAAAATTGTTGGGCAGATGATAAAAGAGATATGAAATCCAACATTCAAAAAACGAAATTGAATTAAATTCAAAAATGAGTGGAATGTGCATTGAATGCCATGATAAGAGTTTGATTTTGATTAGAATTCCTCTTCCTAGAAATCAGGAAATCGAATTATCAATGCAGAGTGCCGTTTTCAAATTCTTCACTCAGAAAAAATCGTTTTTCCTCACGCGGCAGGCAAAAATGGCCTTCAAAGAACCGAGAATTTCTCCCAGACCGCCACGAATTTCTTAAAACGGTTTCTCGGTTATCTAACTGACCACGTTAGCAAAAAAACCCATGTCGTGGATTTCCAAAATTCATCCTAGTTTGATCAGAAAACGTGTTTAAAAATGACGTGTTAATAAAAGTTGCGTTTTCTGAGTGCGCTGTAACAAAATCAATTCTCTATTTTGCGTTTTTCTGTTTGTCTTGAATCTGCCGCATCACTAGCATTACTGACTAACTCATTGTTTAATTCCAGCATAGGAGAATTCAAGACAAGCTGTGTACTATCAAATCCAAAAGGCGACTAACCTCTGCTTGATACTCATGTTGTTTTTTTTTTTTAACGGATTAGTCTGTTGTTTTCTGTTATGCTGTTGTGGTTTTATACCTAGGAATGCCAGGTATTGTTTGCATTATCTTTAAGTTTGAAGCAGCAGAAAAACCAGCTGTCTGCTCACGGTTTAGTGATCTTAATTTCCTAGTGCGACATAACTCCAAAGATGTAAATGGCCGTGAAAGGCAGTGCACTGTTCCGTTTTGTTTACAAATGAACCATGAGCACAGTTTTGGAATGAAGATCTTTTTGAAGGGACTCATCTGGTTTTCATCAGATTTGTAGAGCGCTGGAGAGCATTGCAGATAAAGGTTGGATCTGTTTCTTTGGTTTCGTTTTACAATGGCCATCTCATTTTGTTTATTGATTTGTTTTTGTTATTGTTTTGTTTTGTTTTTTTTTTTTTTTTTTTAAATTTGTTGTGTTAATAAAACTATATATGTTATATTTTCAAGAATTAAAAATATACATATATGTTTTACTAAACGAAAATGATTTTTTATTTATTTGTTTTGTTAATAAAATTACACATGTTGTATTTTGAAAAATTAAAAATATACATATGTAATTTACTAAACAAAACAATTTATTGAATTTTTTTTTAAATGATTTTGTTATTAAAATTATATATATATTTTCAAAAATAAAAATATACATATATATCTTAGTAACAAAACAATTTAATTTTTTTATTTTTTTATTTTTTTTATTTTCATTTTTTTTTAATTGATTTGTTTAATAAAATTAGGTATGTGATATTTTTAAAAATTTAAAAATACACATATATATTCATTAAACAAAACAATTTTATCGAAATCAAAGTTTTTCATGAAAGCAATTTTTTTTTTTAAATTGTTGAATCAATTGAAATGATGAAGTTTTATTTTGTCTCCTTTTTTTTTCATAACAATTCTTTTTCTGATCCTCCAGATCACACAAAGTGCAGGAGGAGAGCATACTCAAGAATTATTAAACTTTTTTTTTTACATAACAATTCCTTTTCTGATCCTCCAGATCACACAAAGTGCAGGAGGAGAGCATACTCAAGAATTATTAAATTTTTTTTGATGTAAGAAATAAGGCTACCTAGTTACACTTCCCCGGCAACGGCGCCAAAATGTTTGGTCAATTTAGTGTGTCCTAAATTGCTAACATAAATTATCAACCAGGGATTCGTAAGCTGACGAAGTGTGGCGCACCATATGTGCAAGATAACCTATCTCTTACTTTTTGTCGTTTTTGGGTTTTATGAAATTCTAAAAGACAAGTATGGTTATGGATATTCAAGGCAATGATGTCCTTTATAATGATTTACCAACTTGAAACTGAAAAAGGAATTTGAAACATACAATGACAAAACTTGAAAGGAAATGAAAATGTGCTACTGAAATGAAAAAGGTGCTGTTAATCTAATAAATCAAAACAGTGAACTAGTGAGCATGAAACCAAACTATTCTTGCTGCTGTCTAAACACAAAAGAAACTATGTTGAAAGAAATCCAAAAGTTGCAATAAATTAAATCTAAATCAAATTACATCAACTTGTCTTCTGATCCCTCATCATTAGTCCAGCTATGATTTTCGGAAGTAACCATAAACAGCTTGAGCAATATGATATCTAATTTGCAGAAAAAGAAACTAATATCAAACTACACACTCATACTTCAATCCCTCACCATCAGTCCAGCTGTGGCTTTCGGAGGTAACTGAAAATGACATGAGCAATTTAATATATCTAACTTGCAGAAAAGTAAACTAATATCAACCTATACATCCATAATTCAATCCCTCACCATCAGTGCAGTTGTGGCTTTCGGAGGTAACTGAAAATGACATGAGCAATTTAATATATCTAACTTGCAGAAAGGAAACTAATATCAAACTACACATTTCATAATACAATCCCTCACCATCAGTCCAGCTGTGGCTTTCGGAGGCAACTGAAGATGTTATGAGCAGTTTAATATATCTAAATTTGCAAAAAGGAAACTAATATCAAACTACACATTTCATAATACAATCCCTCACCATCAGTCCAGCTGTGGCTTTCGGAGGTAACTGAAAATGACATGAGCAATTTAATATATCTAAATCTAACTACTGAAACAAATGTGCAAGAATGAAATAAACAAAGCAGTGCTGGAATTAAACAAAAACTAAGAAAAATAAATTAACAGCAGAACAATATTGATTCCATGTCATTAGTCAAAAGATATGCAAATGCCCGGGCTGTCATGAAAAATTATGCTAAAAGCTATGATTTTAAAAAGCAATCTAAGTAAGGAAATATGACAAAACAGAATTGAAAGCAACTTATCTAGAAAACATGTAAAAGCCTCCTTGGATAGCAGGGGCCCTCTGCTACCAATTTGGTGAAGTCCTTCAGCTCTTTAAAATTGTAATCAAAACACCATCAAAGAACTGAATTTCTCTATTAAAAAGAACTCACAAATCTACATCCCATTCCATCTTGAACTTAGTTACAAATCTACTTCTTCATTACTTTCTCATTACTTCTTCATTACCTATGATAGGAGAAAGCTTCTCCTATTTATACAAAATATGAGGAGACATCTCATTAATGGGAGTCCATGAATCTCTCCCTCCATCTCTAGAGTTACAATCAAAATAGGAAATAATAAGACACATGTCTTTCTAGAGTTTTAACACAACTTGAGGAATGAGACACATATCCTCTTAGAGTTTCAATACAACAAGGAAGTGAGACACATATCCTCTCGATCCCATAATCTTCTCCAACCAAATTCGAATTTGGCTTTAGAGTGCCACATAAGGGTCTTCTAGAAGTCTCCTTTTGACCTACACATGTCACAAAACTCATTACACATATATAGATATATGAAACTATGTTAATTTTCTAGTTTCTAATCATAAATTCACTTAAAATACATAAAATAAATAACTTTAGAAAACAAGGATCCTAACCCATATATTTATGAAAATGGTTACTTGATGTAGGGTTTTAGGTCAAATGGCTATGAAATAAGAGATAAATGGTTATGACATAATGGAAATATGTATGAATATGGAGAACATTTTTGAGACTCAACAGTTTGCGCTAGGAAGTAGGATGGCATATTGTTGGTTCTCTTATGGCAGATCAAGATTAAGAGAGGTTTCTCATGAGAATCTGGGCATGTGATTTCAATGGTGTCTTTGTGTGAAGGCCACATTAAATTATGAAATGTTGAAATTTGCAACAAGAAAAAGTGAGATTGGAAACCAGAAAGGACAAAAAAAAATGCACCCACATTGGTGAGGAATTTTGATGCACCAAGAGTGAGGAATGTGGGGCGTCTAATTTATTTTTCCCTTAAATAAATTGGACAATAAATTGTAATTTCATCCCATAACAACTTGTGTCAGTTAATTAAGTCATGATGACCGAGTTAGCTCAAGAAATTTGAGTTGGGGGTCTAATATGAAGCCTCTAGAGGGATTCTAATATTTTTGGGGTCCAGTTGAAGTTGATGCATTAGTGGGGTGCAAGTGTAATTAACTCAATTAAATGATTTAAAATCAGCTTAACTAGTTCTAACTGAGTGATGAGCTAGTGAGAGGTCCAGTGAAATAGATTAGATTTAATTCACAATGAGTGATCAATCAAATAACTGATAATTCACTATTAATAGCTTCATGCATGTCAGTTTCAAGGAATACCCAGTTGAGACAGAGGTTAAAGGGAACATAACTATCATTTTTATTTAGAGAAAATTTCCCATGTGCAATTATAAATTCATTGGGATGCCATGATGGATTGCGCAATCAAGGAAGACTGATTTTCCTAATTAATAAGGAGTTAATTCCCTAGGAATTGCATGAGCAAGGTAGGCTGAAGTAAGGATGAGAATTGGTCAAGTACTAGACCGAGTTTGCCTAGATCAACAGGAGACAATTGACAGAGTGTTGGAGAATCTCATGAGAGATTAAGCATTGTATTGTTTCATGATTCCTTGACTTAATACACAATAGAGATAGAGGAGTTTTGATTAGTTGCTTTCCCCAAATGCATCATGTTGTTGTGCGATTGATAATTTATTTCTCTTACTTATATATGATTGTACGATCATGTTTTGTTTCCGTAAATAGTAGGAAGGATTTAGTATCTTGTTTTAGTAGATTACAAGATCAGATTGAATCTCGTTGGTTAGATTTTCTACATGGCATCAGAGCAGAAACTTTTTGGGTGGCGAGTTTGTAGAGAATATTTGAATATTTTGGTGTAAAATTTTCGAAAAAAAATAGAATATTTATATTCCTTGCGAAAATCTACCCAAATGGAAAAAAAATTGGTCAAATCAGAGCTCGGATGAGGGAGATATCATCAATTTAAAATCAAATCTTTTTTAGAAACTTTTTGTAACTTCGGGACAATTGCACTGTGCGCGAGTCAAGAACCTATATGCACTTGAGGTACCAGATGCATGCAAAGATTTGAGGATAAAGGCAGAAGTTAGAGACTTGGTGGTTTAGAGGGAGCATAAATTACCTCTCAATATGCCACAATTGAGAATAAGTCTCAGAAGGTTGTGGAGTAGTTGCCACAATTGGAGAAGCAGAGAGGAGACCGAGTGGAAGCGTCCACTCAAGCAAAGACCTCCATGAGGGGGAAATTTCAAGCCAGATGGAAAGAGGAAACAGCCATACCTCGAGGTGTCAGGTGGGGTTATGTGTAGACATAATCCCAAGATAAGAAATTTTGGCAAGGTCCATTGAGATGGCGTGTCTCATGGATCGAACTTGGCTACGAGGAGCCCACAGTACAGCAGTAGTAGGAAGGATTAGTTAGATTGATGTAGTCATATTTCAGCAAGATATAAATCAGAGTGACAGATGTCAAATACTGGAGCACAAATAGAGTTAGCAATAGTTCAAAGGGCACGGATGCAGATGTCAGCAACAGTGCAGGGAATCCAGTACTAGACAGGTGTAGTAGGTAGCAGCAGTCAGAAGACTCTGATGACAGATGCATTATGCTGATTCAGTTGTTCAGAGGCTATTTAGTTTCAGGATTTGCAGGTGCAAACAACACTAGAGAAGTGTAGCATGCAGAACATTCCAAAGGTACCGGATGGGGATAGATTGAATTCCTTTCTTGTTGAGAGGGAGTGTTGAAATTTGCAACAAGAAACAGTGAAATTGGCGACTAGAAAGGAAAAAAAAAAATGCACCCACATTGGTGAGGAATTTTGATGTACCAAGAGTGAGGAATGTGAGGCGTCTCATTTATTTTTCCTTAAATAAATTGGACAATAAATTGTAATTTCGTCTCATAACAACTTGGGTCAATTAACTAAGTCATGATGATTGATTTAGCTCAAGAAATTTGATTTAAGGTGATCGAGGTGGATATTGGAGGCCACCTGCCTATTCCACTTGGGCCCTAGCCATTGTCTCTTTCAGTTTTTTAGTTTCCTTAATTATAGCACAATTTACTAATTTTGTCAGTTTTTCGGGTCCTGAACTTTCGAAGCCGTTTTGAGGCCCAAAACGATGTTTTTTGGGCATGAAAGGTTTGGAAATTTCATAGAAATCATATTAGTGGCTGTATTCCTCTGAGAGATATTTCTAACGAGGTATCATGTGCGTCAAACGAAGATCATATGACCAAGTTATGACCCCGGGAAGTTGGCTGCCCAACTAACCCCAACGGGGCCCATAAAATCTTGGTGTTACATCTCCTCAGGATAAGGTTTTGGTTTTTTAGGGTTTTATCTTATTTTAAATAATAAAAAGACCCTTGAACCTTGGTTGTTTATGGTTTTATCAAAGAATAGGTGGGAAGTGACCCTCGAAACCCTTTCCCTAAGATAAAATAAATAATGGGACTTGCTTTCCTTTTAAGCAAGGGAATTACCTTCTAGGGAGAGAGGAGGGGGATTGAAGGTTGAGGGAGAAGAATAAGACTTATGAAGGAAGTTCTCAATCCCTAAAAGCCTTTGGGAACTTGGATTCCAAAATGTTCCTTGATGAAAGGCCTTTGACACCAAATGGGACCACACGGGGTCAAGTGGACCCAGCCCAGGTTCAGGGATGGAATTTAGTAACCAATGATGTTCCTATCCTGTACAAGATGATGGGAAAGGATCAGACAAGTGTTTTTACTTTGATAGGTCAAATTGATCCTACTAGGTTCTATCCTTGGGAACACCTAGGCAAAACTTGATCCTAGAGCTAGGGCTTGAGGTATCTGGAGATTCCATCATCGGAATTGGCCCAAGTTCTGAGGAGAGTGAGGGCAGCCAGCAACGCAACTACCTCTAGGAGATAGAAGTTTTCCTCTAGCTAGATTCCTGGGAAATTGTTGCCCTAGGTGACCTAATGGGGCTAGACCTAGGGAATGTGAAAATTTCTTAATCTAAGAAACCCTATTGCAGTATCTTGATTTACTTCTCCTACTTGAATTAAGTTACAAGTTAATTTCTAAAATATTCAATAAATTAGCGAAGTAAATAGTAAATACAACTAGCAACCTACACATATAGATCAAATACTGAATAACATGCTCATAGACAAAGTGACACACGGATTTTTTGGACAAATATCCACAGAAAAACCCAATGTGGTAAAACCGGTGTAGCTAGCTCTGGAGGGTTTTCATTATTATGCAGAATCTAAGTACAACAATCCTGGGCACCGAAACTGGTTCACCCAACAGAGAAATAAAAATGGCAGTTATATGCTACACTGAATCCCTCTACGTCAACCTAAATGGCCTGCGTCGGCCTCTGCGCTGCTCAGTAAGGGCCTGCATCACACCTGAAGGGCTTACAATGCCCCTACGCTACCTTGACTGGGCCTGCATGGCTCCTGCTGCCTCTGCGTTGCCCCTGCTGGGCTCTGACTAGAATGCGTGGCTCCTGCTGCCCTTGTTGCTCTGGCTGGCTGGAATGCTTAAGAAGAAAATGAATAGGTAAGAAAGAAGGCATTGGCCAAAGGCAACGCATAACAGTCAGAAAAATTGAAGAAATTAAATGAAAATAGATCAATGTCCACAAATAACTGAAATAGCTCAATGGGACTAGAGAGTAAAAGCTTTGACAACAGCAATAAGTGCTTATAGAATTAGCTAAGAGAACTGAGGAGACTAATTCATGAGGTTCAAATGTTGTATAATTGTTGGCATAGGAAAATTGTAGAATTGTTAGAGTAAATCTCTGCAGGTACCATTAGTTGGTGATCATTGATAATCATTTCATTTCATCAAATACCCTGATGAATGGGCCTTACAAGCTACTTGCGTAGACAAAACCCACAGAAGTTGTGTGATGGAAAAATATTCACACTATATTGAAGAAAACACCTACCAAATAAGGATGACATTTCAAATGGGGCAAGAAACAATAGAGAGATAGACATCGAAAAAGTTAAAATGCTAGGGCAAAAGGAAAGCAACTAGGTAGCATGGTAGAAAGCACAACAAATAAAATTATAAAAATGGAAAACCCTACAAATTAGCACCCATCCAAACATCACCACAATTTTTTCTTCAACTCTAAATCTCCAAATTCATCAAATTATATCCTGTATTCAAACCTGATCCTCTCTATTAGCCATTCTGAAGATAAGGCTAAGAACTTACTACAGAACCATCACCTACATGTAGTGATCTTATCCTATGACCAGACAACCTACTTTCGTGAAGACATGGAAAGGTAAACACTCTCTGCCAAGATTTTCCATACAGCCCAGGTTGAGCAACCACATATACATCACCAGTTTTTTCTCTTTAGATTTGTAACTTAGAAGAGCTTTGTCTGACCACCTTCGGGTTGCTCCCAGAGTCACCCAGGCAAGCCCTCTCAACATCATCCTCTTTTTGTAGTACCTAATTAGTAATTTAATTAACCATAACAGTTTCTTGATCATGCAGGTATTTCAAATATATTTCCAATAAGCATAAAGCTTTCATGTTAAACAATCAGGTCAAAAGACTTTAGACTATGATGCAAAAAATACAAATAAACCTCACCAACACTCAAAGGACAAACAAAGTCAAACCTCTACAAAGTATAAATAGATATCTGATAATCTTCATTCCACCACAAAAATGTGCTTAACTAAGGAAAATTCTAATTACTGTGCTTTCAAGACGAAGCTTTCAAGGGCAGTGATGTTATAAACATACCCCTACACCTCGTGAATAATCAATGTGTATAAATAGACCATCATAAGGCTCATTTTAAACATCATTATTATCATTTTATAAATCATTTTTATTAAATCAACAAGAAGAAAGCAGCAATTGCATTCAGTTCCACTGAAGCAAAGTATATGGCAGTTTCATATACTTATTATGAAGCTATCTAGATTTGCAACTTGATTGTAGTGTCAACAAATTAGCTGTTCAAGTCCAATATTTTCTCTTCTGAGAAAAAAAGTTACATCAAGCTCTATCAAAATCCAATGTGTCATGACCATTTCAAACACATTGATATTCAATACAATTTCCTAAGATTCCAAGTTCATTAGGGAGTTAGTAGTGTTGGACCACATTCTGAAAAAGTTGCATATGGTTAATAGTTTGACAAAGCTCCTAGCAAAGGGGAAGTTTGACAAGTTGGGGGAGAATCTTGGGTTATTGGAAAAAAAAAATTCTCAAGAGTGTTAGATTACCTAGTTGGTCCAAGTTGGTCTCACCTCAGCCTTGAGAAGTTGAGCGGCACCAGGATTGCAGAGCTAGATTGTGGTACACCAGCCAAGAATATTCTTAAATACAGCTAGAATCTTATAACAACACCTTCGAGGATAGACAAATTAGTTGTTGGGTCACACCCACCAAGTATGGCACACTAGTCGAGGAGATTAACACCATCATCTCAGGTGCATTCATGAGTGCACACTTATGGAATGAGGCACCTTCAGGAGAGGAGTTACATCTACTATGATAATGCACTACTCTAAAAGAAAAGCCTTGCATACAAGGCAAAGTTTTGAGGGAGTTTCTCATGCTCAAGGGAGATGCACCACTAATGCTATCATTAGCCTGTTTTCTAACAACAACTTCTCTTAACTTAGAAATGAAAAGGATGGGCACAGTAGTTAGACATTTGTAGAAATAGATAATAAGAGTGAATATTGTTAGATTGTAGGTTGTATTAGGAGCTTTTGTGAGATGACAACTTGCTGTGACATTATTCTATCTGAGTAATAAAGACTTTTATGCAATTGTTGTTGGAGCCTGCTATTTTTATTCCGAATTCTCAGATTGCAGATTTGTGTAGAGTGGGCCTAATATATTTCTTGTTTTAATCCATTGTACTTCTTCTCTCTCCCTTTCTCTCCTACCTTACTCTCTCTTCGCCTCTCTCTCTCTCTACCCTCCAATCCTCTCACTATATCCCTCCCTCTATCCTTCTTTCTACCCCCCTTCCATCTTTGTGTCACTATCTCCCTCTCTTACCCTTCTCTGCCTCTCTCACTTCTCTCCCTCCCTCTCTCTCTCCATTCCTTCTCTCCCCTCTCCTTCAATTTATCTCCACCTTTCCCTTGTGACTCCCCTTGTCTCACCACCTCTATCAATCTATGTCTTTATTATTAATTCTCATATATATCTAGAGTTAATATGTATCATGACATATTGGGACCTACGATTGGGTTAATTCCGCCTTGTTGGCAAGGTTAAAATCGTTAATCTTTGATAGAAAAAATGTAGATCAAATATTTTATCAAAAATAGGGAACCATACCCTATCTTCTAGGCTATGCTTATCAGTTGCTTGGCCTCTTCTTGCTCTCACATGAATGTAGTCTTGCTTGACTGGTATAGAAGAAGGTTTCGCATTATCAACTATTTGTTCGGGACAACTTTTCGTTGTTTCAACACTGCTACATTCTTCAAGCTTGTCCTTTAAACCATCTTAGTCTTTTGTACTCTCTTCAACTTTGTATTGCTTTCCATTCCTCTCAGTCACATATGTTTCCTTGGTCTGTTAAGGGACAAGGTTGACAACATTAGGATGTTTTTGCAATAAACAAGGGTATTTCTAGGACACAGTCAGGTGGAGCAAGAGTGTAAGAGCCAGATTTCTCATGAATGTGGGACACTCGAGCTTAAGATTTTCTGTAGTAGTCATGAGGTGCAGTCTGGTTATTAAGACTTCATGAGATGGCCATTCTCTGCACTTAAATTGTGTGACAACACTGTGGCTGAGTTTGAAACTGGAGATTGAGCATACATTTGGTTTGATTGCAATAGACATTTTCATCAATAAATGTAAATTAATGGCTAACAAATACTATAAATTAATAAATAAATAAGATATGGCAAAAAGAAACAATACTTACAAAATTTTTAAATTGAGACGCAAAGAATAAGAAATTGTTGTGCACAAATAGGGACCAATGAAACTATCATCTTAACCCCTAACCCCTTAAACACTAATTCCCAACCCCTAACCCATTTAACCACCTAAACCTCTAAACCCCTAACCCATTTAACCCCTAAACCATAAACCTCTAAACCCTTAACCCCTAACCCCTAACCCATTTAACCCCCTAAACCCCTAGTAAACCCCTAATCCGTTTAACCCCCTAAAACCCTAGTAAACCCCTAACCCATTTAACCCCCTAAACCCCTAGTAAACCCCTAACCAATTTAACCCCCTAAACCCTAAACCTATAAACCCTTAACCCCTAACCCCTTAAATCCTATACCTTTAAACCCTTAACCCTAACCCCTTAAATCCTAATTCCTGACCCCTAACCCATCTAACACACTAAAACCTAACCCCATTAGCCCCTAACTTCTAACCCCTAAAATACTTAACTGCTAAGTCCCCTAGCCCCCTAAACCCCTAACCCATTTAACCCCCTAAACCCTAAACCTATAACCCCTTAACCCTTAACCCATTAAACCCTAATTCCCAACCCCTAACCCATTTAACCCCCTAAACCATAAACCTCTAAATGCATAATATTAACCCCTTAACCTCTAAATGCATAATATTCCCTTAACCCGTAACCCATTTAACAACGAACTCATTATTCCCCTAACCCATAAATTCTCCTAAATCCCCTAATCCCTAAGACCTCAATCCCTAACCCCTTAACCCCTAAGCCCCCAATCCCCAACCCCTTAACCACTATCTCATTATTCCCCTAACCTGTAAACCCTAAACCTCTAACCCCTAAGCCCCTATTCCGCTAAGCCCTAAGCCCCTAATCCTTAATCCCTTAACCACTAAATAATTATTTCCCTAACCCTTATAATAATCCTTAAAACCCATTGGGATTAGCCATTCCAAATGGGAGTAGGATAATTCCCCCTTGTTGGCAAGGTGGAATACCATGAGCAAAACCATGGGTTGCAAATACCTCTCCTAAATTTACTATTTTATCTCAATTTTATTTTAATAATTAATTAATTAATTTCTTTAAAAACTCTTATGGATAAATCACATAAAATTTTTAAGGTACACGCCTTTCGAACCACTCATTGTGTGGTTCGCCATCAATGTTTTTAAAATAAATTTATTAGAATTAAATTGAATTGATTTTTGAAGCTTCCTTTTAAATCAATTGTTGGCATTACAAAGAATCATAGAGTGTGCTCAACATCCATAATAAAAACAATGGGTATGATATTAAAATTATATTTGAAGGCATAATATTAAAAATGATGTTTGGAAAAATGGAGGGTGGGAGTATTCATGAGCATGGACACTATGCCACAAACTGTCCACGGAAGAAGAACAATAAGAAGGAATGCTAGCCAATGAATGGTGAGCAAATAAGTTGCACTCAGAAATGCATTGAGCTTAGAAGCAACAAAAAAATTAGCTAAGAGTCTTCATATGAATCTAGGGCACTTTAAGGCATGCAAGAAAAATTTCCTTAACATTGTATTGTCATTCATCCATTTTTGTAATTATAACATTAGGTTGTAAGCCCTAAAGAATGAAGGTGCATGGAATTTAGGAAGGAGGTGTGTTGGAACCGAAGTAGATAGATAAAGAAATGTTCAATTGAGAGGCAACTAGGCCTAGAACCACACCATCCCCATCCTCCAAATGATCAATATTGTTAGATAATGATGACTAAAATTGGTGTATAGGTGACTCAATTTATAAGGATAAACTTTATACATGAGGTTGGAAAACATTTAAAATAATTGAATCAATAGCGAAAGGGAAAATATATCAAGGGGCACAAATATTAAGGGCCTATGTCAGCCAAAGTCAAACCAATGCCCAAATGCTTTTTCCTTGATACCATCTCGACTTAAGAAAATGAAACTAAATATAAACATATATGTCAAACATAATACTCCAATACCTACCATAATTAGTTGCATGTTGTTCAAAATATTGAATGAATGACATGCAAACTCTAATTTTGTTTAAAAGTGTCTCGCTTTTCAAGGAAAATACACGAATGTTGAAGGTCTATCATATGTGCTTCTTTTTATTTGGAAAAAAATAATAATTTATGGGAGAATTGTACAAGATGGGATGTCAAAGATAAAAAATCACACTTGCAAAACCAACCTTTAAGGAGTACGATAATCAATGCATGTAGCATAGCTTTAGAGAATCACATGGGCTAATGACTAGGCTAGGTACGATACTGAACCTATCTCATTCTAAACAAGGTATTAAGGATAATAAAATATGATTAATCAACCGAGCTATGGGTTGGATATAGAGCATTCCATGGGATTTAGGCTAAGTTTCTAAGGCTCATCATCATAACTATATCTTCGGTAGAAAGGTTTGGATCGTCCCACAACCAATAATCTAAACTTCATTTAAGAGTTATAATAAACCCCTTCATTAGGAGGAAGCATAAAATGCATTTTTTAGGGGTTGAGTCGTGTGTTGGATTCATATGTCCTAGAGGTTCCTACATGATAAATAATTTATGAATATATAAGAGGCATATAGTAAAGCATGGAATGAGGGAAGTTGTGTGGCAGTCCTATCATTTAAGCATAAAATTGATATCAAATTGAGTATAAAAGAGGCCTCTAATGAAGTGTGTACTAAAAATTAGTCAATGGAAGGTGTTGGAGTTTCATTCCTAGACTAGATAGTTCTCAACAATAAAATGATTTTACATTTAATAAAGATTCTAGATTTTTACAACTTGGTTTAAACTTCATTTGTAGTTTGCTTAAATACGTGGCATTTTATAACATGAAAAAAAAATGTTTCATTTAAAAGATTCCTTGCTACCATAACCACTTCATCCCCTAAAATTAGGGTTTCCTCTCACCTTTTCCTCAACAAAATATAATCTCAAACCTTTGTTCTAATAACAACAAATAAATAGTGTGCATAATTTTTAGTCTCTAGCTCTCCCTTTCTCTTCCCCTCCCTCCTTCCCTCCCTCCCTTTCTTTCCTTGTCCCTACCTCCCTCTCCATGTCTCCCTCCATTTCTTCCTCTCTATCCTCAATGGAAAAACTAGAATCCAAACCCTGAGAATTGGATACCCAAATATTTATGGCTTTCCATCCAACTTCTAAACCCCCTAACCTTCCATTAACATCCAAGGAAATGAAACTCCACCCCTTTAGTAGGCCTTCTAGAAAACTGACAACATAAACACCATATCTTGACAATTGTCACCAACGACTTGGAGGATGTGTTGTAGAGAGGAGTTGCACCATTTAGCTTTTCCTCAACGCCCAAAACCTCCAATCCAGAACCCTTTTCTAACCTAATATGTCCTTTCCTCTAGATGGATAGTCCTAAGCAAGAAAAGGGAAGCTTATAGTTTTTAGCCAGGTGCCCATACCTATGGCCCCACCTCACTATAAATTTTGGCGCAATTTCCGACGCCCAAATCGTCACTATTCCGACACATAGTCGTCACAAGAGCGACAGTTCGAGGACAGGAAAAACATGGTTTGTCGTGCCATCGCAATTCCGACGCATTTACAAAGTGTCGCACTACCGACACTTTTTCCATCGCTTCCAAACATGCATCGCTCTTCCGACATTTCCCAAACCGACGTTTTTAACGTCGCTCTTCCGACATTTGTAAAGTGTCGCCATTCCGACGAAATGTCGTCCGACGTTTTGAATGTCACTCTTCCGACGTCTTTATACTTTAGCTCTTCCGACATGTCTAAAATTTCGCATTTCCGACTCCATACAAAAGTGTCAGAAGACCGACGTATTGCAAAAGTGTCACAAGACCGACGTTTTCCAGAAGTGTCGCAATATCGACGCCAGGAAGAACTGTCGCAATTCCGACGAAATGTGGTCCAAAATTTTGAACGTCGCCCTTCCGACATCTTTGTGTTGTCGCTCTTCCGACGTTTCTAGAACTGTTGCAATATAGACGGACGTCACAAGACCGACGAAAATCAAAATCGTTCAAAACGTCAGAATAGCGACGCTTACAAGGCGTCGATATACCGATGGCGGTTTCAATTAAAAAAAAAAATTAAGCTTTAATAAAGGACAATAAATCTCCAATATTTGTTATCACAATAAGAAATCAATGATCAGTGATCACGTCAAATTTTCCTCGTAGCGTGACGGGTCTAATAAATTTTATTGTAAAGGTTGCTGGCTAGTGACAACTGGAACATTGAAGGAAATGCATTAAAGAAAATTAATGAGGCTATGAACTCCAAGCCAACTGGCAACAACCCTGATAATTTTCGTTACCAAGTTCCAAGTTGTGATTCGGGCTTCAGACTCCAAAGCTAAGAATTTTCTTTTCATCGTGTTAGACAAGAGAACTGCAACCTGCAGCAAAATAAAAATTCCTCAGTCTCACTGCTCAGGACTCGGATTCATTCCTTGCTAACATGGTATGTGGAAATTTTGATAAGATAACTTTCTTCACCCTCATTTTTACTAAATTTATTCTTTTGAAAAGGGCCTGGTTCCATTTCAGAAATTTTCAACTTTTGACTTCTAGAATTTGTACATATGATTTTTGGACTGAGGTATTGTTATTAATGAGGAGATAGTGTCTTGGTTCTATCTGTATAAAATAATTGCCTCTTTTTTTTCTTCATGTTCAGTTTTTTTTATTTTATCAAACCCTATCTCTCTTTTAAGCATGCCTGCAAATTAATATATTCCAGGAATGTACACAATTCCAGGCTTCATGTACAACATATTGTATAAAATATATTTTAACAAGTGAGTTGCATGCCCATATAGTGTTACAGATTATAGGGCTTCATTTGGAGAATAAATGATAAGCCTGGCAGCACTAAATCCAAGTAATTCCCCTCATCCCTTAAAAGACACCTCTAAATATAACTAGAAATTTCAAATAGTTAGTAAAGGAAAAGTACAAAGATATAATAGATATGTGTTGAGCCAAAAACCTGTGCATTCACAACAAAACTGGGATGGATAAAACTTAAAAACAATTATGGACTTTGACAAAAAATCATCTTATGCATACAAAATGAAAAAATCATTGGCATACTACTATGTTTACAAATTTAAGGATAGGAAGAGTGAGTCTCTGGGCAACACAGTTTCATGTGGAGACCCTAGATCTTTGTACCCACAATATCTAGTGACTTAAAAAATGATTGCCAAAACAATGCCTTTGCTATGCATGTAAGAACACCACCTGTATAATGAGGGAGATGTAATATTGTCCGAGAATCAGATTTATACAGAGTGGTCCAAGATTGTGGATTTATGGAAGATACAACTGATTTTGGCATGAAACATGTATCCAAGATTTCAATGTGGCCTTATTTCAGAGCCCATTGATGATTTACTATGAAACCTAAAATTTAAAAACAAACACATTGAAATCACAGGATCTCCATCACGAATATCATAAATATTAATTGTCTTTTGGGCACTGGCAGTAGATACCATAAGAGGCCCACATGGCCTGTACCACCAATGTTGATTCTCTGGCACAACATTTGCAAAGCCAAAATTTCTCCCTGAGACATCCCTCTTTGCCAAAACTGGAGAGATGGTACTGGACGTTGAAGTGAAGGCCTCTAATTCAGTATGGAATGTCATATTTTATTTATTTTAAAATTCCCATGAAAAGAAACCTGAGTCCAATGTACAACCTGCAGATGCTGCCACAACATATTTACCAGAGCGACCATCTGAACCAGCTGCTCTGATCAACCAGCAATCACCCCATATGTTTGGGGTAAGCCCATATGGAGCTTTATATTCAGCCTTCTCCTGGAGATTGGAAAAAAACAATACTGAGTATTACTCATACATCAACTGCCCTTTATGTTAAGGGAAAATTTAAAGAGTGCATAAATATTCTTGAAATCCCAATCATAGTTTCTAGAAAATTTCAACAGTTTTTGAAATGAACTACATCCTATTTAAACTACATCAAATATTTAGGAAAATCATTTTTTTTAAATAGAAATTGGTGAATTTTATTTCAAATATAGAAATTTAAACCATGAGAATAATCTAACCCCTAGGATTTTCCCTATTTCTAATAGAAAATCCTAAAATGTATAAATTATAACACCCATAAACCCCAAAATTAAGTACAATAATTAAAACCTCCACACCTCTGAATTTGCTATATCGTGAAAAGAGCAGCATCCATCATCATGGGAAAGAAAAACTGATTCTCCTTCTGATACAAACCATCCTGCAGTAGATGTCTTATGGCTGAGTTGATTCAATCGATGACAGGAAACCTCTTCAGTTTCTTCAATATTGCCAAAATGCTCTGGCTTTTTTTCCTGATCATCATCAAAGTCCATATTTTCATCACATTGAATTAGTTGGGGTTCATTAAGATTAGGTCCTGTGCCTATTGCAAAGCTCCGGACATCCAATCCAATATCGGAACTACCATAACCGTTCCCAATAGAGATTGTAAATCCTGCTTCTGGCTTTAATTCGGTAAGTTCAAGAGCACGAGAACTAGATTCAGTTGATTTACACTTGGTATAGTTGTCCTCTAATTTGTATTCCGATACAACACTATACTTGTGCTTCAACGCAGACAGAAATTCTACAGCAATGGGATCTTCATCTATGGGGCTTATGGATCTGCCCTCAAAAGAATCCCGAATATTTGATTCATTTTCATTCAACTGATCATGAAAATCCACCCTCATCTTCAGCACAGCAAGCTGAACTGAAGGCTGGTTTTTCAGCAATTTATGGTGGTGGTAAAGCCTGTCTTCTAGATCTTGACTATTTAAGTGTTTAATTGGTTTTTTCAGAGACTTGACCATAGAATCAAATGAATCCTGCAAATCCTGCGAAATAATAAACAATAGTAAGGCCATTATTTATTGGTTTGAAATAATAAACAACATGCAACAAATCCGCATAATTAGTAAATTATTTAAAGACAATGTTGGCAATATGTTTCCTGTATCCTATTATATGATTGTCCTTGATGGAAAGCTCTATATTTAATGGAGAATCGATATAAATAAGGACAATTTAATTCATGTGTGAACATATGTATGTATCCTAATGAAGGATAATTGACATCCGTGAGAAACCCTGTGCTCTGTATGTTGATCGAAGAACCGATGTTAATATGGTTGACAGTGTATCCAAACTGGTAGACAGTGGAGTTATATATATTCATTAAATATATGATGGAATGGTCTACGCTATTAGTAGGGAGATGACTAGCTTTCATGGAGAAAGGAATGAGGAGCGAGAGCAAACCAGCTATAACGCGAAAGAACTAAAACAGAGTATTTGGCATTGAACTTTCGGTGGAACACGGACTAACCCTTTGGAATCATGAACGGAACCTAGAAGGAAAGAGGTGGAACATAACAAACGGAAGCACGACGGAACCCTGCATGGAAGAGCAGAACCATGACCGAGAAAATAGTAAAGGTGTTTTGTGGTTTCTATCGCACCACCTTCGACAGGCAAGCAGTTTTCAAGAGGTTGGGAGCGATTCCATAGAATGTGCGACACGCGTCCTTGTACGACTCCACAAAACCACTTGTCACTGCGCGCCATCACACGTTATTGCTCGACCAAGGATGCCCAGCGATATTGACAAGCACCATTGATCTGGGAAGGCATCATTGGACGGTGTTCATTTTTTATAGATGTGCAAAAGTTACCCAAGGTACGCCACGCCATCACGCGTTATCATCCGTGCATCATCAATGAATGATATCTGTCGGATCATCTAATGCCGAGAGATGTGTTCTCTGCCTTCGGATGGAAACAATCGTAAGCAATGGGCCCCAGTTTTTTAAATTATATTGATTAGGCCGTCGATTATGTATGTGGGGCCGGAACCAAAGGTCTATTTAAAAGCCTTTTGATAAAAGCTCTGGTTATTACTATAAATTTCTGTTATATATTTAATTGCCAAAGGTTTTGAATAATATTTATTTATCAAATTTCATGAATTTGATAAATAAAAGAAAGAAAACCATTAGCGGCACGTTATTGGTACTTTACCTTGGCTATAATATCATTTGGCGAAGATAGAGATTACCTTTGGGACAATTCGAGCATGGGAGAACAAAGATCAGGATTTCAATTTGGATTGTTTCGACTTTTAATAATACCATTAGCAATTGAATGGTTTTGACCCATGGTTTGAATAAAGGCAAAAACTATATAAGGTGATGAGAATCATAGTATGAGGTGTGCATGCAGAGGCATTGTAAATAAAAATCTCTTTATGAGATCTGCATGATCAAACTCTGTTGTCTGATAATGCTGAATCCATGAGGCACCTATGGAGTTGATCAAGGAAATGAAAAATCTCTAGGAAGATCAGTAAAGAAATAATAAAGATCTGAAGCAAGTCTGATGAAGAAGTTGAAGAAATTCAGTGGATCTGAGGGTTGAAGTCTTCTACATAGAAGTGGAATCTTTCTGCCAGTTCAAGTTGGTGTTAAATCAGGGGGTCGAAGCTCCCTTCCAGGAGAGGCTGGAGAACGAGAGAAGGTTTAAGCCTTTTGCGGGTTGGTGCCTGTGTGCTGGTATGAGTCTACGCCAGCACAAAATTGTAAGATGTTTTATTTATAATAAATATTGAAGACTGAGACGACAGCAGCGGTGGTTTTCTCCCAAATTGGGTTTCCACCTTAAATACTAGTGTTCATATGTGTTCCTTTTGTGTAATGGCTTATTCTGTTATTTCTTTTCACATGTTTACTAAAATAATGATGCAATAATCTAAGTAAAGAATTAACAACATAATAAGATCTCTGGTGAAAAGCTTTCAGTTAGCCCTAAATACTAATTCACCCCCCCTCTCAATATTTTTCCCAACATACAATAATTCCTACATATTAAAATATAAAGTCATAACATACCAGCTCATACTTGAACATAACATCTGTATCAATATTCTTCTTCTGTATCTTCTTGATCTTCATCCAACTGATCGACATCTATATCAACATCTGATTCAGAAATGGTGTTGAAATGATTGACCATGTCATAATCATCATCAATTATGTCATTTTCAATAATATCCTCATCGACATCATCATCAATAATTGTTGTCTCATCTCCTATGCCTGGTTCTTCTTCTAAGATATCTTCTTTGTCTGTCAATGCATCTTCCTGCTCATCTACCACTGCATCATCTTCTTCTTGATCAATATCATCTTCTTCCTCTACAGTATACTCTACTGGCCTTCCTCTTGGATCATATCTAATAGCAAATGACCATTCGTTCTCACCTAGAACCTCTGAGTAAAAGACTTTTTCGCATTGGAGTGGAAAAACATAGCGATCTTTTCCTGCTTCAAAATGCGATTTTTTAACCATTGGAAATCCATTGTCATGTTGAATAAGTGTTCTATCATCATCAAGTACATTCATTCGTAGCCTATACCATTTGACGTCGAACAAAACTATTTTGAAGGAATTAAAGTCACACTCAACTATATCATCTAATAACCCATAATATCTATTTTCAGATTCTTGAGGATGTCTGTCACTCCTGGAGGAAACATTAGTGACCTGGAATACTGTAGTTATCCCACTATCAGAATTTTTCCTGTTATCATCCAATTGTTTAACGCGAAATTGACGACCATTGCACCACATAGCCTTGTGGTGTTTCAACTGCAATATGCCAAACATGAAAAGATGCATTCTCAATTAATAATTAAACATATAATTTACACAACATGAAAATTAATTGAAAAATCAAACTTCTTGTCACATTATAAATATAGTATTAAATAAGTAATGAATAAAATAGGTGAATTAATTGCTTACCTTTCTATCTTTCAAACCATATGCTAAATCGATTTCCTTGTCCGTAACGTTCCCATCTCCACTACAATACACTTCTCTAATCAATTCAGATAGTAGTTGCCATGATAACCTACCGTCATTATGTGCTTTATATGTTTCAATCCATTCACTCATCCACTCAAGATTATTTGCAATGTATAAAAGTAGTGCCTCATAATCTTGAGCACCTGAATAAAAAAACAATAATTCACCAATATTAATAAATATTACTTATAACCATGGTAAATTATATTAATTAATAAAATATGAAAGAATAAGACCTAAATGAATATAATGATCATATACATTATGTAAAAAAATGAAACATTATATGTATTATACATAATAAATCTTTTACCTCTCACTTTCTTCATTCCACCTTTTCCCAACAGGTGCTCCTCTTCAAATTTTTTGATGGATTTCACATCCCAAATGCAATCCACCACCTTCATGGTTGGCGCAGCTAATTTAGGAATATAATGACTAATATACACCATGGATTGATATACCACATATCCCTCCACCATAGAACCCTCAGGTCGTGCTCTTTGTTTAACCAAATCCTTCAAGGATTTCAGGTGCCTCTCGACCATCCACACTGAGCTTGTGTGTACTGGTCCACACATTTCAATCTCCTCAACTTGGTGTATCAAGTAGTGTTCTTGTGCATTGAAAAATGTTGGAGGTAGATACTTTTGCATTTCACAAATTAGCCGAGGAATTTCTCTCTTCCAATACTTTATTTCATCTTGATGGATTTCTTTCAATGAAAACCATCTGCAAATCATTACGCAAGGTTATTTCAATGAAACATAATATATATTTCATTACAAGTAAATGAATACATCATTTCATCAAGTACGAAAAGAAATTATATCAATTAGATTTTGCGTATAAATCAAAACTACTTACCTCATGTATTTACTAAGACCACATATATCTTGTTTGACATTGTTGTCGAAGTCGTTTGGGAGAGATACAGGTAGAACATACTAAAACAATAAAAAAATGAATCGTTATTGGTTTCCAAATTAAACAGAAAAAAGGAAAATTTAAAATATGTATTCAAGCAATAACAAACAAAAACGTATACCAAACAAATTACCTTAACAAAGGTATGCCAATCATGTGTTTTCACCCCACTGAAGTCACCTTTCTTCGTTAAGATATTATTTATGTTTGAAGCAAAACCTGTTGGAAATTTAATTCTTCTAACGACCTCTTTTACATCATTGCTTTGTTGTTCTATTAATAACCATGGAATATTATTATAATTTTGACCTCCATTGTTATTTGATCTGTCAATCACACTTTTCATTGCATGATTCAAATTCTCAATGTTAGCACAAATTTTGTCAATTTTATCTCTATCATGTGCACCATCTATGGTTCGCCATAACGTTTCTGTCACATTCTTCTCGACATGCATTGTATCAAACAAATGAGCTATTTTTAGGTCCTCATAGTAGGGAAACCTCGTGAATTGAGAAGGATAACATTTCATTCCAGGTGGAAGTACAATATTAGTACCTTCACGGCGACGATGACCTTGATATCAAAGAATAAAATAAATCAGAACAATATTAATTATAAAATACAATAAAATAAATTCATTAGTTAAAACAAAAATTCCAAACATTACATAAACAAATAATATATATATATATACACACAAATTACATACCAGCTGCTCGACGATTATTAATTCTGTTATATTCCAACATCCACAACTGAGGTGTCATTCTTCGTGGTTTTAATCTAGTTTCTTCTTTATCATTGAAAAGATGTTTTTCAGTAGTATGATACTTATGGTTCCTAGGGAGGAAGTGCCTAAACTCATCAAACACCATCTTTTTTAAGTCTGCTGAATGACGATACTTCATCTTAGGGCCACAAACTAGACATGCAAATCTACCCTTTGTTTGAAGACCTGCAATAGATGGATCAATAACAATTAATATACTATGAGATCATTTTTAAAACATGCAATATGGTATATCTAATTTAGATAATTATGTATTATATTAAAGTGTAATGAAATATTACATACCACAAACATGTGTTAGTCCTGGGACATCATGAATTGTCTATACAAGCATTCCACGACATTGAAATCTCTTCTGCTTGATTGGTTTAGTGATGTCATACATAGTGATGCCATGCCATAACTGTATTAGCTCATCGATAAGAGGCTCAATATATACATTCATATCTTTGACCTTGTACTTAACTAATTGTTCAAAATTAAGGTACATAATAATTACTCCCATGATATATGTATATATAAGTAAGTAAATAAATAAAATATATATTTATGCAAACAATGAGAGAAATGAAAATGTTACATTCAATGAAATAATGTATCAAATACCTGGAATAATCATAGTCAACATTATGTGCTCCCTCTTTATTGACATCCAAGGAGGAATGTTATTGTTGATAACGAAAATAGGCCACACTGAGTAAGTAGATCTAAGCTCTCCGAATGGATTAACACCATCGGCTACCAATGAAAGCCTGACATTACGAGGTTCATTTTTAAAATCTACATATTTTTCCTCGATTTCTCTAAATGCAGAACCATCTGCAGGCATTCGAAGAACACCATCTCCACTTCTATTCTTTGAATGGTAATCCATAAATTGTGCTATGTTGTTACACCTGAACATTCGCTGCAAACGTGGAATTATGGGAATATGACGAAGAACCTTTTGAGGCACCTTTTTGGTTAGTTGATCTGTTCGATATCTACTGGTACCACATTTCGGACATTCTGTTTTCAACGCATGTTCTCCGTAATATATAATATGATCTTTAGGAAATGCATCTATAGTGTTATATTCCATTCCAAAGTGTTTCATAATAGCATGTAGATCTCGATATGTTCGAGGTAAAGTATTTGGCGATGGTAACAAATATTCACCCAACAATCTACAACATAAACAAAAAGTAGTGTCTTGTAAAGATTATTAATCATATATATATATATATATATATATATATATATATATATATATCATAGTTATTAAAACCGAAACCGGTGACCGGACCGGTGGAGCTACCGGTAGCGGTCAGATCTCAATGAACCGGTTTTAAAAAAAATACATTAAATAATTATTTTTTAATAAAATGAAAAAAAAAACTATTTTTAAGATTTGCAACCATGATTCCAAGCCAATAGAGACAAAATATGAAAAGTTTTCTCATTTATATACCATGCAAAGGTGAATATATCAAAATGGCACCAAATGCAATACATATCATCGAAAAATACATAAGCAAACTTGTTGAAGTAATGTATCAGGTTTCTCTTATATTATTCACTGTGTTTTATTGCTGAGTTAATGTTATAATATACAATCTGTCCCTGCTCAGATCTGTTGTCAATTCATTGTATCAGCCTTAAAGACAATTCTGGGTTCAGTATATATATATATATATATATATATATATATATCAGACCAGCATTTTGAAGATCTTGTATTCTTCATTATCTATGTTTGCTTGCCAATAAATTTTTAGAAAAACATCTACAACACTTAGAGGTATTGAATTGGTTTATGAAACCCACTATTAGTGCTATTTGTAACAAGTTGAGAGAGCATTACAACTTCAGCAGTCTGCTCACAATGTGTTTGAAAAAATTTATCACTGAAAAGATTCATTAAAACCCAGAAAACTCAGTAGCTAGTTTAGTGCATTTCCAAGCGGGAATTTTCTAGTGGTCAATTTATTATTGCCAGTCACATTTTCATTAGGTTGTATGTTGTTGTCCCTTGAGTGGCATCAGACCATTTGCATCAGTCTTGATGCCATGATCAAATTGATTGTATGCTATGTGAAAGGTTTTGTATTTATGCTGCTGCTATGTGTGAGCAGAGAGAGAGGGTCTGACAGTTCCTAGCTGAGTGTGAAATAAGGTTGCTGCTGATTGTTTTGAGAACATAAATTGTCATCAAGTACACTTGATGAGTTGCATGCTGCCAGGGATTTTATGCTAGCCAACCTTGTATTTATCAGTCATCATGTGTATTGTTGCTACTATAAGGTGTTGAGTATGAGTTATTAGACAAGTTTTTTGCTAGTATAATAGAGGAATTTGCAGCTCATGGAGGAGACACTGAGGAATTTGCAACTCATGGAGGAGCACCTAACCGGCCGGTTAAGTATGAAAACGGTCGGTTTATGCATAAACCGGCCAGTTCTGTACTTAACCGGTTGGTTAGGTCTGGTTAACCAGCCAAAACAGGTGAGAATAGGCTATTGACCGGGTTGCAAGGCCGGTTCCAACCGGCAGCCATCATGACCAGCCGGTTTTGATATATATATATATATATAAGTTATTATTTTACACATTTATTACAACTAAAAAAGGGGAAAATAATCAACATTTACATATATGTGATCATATATACATATTGCATACCTTAGGAGTTGTGTCATACATCTGTTCGACAAATTATTCATAACCTTTAAGTTCACCAGCAACAATGTAGCAGAGAGAAGAGTTGCATTTGAGTGTTCAAAAGTCGTTCACTTGACCTTTCAATCAGAGGTACATCATAAATACCGTCACTGCTATCTCCACCATCATCATCTGACTCACCATACAAGTCTTGGAGCATTTTATTTGTCCCATCATTAATGTGAACTGTCTCATTACTGTCATCATGATCTATCTCCATGGGATCATTAAAATTACCTTCATCATTCGCTTCATGTTCTTCACCTTGTACAACATCATTTCCAATACTAATATTTGCTGCAATATTCTCTTGTACTGGTGCAACATCATCTAATCTACTACTATTTTGCTATGGAAGCTAGTTGATCATCTACAAAAAGTTGGGGGGCAACTGTGCCTTTATGAAAATTACAAACATTAATAATTAAACATTAGTGCGCATATAAAAAATATTAAAATAATATAAAATTTTATGATATAATCAAAATGAAGATAGATAATTAATTACCACGGGATGATAATCATTCGATCCACCATCAATGTGCCCATATTTCCTACAATGCACTTTTTCTGTTACTATTAAAACTCTAACATTATTTCTCATACAACATTTTTTACAAGGGCAATAAACTCTGCCATCACCCCTTTCACCCTTTTGAATTTTTTTTCTAGTTCCAATGTTTTCTTCCATTCATGCAAATTATCCTATAAAGAAAACAATAAATCTCTCTCAATGGTGTAGAAAACCCAAGACTTTTTGAACTCAATGGGAGCTCAATATATAAGCAAAAAGAAAATAAAAGTGGGCATTTTACAAATTGTGAGCTTTTTACAAAATGTGGGCCTTTTACAGAATTGTGGGCTTTTTACAAATTGTGGGATTTTTTTATTCTTAATGCATTTTCTGTAGAATACTAAACAGATTTGTCCAAAATTTTAGATGCAAACTGTAGTCTCTACTACGTTTGGAAAATTGGAGGTTTATAAAAGATAAACTGCGAACAAAATTGTACCACTATGATAAGAAGCTGTCAGAAGCATTCCTTCTGCTTCACAAACGTGGAACTACCTTAAGAATGCTTATGGTTGATATAAATATTAGAGCATGGTAGTTAAATGTAGTAGCTATGCTAAAATACTGAATAACAGCTTGAGAGTGCTCTTCAGATACTGTATGAATGCACCAAATTAAGGCTGTACCATTACTAAAGATAAATGGCCAAAAAATAGTCAATTTTGATATCGTGAAGTTATGTCTTTCTCGGTAGAAAACTGGGGATAGGATGGAAAATATGAGAGAACTAAGTTCCAAGGACTAAAAAACCAAGGCCAACATAGTTCTACCTTGAATCAGAGACAAAACAAAGCTGCCCAAAAAAGTGTTTGAGAGCACCCATTGAAGCTCCTATATATAGCAGAGTCAACATTTTCCTATTGAACAAGTTTGTATAGTCAAAGCCATGTCAAGATCAGATAGCCACGATCCTAAATGAGAACCAGAGCCAAAGCTAAGATAGATCCATGTTTAGCAGAACAAGACAGCCATAGAAAAGGATTTGACCACAGAACCAGATCATGAGAGATAGCAAGATTCTTGCTTCCACTGTGGAAATGTAGAAACTGTACAAGGGCTTTGCTTCCAGCAGATTTCATTGTGACAGTAATTTCTATGGTGTTGTAAGCGCTCATTAGTAGAATCTTAAAGCCATTCCAGAATTCTTTTAACCTGGAGAGAGTTTTCTGTGGTTATAAATCCTCATGTTCAAATTCCATTGTCGATTGGTTGTGTTTGATATTATGTTTTTACTGTCCGCAGTTGAATTTTCACACAGAAAATATCAGTCTAAAGTGGAGCAATTTTGCGATGTTTCTTTTTCTTCCTATTGTGAAGTATTTCGCTCAGAACTCTACTCATTGTAATAGAGGTCTTGGGCATAGAACAGGGGACTTGGGTTTTTTGGAATCAAACTTCAGGTTAAGATGCTCATCTGAAGAATGGCACAGTGAGCCTTAGCATGGAGTTGGGAGTACCAATTTGAAGTGTAGGTAGGGCATTGTACAATAGACCAGTTAGATTTCTGGACCCTAATACAAAAGTTTCTTCTTCTTTCAAAACGTGTTTCTCCTTTTCTGTAACCAATGTGGGTCATGTTCTTGTTTCAATTGGGGATGGATGAGCATTTGTTATTGCTCCAGATGATCACACTCTGGGTAGCCCTGGAGGCTATTTTGGGGTGATGAGTCTAATAGGTCTCAATGAACTGTTGCCCTCGTTGGGGAATACTATTACAGTGGAATTTGATACTATTTTGGATGTTGGATTCCACGATCCTAATGGAAACCAGTACCTTCAGCTCCAGTACCAGTTCACAAAAGAGGGTGCCATAGTCATTCATGTGTGCAGAGAGGGTGAATTGTAGGCATTGCAACAGGAGGTGTTGTTGTTGTTTCATTGGCCACTAGATTGTTTGTCTGGTTCTGTTACAAGTGCAGAGTATTGAAAACGATAGACAAATTTAGTTGAGATATTGTGAAATTGCCTCAGAAATTCACCTACAAAGAGCTCAGCAATGCTACGAAAGAATTTTTTTGAATGTGATTGATAATTGATAATTGCAAGCAAGGGTAATCCCCTTGTGAAACCCAAATTTCTGAGCATTTTCTAAAACCTGATGACGGAGTCATTGTAATGAACAAGCGCCTAGGTCCATATTACGTCCAAATCTACCAAGCACCAAGATCTATAAAAAAAAATCCACAGTATCTGCGAACTAAGAAGAAGAGGCAGAAAATGTGTTCTGCTTACCTATTCGAATAGTGGTTGGGGTTTACCACGGCAAAAATTTGACAGAGCCCATGTACAATTTCGTATCATTGAAATTCTGGCAGTATCATTCAACTGGGCAAGCACCTGCCTCGGAGCTCCATGACTGAGGGAAAGATCCCTAAATGATGCAGAGTCTCCAACAATATTTCCCAAAGCCCAAACAGCCTTACACGAACACCAGTTGAACTCAAAGTTGGGTAGTAGTTTTTAAAATCAAATTCCAAAATTACAGACGTATAAAGATAGTTGGGAAGAATAATTTTATGCCTCTAAAATGAACGTGCTACCTATTCTCGAACATTATCATTCCCAGAGGTAAGAAGTTCCACAAATATAGGCAGTGCCCCGTAATCAATCACAACCTTTGTATTCTCAGAGGCTCCAAACAAACCCAAATAGGGTCAACCCTACTACAGGAGGAAGGGCCTGCAGTAAGAACTTACCATTTTGCAAGAACTAAGGGCAGATGCTATTCTGCAAGAGCTGAGGGCGAATGTTGTTCTCCAAGAGCTGAGGGTGATTGTTGAGGGCGAATGCTGTTCTGCAAGAGCTGAGGGCGAATGCGCGCATGATATCAAACATTAATGTAGTTTAAAAAAAATCATTTTTATGTAGCGCGCATTTGAATTTTAGCATTTCAAATCATTTTTATTTACATTTGATTTTTGCATTTCTAATACAAGTGACAAACAAATTTCTACAAGAGGTTGAAATTTTTACTAGATAGCCATGAAAGACTAATTAAAATGGCTTAAAATGCAAGTGGAACTTCAAAATAAATGTAATTTAAGGTTCTCTCCACTAAATTTTTGCAAAAGTTCTTACATTATTTAAGTTATCTAGGATATTTTTTTGTATTACACAATCAAAATTAAATAATGAAATAGTTGGGTAGTATTATTGTTTCAAATTAGGACACAATTTTCAAATGGTGATGAAGTTTCATGTGATGATTAACTGACAATATTCTCCTTTCCTATCCTTGAAAAACTATACAAGGTTCCATGTTGCCACATGAAACCCTAACTCATGTAGCAGCATAGGACCTGTCCTCCATTTTGCCCATCATAAGGCATTTTGCACATATTTGATGACTAGAATTTGTGGATTCCCATTTTTCATGAGGTGCTAGGAAGGATAGAAGACTTAATTTTGACGTTTGAATTTTTTTCAAAAACGTTCTTACGCCCTTTAATTTCCACTTACCAATAATTTTGCAACACTAGTCCTCTTCGCAATTGCAAGGCTGTACTCAAAAAGTAAGGAAAGTTACTTTTTGGCTCACTCAATGATCTAGGTGGATACTGGTGGCCACCCGCCTATTCCACTTGGGGCCCCACCATTGTCTCTTTCATTTTTTCAGTTTTGGTACAACTTACTATTTTTAGCAGTTTTCTGGGTCCTGAACTTTCGGAGCCGTTTTGATGCCCTAAACAATGTTTTTTGGGCATCGCGCCTCCAGTGAATATCGTTCTGTATCATTTTGTTCTATAATTATATTCATGGCGAAAGTTGTAGTCCTCGGATAGATATTTCTAATGATGTATCATGTGCGTCAAACAGAGATAGTATGCCAAAGTTACATCCCTGGGAAGTTGAAACACCAATTTACCCAAACGGGGCCCATAGTTTTGGCGCTTCATCTCCTAGGGTTAGGTTTTTGGATGTTTAGGGTTCTCCATTATTTCTCAATAATAAATAGGCCCTCGAGTCTCATTGTAACTCAGTTCAGAGGCATGTAGCTGCCACATCTCTCCTTAGAGATAGCCACCAATGCCCTAGCTAGTTTTATTTCCATTCTGTCTATAAGCAAATTTCAGCTCTTTGATATTAATAAAATGAAGTGTTATTTCTGCTGCATCTCTGTATTTATGGTTATGTATTTATTCTGTTGCGTTCCTGCATAAATCCGGATCAGTGGTATCAGAGCGGTCTGCTTTTTCTCGATC
The DNA here is from genome assembly GCA_034641835.2 of Pinus albicaulis. NCBI lineage: Eukaryota > Viridiplantae > Streptophyta > Pinopsida > Pinales > Pinaceae > Pinus > Pinus albicaulis. The sequence goes on along the minus strand of CM076576.1, from coordinate 684,169,510 downwards.
CTTCTTTGCATGTCCCCAACGAGGTCGGGGTATAAGGAGTTAGGGCTTGATCTGGTGGAACCTTTGTAAGATCAGCCTCGCAAACCCCGAAAGATGCCCATGGGGGACGAAAAGAAATATGAGGGAGCAAGAGATCCTATCAAAATATTGCTCAAGGAGGCCCTCAAAAAACAAAGGAATGTGATGATGGATAAATTTTCCCAGATCCTTCAACGGCTACCCACTGGTGGCGCATCTGCATCCAGCAGCCACTCTGGAGGTGTGACTCCTTTTAAGGTACAAGTAAATTTTGACATTCCCATATTTGAGGGTCAAATAGATGCACATGCCATAGATAGATGGTTGAATCTATTAGAAGGATATTTCTCGGTTCATGACTTTTCCGATAGGGAGAAGATTATTTTTTCACTCCTCAAAGCTGCCCCCCATGTGAAGGACTGGTGGGAAACCCACTGTGAGAAAAAGGATGAGATAGAACCCTCTCTATTCTCGGTCGTACCCACTTGGAATTCTTTCTGAGACACCGTCAAGGAACAATACTATTCCATGGGGAGCTATGAGGAAAAGTACATACAATGGACCACGCTGCAGCAACAAAGGGATCAAGATGTGCATGAGCTGACGAATCTCTTCCATACCCTACGCACCAAGTTGGGTATCAAAGATTCAGAGAAACATCTGGTGCTAAAGTATCACAGTTGTCTGTACAGATACATTCAGGAGGTAATGGAGTTCCTCGACATCTCCTCGCTTGGTACGGCATACCGGTATGCTGCCAAGATTGAGAAAAAATTCAAACAGAAGAAGCGAGACTTTGGATCTACGAATCAAAAGCAAGGGAAAGGTGCTCCCAAACCACAGAAGAAAGGACAGAGCCAAGACATGGTGACTCAAGAAAACTTGTCGAAGCCACAAGCAAAGAAAAACACCGCAAAGCCAAAGAAGGACATGTGAAAGTGGTGTGAGTTCCATAAGATCTCCACTCGCAACACAAGTGAGTGTTGGGCCAAGCAGTCGCTGGTGGCCGAGATGTGGGCTTTTGAGTCAGATGCATGCTCCGACTCTGAATCAAAACCTGACAAGGGGAATGACAAAGGGAAACAGATTATTGATGTGGAGCCTAATGCCACTGTTGCCACTATAAATATCCAGAAGGAGGAACTAGAAGATCTGGAGGAGGAGGAACATCTCTTCCACTCCCAGATGTGGGTAAAGGGATCCCCGGTACAGTTCATTGTCGACAATGGGAGCCAAAAGAACCTCATTTCGGAAGATGCCGTGAAGCGGTTGGGCTTGCCGACCACAGTTCACTCACATCCATACACCATCGGGTGGCTTCACCAAGGACAAGATCTCCGCGTCAGCCAACAGTGCCACCTTCCCTATAGAATCAAGCCCTTCACGGATGAGGTATTATGCGACGTTGTTCCTATTGATGTTTCTGATGTATTATTAGGACAACCATACTTGTGGAAGCGTCATGTGGTGTATGAGTCTTGGCCTTGTGCTGTTATTGTTACTTTGGGAAATAAGTTGTATAGGATACCAGAGGTACCACCTCCTACTACTATTTCTTTGGTTACTGCAAAACAATGCAATAAGCTCATTTCCCAAACCAGGAAATTCGTTTTCCTGATGATCTTCCCCCAGGGCAAGAAGAAGACTATGGCCACGACCTCTAGAAAAGGCTCCTCTGCATGACAAAAACAAATGGATAAGGTTGTGGAGGAGTACGAGGAAATTTTCACCTCACCCACAGGGGTTCCTCTACACTGTCAAGTCAAGCACCCGATTGATCTGACCCCAGGTGCGCCGCTACCCAACGGACCGATCTATTGGTGCTCTGTTCTGGAGAATGATGAAATCAAGAGGCAGATTCAGGAGCTGCTACAGAAGGGTCACATCCGACCAAGTTCATTGCCTTGTGGGAGAACGATAATTTATTATTGTGAAATCATAGTTCTAAATTATCTCTTATTCTATGAGCAATGTAATCTATTAATTGAAAGCAGATTCATTAAAAAAAATTCAAACTAATTTTAGCATGAATGATGACAATTTATATATTAATTGGTTTTTAAGAGTATTTGTATTATGTAGGAGCACTGGAAAGAAAAATCAGGACTTCATTTTTTGTTTTCCTTATTTTATTGGGTTGAACTGGAGAAAATTGAATATGAATAGTGAGTTAATTGTAAGATCAATGGGCCAAGGCCATACATCAACATTGACCACAGTGGGGAAGTATAAAATCATGGATATTCATGCAAGTATAGTTATTAATGTAAGATCAAAGTTAACTCTTAGCTTCACTAAAGAAATAGAAGGAAAAGATCTAGCATCAACTGAAACTCACGTGAAAAAGTAGATGAAAAATGTAATCATCCAATGGAGAGGTAATCTATAATTATCCAGTAAGACTCTTGGCTATGCCTTGAGACTAAACTAATTCTTAATGTTTTTGAATAATCATCCATTGGAATTTAGTAGGAAAACCATAGTAAATCATTGTCCAATGGCCATGCAAAAATATAAAAAAAATAATATTTGTTGGTTGTTTTTCAATAGGTGGACCATGATGGGACCACTGAGAAGGTGGGGGTGTTTTTTTAATCATGGAAGTGAGGTTTAGTAGATTTATAGTCAAGTTACCTTTCCCTATAAATTTTCTTGATCAAGTTATTCATTCATTGAACTTTGATTCATTCCTATTGTTTTGATACACAATCCAATCCAGTTGAGTCTCGAGTCTTCATTGAGAATGGAATTCATAGGTTGTCAAGAAAGAGGTTATCATGCACATGCACTCTTCTTTTCTTGGTATCTTTGTAACTATGTTCAGCCTGAGTTCTATATTTTTAAATTATCATAATAGTTCGTGATTATTAGGCTTTTATTTTGTCTTTTAAGAATTTTAATTTAATTATTATTAATCATTAAATTTAAATATATATATATATATATATATATATATATATATATATATTTATTTATTTATTTATTTATTATAGTTATTAAACTTTCAATAGAATTATTAAACTTTCAATGGTACATCAACTTTCATACATGAGAAAATAGATACTGACAAATGGTACATCATGGCTTGATTAATTTCGCTCAGCAATTTCAAATGGTATAACATTTAGTCAACAGTAATCATTAATTTCTGCACACAGAGACTAATTTCTCTGGAAGCCTGAGATTTCTTTGGCTTGTTATTCTTATAACTACATAGACATATTTAATAGAGAGATTGAGGACAAAAAAAATCTAGCGCTTAGTCTCCACTACTCAACATGATTTTTTGAGAAATAATACATAGATTGATTTCTCTGAGTGCCTTAGCGTTTTTTGGCTCATTATTTTAATCACAAAAACAATAAAAAATGCACTGAGGATCTGTTCTTAGTCCAATTATGCAATTTTTATAAGACATATTATGCAATATTAATAATAAACATAAATTTATTGCAATTTAGGGAAAGCTCATTCATGTTTTTTTCTTTATATTGGAAGGTTACTTGATTTTTGAAGTAATTTTTAGTAGATCATAGCATATATTGAGGAAATATTAGTTTGACAAGAATCATTTATTTCTCTTGAAACTTTAGGTATTAAAAGTCCATGACACAGATATATCACACTCCAAAATCCAAAGAAAATGGAAGATCATTCAATTCTTTTAATCAAACTTTTATTGGTGAAGGGTTAATTTATTACGAGAACATCATTAATGAAGTGAAAAATTTTAAACATAATGTTTATTGACTAGAAAAATAATGACAAAAACGTCAAAAAAAATTGTGTGACGGATAAAGAGAAATCCAAATTCCAACCCTGCCTGCCACTTGTTGGTGAGTGGAGGTTATTCACTTTTCGTTTACAGCTTTCCAGGTTACTCATGCTACCAATATTTTCACATGGCTCACTTTTAGGTGACTACTTATTGTACTTCTTCTTTATAAAGAACAATTGGTAGATAATTGTATATATTATTTGAAATCTATAAAAAATCCAGGCAACAAAATTACAACAAATAGAAAATTATGCAAAAAATTCACCAGGGCACTACTAATGTGTGGATACCCTATCATTTCTTAGATCCTCATAACTTACCAACACCTACTATATTGGTATACACATAATATGGCATTTACCTAAAGTATTTCATATGTATCTAGAAGTAAATAAGTTGTATGACAATTGTTATGGCAGATATAAGATGTGTATTATAGTTTATATTTCAATTTTTCTTAAGTAGCATGCATGTGTGGTCCATATAGTGACTACAATTACCAAATATATTTCAGTGAAGATATGAAAATGATCTCTCATTAGGTCCTAATTACTTAAAGCATCATTAATTAGCTTTCCAAATGAATAAAATATGTTAACAAATTAGTAAAAACCAGGAAAACAAATCATGCTTTAAAAAAATATGGCACAATGAGTCACACTCTGAGATTTATTTAATTACTCATCAAGTGTCGCTACAACATATATATGATCACCATTACCATAGAAATGGGACATGTTAACATCATTTTGGTTTCGCCAATGACATTCCACATCATGAGCATTGTTTAGGGTTGATTGTGTTGATTTTTTTTAAACAAATCATTTATACATTTTATGGAAATTATAGACACAATTTATAATCACATTACAAGATCATGATGTATGGATATTCCTTATCATTTCTTAGATACTCAAAACTTACCAACACCTAATAGATTGACATACACATCATATAGAATTTACCCCTAGAATGCCACATGTATCCTAAAACAAATTAGTTGTATGGCAATTGTTATGGTGCATATATGATGTGTATTACAGTTTATCTTATAATTTTGTTGAAGTAGCATACAACAATTTACATAGTGATATGAGAACCACTCTCTAGAGCATACATCGATTTTGTACACATGGCTTTTCAGTTGCTTTTTAAGATATATCATTGGTGATGCTCACATGATTATATAATGAACCATTAAGTTGAACTATGAAATTATTCCTCACAACACACACATATTGATGAATTAATAATTTTTCTCACATAATTTTTTTAATCTATTTTGAAAAAAAAAAATTATATATAATTATTTCTAAGAAGAACAAGAGAGAGTTCCTTACCATATCTTCGTAAAACATATAATAGCGACGTTTGGAGGAAATTGGGATGTTTGGAGGCAGCCGTCTAGCGACGCTTTGGGGCATACTGTCGCAATTGCGACACTTTTTATAAGTGTCGGTATTGCGACACTTTTCTCTAAATGTCAGTATAGCGACGGTTTCTCAAGATCAATGGCCCAAAGTGAACCCGATAACTTACCTTTTCCCCGCACCTTTCCTTTTGATCGTGGCCGTTCGCTCGTTGAATCCAGATCCGACGGCGCTAATACATTTTCGCGCTCATAAAGTAATCGTTTGATGTTTTGGCAAAGCCGCGTGAAATGGGTGGTTTTTCCAAACCACCCGCGCTTACATGTCGCCACCACGTTGTATCGCGTTCGAAAAGCTAGTTTTCGCTTACCACCATTTACCCTCGCGAATACCACTGGCGGTATTCCATAAACCTCACCCGTTTAACCCGAGTTTAATGTCATTTAACTATGGTTATACCATCGTTTAATACATTAAAATTATATTTTTCATTCAAATTTTCACCTTTTTGCTTTAAACCTGTAAAAACATTGCAGAACTGTTTTTCCTCAAAATCACGTCGTTTGAACCCTGAGAAACTTTGCAGAGCCATTTTCAACCTACTAGTACAATTTTTCGATGCCCATTGCCCTGAATTTCCATTAAAAAGTACTACATTGTCCTCTGCGAAGCCATTTTCAAAAAATTGAAGACTGAGCACCTCTGCAACGTCTTCAACCAAATTTCGCTGGTTCTCCAGGTACTTTTCTTCGAAGTTGCCCTCTGAGATTTCAAAATTCCCGTCAATTTCAAATAATTACCAAAGTTACTGCAAAAAAGTGTCCATTTTTCAGGGGAAACTCTGTCAAAATTTCCCTGGAATCCCTAATTTCCCTTTCTCGCAGTTTTTTCCATACCTTGGTCCATTTTGCTGTTGAAATTGATTTTAAATACACGTTTTGAGCTTTAAATTCCCTGCATTTCCTAAGAAACCTGCTCAGAAACCCCATTTTCAGTAGAAATTTGCCAAGAAACCCCTGTTTGTCGTAAAGGAACTTAGCAAACCGTTTAAGCTTGCTTCGTTCATTATTAAAAATGACCAAGAAATAGGTAACCCCCAAGAATGGAGGCCCCAAATCTCAAAAGAAGTCTTCTGCAAATATTCCTCAGCTTATGTCCTTCAAAATCGACAAACCAACTCCTGCACTCATAGCTGATTCTAAAAAAGTGGTCAGACCAATCCAGCGTGCATTCATTTCTCCAGAGAACAGCCCTTTAGTTGATTTGGACTGTAGAATACTAGACCCTAATGTAGAATTTAACCCGCTTGATGTCTATAATTGGTGCTATGGCAAATCAGTGGGAAAGGGTGACAAAGATATTCCAATTTGGGAATCTAATCTGCCTAGATATATTGTCCCTCTCACTCATTCTGTTCCTGACTTTATCAGATTATGCCAAGCCTATTATATGCCAGAACAAAGATGTAATGTAAACAAAGAAAAGGATACCCTATTTTACATCACTGAAGAGTTGATAAATTCCATGCAGCAAACGAATCATGACCCCAATTCTGCTTCCCTATCAATAGAAGATTTAACCCAACTATATCTTGACTTGGATTTCAATGCTAGATTCAAATATACCAGACTTTTTGTCCAAATAAATTTGATATTCCTAAGTTAAATCCTCCTTTCGACACCGTTGATTTCCCAGATGAAACTAGACAGATTGTCTCAATGCTCTCCTTCATACTAGGATACGCCAGTGATGAATTCACTGATGTGGCTATCCTAGGTTTTCTGTCAACTCTAAGTCCTGGTCAATCACCATCCATTCAGTTCAATTTTGCTAGATTTATTGCTGAAAGTATGCATTATCAGTTATCTAGATTATCAGAAGAAGGAGTTTTTAGATACTGCTCTTATCTACTCCACCTCTTCCTATATTATCAAACAGATAAGTTTCCAATTGAATGTAAGAAAGTGGATGCAGAAGGAAAAGTTCTATCAGTAGTATTTTGGTCATCTATTTTAAGGAAATGGAACAGAAAGTATAGTTTTACAGATTTCAATGACTCATTTATAGCCCCTACTATGTATCTCTTGGAAAAAGAGGAGATCCCTAGGATCAATGATGAGACAAGAAGAATTATGCAATTATCAGAGAGCTACAAAACTGGAGATTGGTATTTATATAAAAATCATACAGAAATCAGAGTGTATGGCTCATCCCTGGCCCCATATAAGTTACCTAGATTTGTTACTACAAGAATATTTGCTTTAGAATATCTGAGACAACTATTGAATGCAGATGAAATCAACTTCATAGCTTTCAAGAAAAAGACCCAATTTAAGATGAAAAATCAAATTGGGCCATTCATTGTGAATAACAGAGAAGCTGCCAATGAGATAAATGTCAAACTTAAAGAGTATAAGTTCCCATGTAGTTTTACATGGAAGTATGAGCCACAAGGTATTTTGAGTGCAATAAGGGTAAAATGTAAGTTGCCTATTTACTTGCATGATCCTAAGCCCCATATTGACAGATATGTAAATAAAATTGAATGGGAGCCAAACACCCTATCTGATGATGATTCACAGGCAGTACAGGTAATACAGGTAGACAGTGGCAAAGGCAAACAGATTGAACAGACAGTACAGGTGGCTTCTACAAGCAAAGATATTTATAATGTACATAAAAGAGACAAAGAAGGAGATAGTTTCATAGCTGAGACTATTGAGGACATAAAATTCAGAACTCCTTATAGTAAAAGAAGCAAGTCAACAAAAGAAGAAAAGGATAAGGCTATAAATATTGATATAAATGATGAAGCAACAAGAATAGTCACTCAAACATTAAAAGAGCTTCAAAATGTAAAAATTGGAACACAACAAAAAGATATAGTCATGAAGGAAAACCAGGCTACTGTCGATTTGCCTCCTTCTTCTCAGGAAACTGACAATACAGAGTCAGAGATTCAGATCAGATTCAGACAGATTAAAGAGAAGAATGAAGAGCTCAAGAATCAAGCTCATTCTAGATTTTTTAAGGAAAAGCCTGGAAACAAAGACAGGATTCTTTCAGCATTTGATTATTCATCCAATAAATTGGTAATGTCATTCTTGAAGCCTACAGTGGCTGAGCCAAAATCAGTGGCAGATTATTCCAAAACAGATCTTGAACTGGATGCAGATGCCATTCATGAATTAGATCAAATTGAATTTCATAGGAGCAATAATGAAATGCTATATTCCAAAATTGTCAGTAAAACTATGAAATCAATTAGGCTTGAGAAAACAGTGCTCAACCTCCAAAATCAAATGAGGTTGGACAAAGCCTCACTGTATGCTAATAATTTAAGAATAAAAGCACTAGAAGATATAGTGATTGAAGTAGGGGGTGACCCAGCCAACATTAAGGGGCAAAAGTCTTAATTAAACAGAAACATGAAGATATAGCTGCTCTTAGAAAATAGTTGAAGTTTCCTTAGAGTGAAAACTCTCAAGCAAAAGAAATTCTACAGCAAAAAACAGAGAATGATGATTTAAAGTAGCTTGTACATGAAATGACAGATCAGATAAAAACAATGGAAATTCAAATAGAAGCTCTAATGAAAGAGAATGAAGAACTAATAAAAGCACAACCAATGGTCATTCCTACAGTGATCCCCACTGTAAACACTGCTATACCATCTACTTTGGCAGAACACTTGGCACCGAAAGGAGTACTGCCAACTGCAGTTCCAATTACTTCTCTAATCTCTGCCTCTTCTTCTTCATCCTCACAGGGGAGCACATTACAAGACCAAGATGAAGAGATTCTTAGTTTGAAAGGCACTATTAAAAATTTAGAAAAATCCAAAAATGATGCCTTGATTACTTCTAGAGGACATGAGCAAAGGGTTGATCGACTACAGGAACAGGTAAAGATTCTGCAAGCACAAGTAAATCTTACAGATCAAGTGGCCTTTATAAAAAATAATTTATGGACCAAAATTATTGATGGAATTCATTCTTAATGGCCTTCAATTCAGATAATTTATGAACAGAGGGAGTTACTTCAAGTTGCTAGTGCAGAGATTGACAAGACTAAGAGGGAAATTGACAAAAAACCAGCCCAAGCAATCCAACTCATAGCTTTTTTAAACAGTAAAACCAGGGAAGAGCTGGAAGAATTGAAAATTGTTGATAGAATAGAAACCATTCTTCAAATCAAAAAGGTCCTGAACAAAAGAAACATAATGAGTAATCTAGAGAATCGGTGTAAAGACATGAATTTATCCATCTCAAGATTTTTAGCCAAATACAAAACATTGTCAGAAGCAGGTTTGCCTGATATTCACGTAATGAATGACAAGTTAATTCCTCGGAAAGATTATGATCTAAAAATCAGAAATCATGCAAAAGAGCAAGCGAGACAACAACTGCCTCAAGGATCACCAACAGGCAAAATACTTCTTCAGTATTTTGAAAATTTGTTCTTTTTAGATAATGAGATCAGGCATATGTTCACTATCAAGCTTAACTTTTCCAAGTATACAGAGGCAGATGAAAGTTACAGAAAATTGAAGACTATGAAGATCCCCTCTGCAGAAAAGTGGCAAGAATTCACAGATCTGCTATGAATTTAATGGATAAAAAATAGGAAATTCACTTGGAAATTCATTTTTTATGGTTACCTCAAATGGTAAAAATACAGGGTTAAAGTGCACAACAACAATCAGTTCAAATTAGAATAATCAGTTCTATTTTTTCTTGTAAAAAGGTAACAGCTTGCAAACTATTTTGCAGTTGTCCCTCTTTTTAAGTTTTCTTTCCTATTTTTGATTAAAACATTATCTCAATTCCTGAGATATTTTGTAAACATTTTTTTGTATAAATACTTCACAATTCAAAGTATTCAGTGTGAATAAAATTTCTCAAGACAACTATATTTCGTGCTCTCTACTTGGCATTTTAATGTTTTCTACTTTGTTCGTGCTCTCTACTTGGCCATTGGCCTGTGGGTGATATGGAGTTGTAATATTGTGCTGAATGTGGTAGTTTTGCAATGTTTCAACTAGTTTATTACCTACAAATTGTGGTCCTCCATCTGTGATTATGTCCCTTGGGAGACCATAGCGCAAAAAGATTTGGAAAAGAAACTATACTACAGAGTCCTCTGTAGCTTTTGAAAGTGCCTCTGCTTCGACCCACTTAGTGACATATTCGGTTGCAACTAGGATGTATGTTTTTTGGTTTGAGGGAGGAATAATAGGGCCAACAAAATCAAGTGCCCAACGTTCAAATGGTTCAATCACTAGTTGAGGGTTCAAAGGCATTTCATCAGACTGCCTAGGGCGTCCTGCCCTTTGGCAGCTATCGCATGCCTGCACAAATTTTTTGGCATCCTTAAAGATGTTAGGCTAGTAATAGCCTATTCATAAAACCTTATGGGCAATTCTACGTTTCCCAGTTAGATCCCCTTCTTTAATCTTCCTATCTATAGCTTAAGGATTCTTAAGTGCCCTTTTGCTCAGATTCCATCCACTCCATCAAATCAAGCCTATACATAGCCTTAGAAGGTCACCTATCTTTCCCTTAGCACATTCGCATCTCTGAGCCTTATTTCTTAGTTCTGCTTGCCTAGAGAGTTGACTCCATTGCCCAATATTCTGGTAGATCCTTCTGGTTTACATTGAAATCTCTTTATTCCCACTAATATTTTAAAAACAAACCCAAATACACAATCATAGCTAGCCTAATATCTTTTACTAAAACAAAGCTAAATCATACGGAGAGAACCCTCTCTAGAGTTCAAGAAGGCTAGATATTGAATTCCCAAAGAAGTTCTTGGTTACCCCTAGTGTTCTTAACTATAAAAATCCCTATCCCACAACCTGAGAATTACTAGGGTGATAACAGGCCTTGGGGGTATTATGATCCTTGGAGGAAACTCCCACAACTAGAAGAGTTGACATAGAAAATTGGATCGAGTACAAAGGTGTGGCAGGTGGGTTTTACCCTGTACCAATTGTTATGGTGCATATATGATGTGTATTACAGTTTATCTTATAATTTTGTTGAAGTATCATACAACAATTTACATAGTGATATGAGAACCACTCTCTAGAGTATACATCGATTTTGTACACATGGATTTTTAGTTTCTTTTTAAGATATATCATTGGTGATGATCACATGATTATATAATGAACCATTAAGTTGAACTATGGAATTATTCCTCACAACACACACACACATATTGATGAATTAATAATTTTTCTCATATAATTTTTTTAATCTATTTAAAAAAAAATAAAAATTATATATAATTATTTCTAAGAAGAACAAGAGAGAATTCCTTACCATATCTTCTTAAAAAATATAATAGCAAGAAAATTAATCTATTGAAATTTCATTTCCAAACATATTCATGGAGTAAAACGAAGATTAAAAGGAGATATTCATTGATTTACCTATAACATCACCTCATAAGTAAGAATGTAAATGTACAATATTGATGATACATAGGTTAGGAGAAAATTAATCTATTGAAATTTCATTTCCAAACATATTCATGGAGTAAAATGAGGATTAAAAAGAGATATTTATGAATTTACTTATAACATCACCTCATAAAACTGTAAATGTCCAATATTGATAAAATCTATTTATATATGATAAACAATAAACCTTTATCTCACATGTATCATATAATCTTATAAACAAACAATTGCATCGAGGGTGCAATCCTCAAAACTTTTAAACTGTCTAATGTATATGTACCTATTTAAAGTATTCGGGGCCCACATTACAAATGCTCAAAGTGAAATATTTGCGCATATGTTATATATGAGCCAATGGTTTAAATAACTATCAGGTGGTGAAACAAAACTTATAACAAAATATTAATAAAACTATATCATACGTCCAGACTTCAAAAAAAATAAACCCGATTTCAATCACAAATTCGCGTTCCAAAATAGCCTGCTGATGTTACCCTAATTTGTGACTCGAAAGCTTCATAAAATACGCCATATAAAAATTCGGGTCTGTTTTTTGGCTTTTCGTATGGAGGAAAACTGTGACGCGAAAATCAAATTAATTCCGCCCTATAATGTTTCAGGTCCGGAATTCCACAATGCAAACGGGCCAAAAAATAACATGATCGAATCACCTGCTTCCACGTGGATGGCTGATTTGGTCTGTGGTCTGTGGGACCACGTTCTTCTGAATTAAAATCTCCCACGTTTACCATTAAATTGCTCTGTTTCAAAAACAATACAGCGCTCTATTTTTAAGTGTGCAGGGACTGTGATTTCAAAACCAAAATTGACTGCTCATCAGTTTTAGAAAGCGGTTGTTTGACAGAGCCATTCAAACAGATTTAGAAAGCGGCCAGAGGACAAGGTAGTTGAAATTAATATTTCAACATCCCTCATTCACTGAGAATACCCTCCTTGGTGCCTTCTTCGCCGGACTACGATGTGTTCATCAACAGTCGTGAACCCGATGTCCATTTCTTCGCCAAAAATCTTCACAACAGTCTTGTTTCTAGAGGATTGCGAGTCTTTCTTGACAGCATAGAATTGCAGGCTGGACAATCCATACCTTCAAAAATCAAAGACGAAATTAAAGGAGCCTCTCTCATTATTACTATTTTCTCTCCAAATTATGCGCAATCGCAAAGGTGCCTCCATTAACTACACCTCGCACTGCTCTGTAAGCCAACCATTTTTGCAAAGGCATATAACTGTTGTTTATTGCATATAAGTGTCATTATACCGACAGTGGCCAGAGCATCGATATTGCGACGGCTCCCTCTAAACGTCATAATTGAGACACTTAGACATTGTGTCACAAACAAAGCGTCGCTATTGCAACGACTACCTCCAAACGTCGCCATTGTGACACTTAGACATTGTGTCACAATTGCGACGTTTGGAAGCAGCCGTTGCAATAGTGACGCTTTGGGGCATAGTGTCGCAATTGCGACGTGTTCCTTCAAACGTCGTAATTGCGACACTTTGTCTAAGTGTCAGTATTGTGACACATTTCTCTAGACGTCGGTATAGCGACGGTTTCGGGCGGGATTGAAAAAATTTGGGGAAATTTCCGACATTTGGTCAAAAGTGTCAGAACCAAGTGTCAGAATTTTTGCCAAATGTACTAGTGCCTAAACCTAAAAGGTATTCCTTCATAACCCAATATCTGAATACACTCCACCCCAATCCCAATATCCATGCCTTCTATAAGCCCTTCTATGAGGTCCATATTAACCAAAATATGGGTGTATGTCTTAATCCCCATCTCTAAATATGTAGATTCATGGGCTAAATAAGATCCCAATGAGTTACCTATATCTTTGAAAATTAGGGCATCCTAATAGGTAGGAGGGTGACTTGGAAGATGAACCTAGACTAGGGCCATATCTAGTCTCTCCTACTTTGCATTGAAGAGGAACATCTAGAAATTGACAAGGATAGGAGATGAATCAGTTTTCTAAACCATTTGTTGGACCTTCTGGGTGTCTACTACATCTTTGAAGCACAAATGAGTCTAACCTTGGGCTACCAGTGACAGCTATGGAGAAAATTTTACAATAGGTAAGATTTCAATGTCCGCCCACACGTTTAGGGTTGAGGACCTGAATTTTCAACCCCTTACTTGCCCCACCAAGGATTTTTGGGACATTTCCTTAGTATTTTGAATGGTGACGTTGACTCCCAAAAATAGAGAAAGCAGGACTTTGTTCTTTTTCTTGACACTACAATGGATTTTCCTCTTCCTTGGCTTTTCATACTCCTTTTTAATCATAATTCCTTCTTATTCACAAGATTGTTTCTCCCTGAAAACCATAAGACCATTCATGATGTTAGTTTGACCTTCTTCCATTGTTGAGGCAAGGCTCTCCTTCACTAATTCACTGAAGGAGGGCGAGGCTGATGGCACTTGAGATGAAGGATATACATGAAAACAATCTAGAGAGGCTTCTGAGAATGAAGAACCCCCACTGTGTTCAAAAAATTCTGAAAACCCTATGGAAGTAGTAGCACATTGTATGTCTTCCTCCAATATCTGGGATAGTAGGGAAACTAAACTTAGAGCCACACACCCCAAGAAGAGTTCTCTAGCTCCTGACAAACATCCTTAGGCCCCGAGCTAGCCGAAACTAAAGGACCGAAATAGTGCATGGTTGGAGCAAGGGTTAGGGCCTTCGAACCGCTAGATAGTTTCCTATTGAATTCTTAACTTTTCTTTCTAAAGATCTGGTAGGCCTAGAAACTGCGGTATGGTGGCCTTCTAAGTTGACCTTGAAATGTGAATGGATAAAATCCTTGGGACTAGACCAAATTTGTTGAAAACCCCCCTCCTCTAGTTCATAATCCACCAACTCCTCCTTCTCCATGTGGATCCAATAGTAAGCAATCAACATCTCATCTTAAAAGCATATTTCATGAGTAGTTGCGTGTCTTCAAAGGGTTTATCATGGCGACCATATCTCTACAAAATATATATCACGTGGATAAAAAACTCATGGTTACGATTTAATATTATCTTGCATTTTAACAATGATATTAGAGCCTAGCATTGTCTAAAGCCTGTTCACTCTTTGTCAAAACTACGACGCTTTCTTCGCCTGCAATTTTTCCATGGGCCTCTAGGGTTTCTCTAGTGTTGAATTCTTCTCCTATGGTAAAGATGTTGTAATGTTCTCTTTAACATTTTGAGTCCATCAAAATAAAATAAAAATTAAAAACATAAAATTAATAATTGAACCAATCTAGATCTATCTTAACTCTAGATCTACGAAAGGTCTAGAGGGAAGAATCAAATCTCTTGAGGTTCAAACCTCTTTAGATTTGATCTCTAGACACTTGATAAATTTGAAATGAAGATGAATCTAAATTAATCATATACAATGAAAAAAAATAAAAAACATAAAAAATAAATTGATTTGCAAACTAAACATAGTATCCACCTTTCTTTTGAAAAATATTAAAATATTTACCATATTCGAATAACTTTCAAGAAATAAAAATATTTATTATATTGGAATTATTATATTGTGATAAATGTTTTTGACCCTTCGATTAAAATGATTTGAGTCGTCCGAAAACCATTTTCCCTCCCACTCGATTAAAATTTCAAGAGGGTATTGTCATGGAGGATTGGCAGGCAAAATAAATGGGGGCAAACTAAACACACAACATTCGGTTACCAAAACAGTAGAGCAGAGCTAGAGATACATGAGGGGAGCCTTAGCACCCTCTCATCGATACTAAATGCATTGAAGAGTTCGACTCAAGCAAAGATGAAGAAGTGATTATTCAGTTTCAAGAAGAATAAGGTGGGCCCTCCTCCATCTGTTGAGAGGCATACAAGAAGGTAAGAGTTTAAGAAATTATTTTATGTATAATGTAGCTGCTGTGCCATGGAAATAAGAAATCAGACCATCATCTGTGCACTCTCGGAAGACAGGGAAAACTCCACAAGGAATGTTCATAAATGATGACCACTCCTGAATTTGAGCTTGGGAACCTTTATAGAAGCAGTCTCTCATTCCCATGCTTATCGCTTCTTCCACATCACCATTTTCTTGAGCTCTTAAACCTTCAATTCCACCTTTGATATTCCTAATTTTCTCACAAAATCAGCAACACTCTCAATAGTGGCTACACCCTGCTGCAAGGTGAACTGCAAACACTATTGCTTAACAATGTTAGTGAACTCCATATCAAAGTTTAGCCCTGTGTACCATGCATCTCCATTTATCTCCTTTGAAGGTGTCAATTCTGCTAGCATATACACCTTCATTGCTCGGTTAGAAACACACTTCACCCCTTTTATTAAGTCACGAGCTTCTATATTTTTCAATGCTTTATTAACCTGTGGTTGCTGTAAATTTGTTTCTCTTTTCATATGTTTTGTCCATATACCCATATTTACAACATTTTTTATGACTTGATATATGAGCATATCTTCAGATGAGAGGCCCTTAAACCTTACAGATTCTTCTTTCTTCTGTTGCTTCTAAAATATGAAATCACTCTGCTTGAAAACCTGGAGTTGACGATTTTGAAGTAGGGCATTGAGTGCCTGAGGTCTAACATTGAGATCAACATCTTTAAGATTTTACTCCATGATTTTATCTGTTAATCCATCAGAGAATGTATTGAAAATATCCAATATTCTATTGATGGTAGTAGCCATTTGTGAAGCTGATGTTGCGATCTCTAAGATCTTCAAAACTATAATGGGCTTCAAACCCTAGAACAGTATGTGCATTTGCAGTGTCTAATTATCCCAATTGCCCCATTTAGAGTATGGGCTTCGAACCCTAGCCACATTATGTGCAATGCGTGGCCTCAAGCAGAAACCAAAAATGTATGTATATATGCTCTACATTTTGAACATTTGTGTGGCTATTACTATGTTTTGATCACAGAAAACAAAATTATCCACAACTGAATTTTGATAATTTGGATACCAAATGTAGAATTGAGTGGTGCCTGAAGCGTTGTTTGGTGGGGGACAATTTCTAACCAGTGGATTCAGTTTCGAACTACTTTATGAACAATCCTAACTTATTTTTCAGTTTTTTTCATCTCAAACACATCAATGTCCTTTTCCAACATATATTATTATCATTTTCTCATGCAACCTGCTGTGCACAGGGTTTCAATGTTTCATTTTCTAGTTGTCACTATAGAGGTAACCATGCCCTCCTTTTTCCAAGCATATCTAGCTGTAAAATTTTTGCCTTATTGTTTACAAAAGGGGTAGGTAGGTGTCATTTATTCGACTCTTTATCATCATTACTCACAAGTTAATTCAATGATATCCTGCATCCCATAGATTTAATGTCTTAGCTTCCTATGATCTATCATAGCCCATATTCTCATGGTTTGCTTTTAGAGCAAAAAATTTTGCAAAGATTCATCTTTTGGTGAACATCATGAAACCTTATTTAGAGATTCTGATGTGCTCTTTTTATTTTGAGTTTTCATTCTTGAATTTGAAGTGTGCTTTGAATTTTCTTTAACTGTTCCTTCACATGAATTGTATTCAATTTCTTATTGTCTGTCCAAACACGAAAGAGATATAGATAAAAACCTGTTGATTTATGTTGTATTCGATGCTACTTTCTAACTTGTAATCCAAGGGACTTAATGCGATAATCCACTGTATCCAAGAACATAGATATTTGCTTCTATCACCAATGACTGCTTCAACTTACTGTTATTATTTTGGCACTATGAACGGAACTTTTCCAGATGCTTACTTTGAGATTGCTTATGCCTGGCATGTGATACTGATTTTTTTGTCCATTTTTGTCTGGGCTAGGATTATTTGGCAAATGGAATCAACTGTGACATTGGATATACTGTACTTTTAGAACACGCACTTGTGGAGAGGTACCGAAGGCATGTTTTTTCTTCTTCTAATTCTTGTTTTAGTTTGATTCATATCCTTACCACAAGAATAAACTATGTGGTATTTGAATGAATAGTTGTTTGTGTTTGTATCGAAATATGTGAGATGCTCTACATCTTGCTTAGGGTGGGTGGGTCCGTCAATATTTTAGGTGCATCAAATATAATATCCCAAATCCATCTAATTTTGGTTTCAATAGGGTCAATATTGCATATCTTGAGTTCAGAGAAATGACTGATATATTAAATATTGAAATTTGAGATATTCCACCTCGAGCTTTGGAACATTGATGTGCATATCAAACACAATTTTAGATGTGTCTGTGCTAGTGTATACTGATTTCCATTTGATATTAGTGCATGTAATCTCATTTGTTGTGGAGCTGAATCTATTTAGTTTGGAGGCTTTGTAGGTTTTTTTCATTTGGGTCAGAAATGCAAGTGTGCATTTTGATATGGAGTTTCGTTTTTATTTGTATATTTGTTACTCTTTGATGTTATTTATTTGTGGGAAGCATAGAGAATGAATGGAGTTAATGCATGCCATTAGGTTCTTAGTCTATTTCTGATTTGTATACTGTGAAAATTTCTGAGCACAAAAATCCTACTGCTAAATATTGATTTACCTCTCCTACTTGTTTTATTATGCACAAGTTATTTAACTGAAAATATTCAAAAAAACTTCAAGGTAAACACAACTAGAAACCTACACAAATACAGATCATTTACAAAACATCGTGCACATATGACAAAAGACATAGATTTTTTGGACAAATGTCCTCGAAAAACCCAATGCGGGAAAACCGGTGCAACAAATATGAGGGTTTATTATTATTAAGCAACAATATTCTGAGTACATATAGGGTTCCATAATTCGGCTCACCCAACAAAGAAAATGTTGGCTACAAATAAAATGTGAGTTTTACCTCACTCCTGCAAGTCCTAGTTGATCTAGATGAGTCACTAGTGAAACCCCAACTAGCTTTGCACAATCTATATGCTACCACTGTGTAAGGTTGCGTGGCGCTGACTGAGGGACTATGTCACTCTTTCTCTGTTCTGATCAACTTCTACTGGAGTCCGGTTCCAGCCCTGTCGGCTCAGAAACCCTAGTCTCTAGTTGAATTTCATACTTTCCTTGGAGGCTCTATGCTGCCCCTGCGTGGGCCTGCGTCACCCTCTCTAGGGATTGCTTCACACCCTCTGATGGCTGCGCTGCCTCCATTGCATCTCTGTTGCCCTTGCTTTGCATTGTACTCTTGGTCCTCCTGACCAATCACTGCATCCGCCCCTCACTGCTTCTATAAATCACTCAGATCTGATCTTCATCCGAGCATTGCTCCGTTAGAAGAATTCAATCTCTTAGATTCTGTGTGTGTGTTCTCCAATTGACCCCAAGCCCTTCCTTTATACTTTTCTCGTTGACAAATCAATGGCTATGATCTTATCACTAATAAATCGCTAATATTAAAAGAAGCTTGATCCACATCACTTAGAATGTTCTCATCACATGTGTAAATTAATTCACTTTAATTTCTTTAATTTCCCTAAGTTAGACTTAGGGTCCCCATTAAAAAATTTAATTATTTGAATAAATTTTACACCAGATGGAATTTCTCCAAACACTTTTCTGGGTCTTGGAGATCTCATGTGTTCTAGCCCCTCCACAAATTTTTGGAGTTAGAGCACATCCGATGCTACCCCAAAATATCAACACTCCCTCTTAGCGAGGAGTGTGCTCTAGCAATAGTTCCCCACTGAAGTGTCACCTTGATCTCTGGCATCAGTCTTTGCACCAATACTTGGACTGCTGACCTCCATCCATTGCGATGCTGCTCTCTGTATTGCTTCCCATGTCACTACCAATGACACTGCCACATCTGTACTGGATATCCCTCTCAAATTGTTGCATCATGCTGCCCATAGCACTGCCACTGCTAACTGCTAACTGCTGCACTACAAGTCAGTTGCTGAGAAGTAAGCAGTTGAAGGACCATCACCCAATCACCAGACAAGTCAGTCAGGCTGCATCTCATCACTGAAGCACCCTCTGCTACTACGCTGCACTGTCTTTATGAAGCTCTGTGATGTCTGCTGCACTGTAATACGTAAGAATTGCCTTTGCACTACTGTATCTCATTTTCACTGCTCCAAACTTCAACGTCCCAACATTGCCTCTGCTTCTCCATGATTTTCTACACCCACTGCTCCAATCATCCTGTTCTTGCCTTAAGGCTCTCATAGCTCGTATTTGATCCGAGATTTTGGGCAACTTAAGGATCCTGCCTTCCCATCTGTAGTTTCTCTACAGATCTATATCGCCCCACCTATTCTCTTAAGACATGAGCACTCATGGCCACATCATCCTCACTACCAATATCCCCTCTAGTTGTTGCTACCTCGGAATCTAAAGCTTCCTTGTCCTTCCTCTTAGGATAAGTGCTGGCGAAGTGTCCAATTTTGCCACATCTAAAGAACCAGACCTTGGATAGGTCCTTCTTCTTCCATTGCTACCGCTGTCCCTTTGATGCTAGGGCTGCATCTCCCTCCTCCTCCTGTCGAAGGATAGCTCACATGTCACCCAAATTTGGGAGTTGTTCTCTACCCAAGATGCTTTGGACAAAGGTCTCCCACTCATCAGTGACTACATTCAGGGCAGTCCTCACCAAGAGCCCTTCATCCAGAGTTGCCCTCATGGCAATCAACTGATCTCAGATTGTCTGCAATCTGAAGAGGAAGGGATCACTCTCCTCTCCCTTGTGCATTTGCAAAACACGCATTTGGTTCTCTAGAAGCATCTTTCATTGGATGAAGCTTCCTTGATACAACATGGTCAAAGATTTCAAGATATCATGTGTCTTCCTCTTCTCGAAAATGTGTGGTACCACGTGATCCTTCACCCCATCCATGATCAAGTGCTTTGCTCACGCTCGATTTTCCTTGGACTTATTTAGAGCGTTCACATTGGTGGGCACAACTAGGACAATTTTCACGTGGTCTCTGATACTGTACTCCTTTAAGACTACAAGGATTTTGGCCTTCCAAATCACAAAGTTAGACACACCGTCCAACCTATCCTGATCTCTTAGTCCGTATGGGGCCATCTCTGCTCAAACTATCGAAATAGATACTCTTCTCTCGTCTACTAACACTGCACTGAACAGAAGACCAGATCTGGGTTTCTTGGTGTTAGAAACCCTCTAGAGATACTGCTCCCTTTGACAACTGATTTCCCTCTCAAAAATCCTTCGCCAATTCTACCGAATCAACCCTCTATGATCACCCTCTTGATCAAATCTCAGAGCTTTAAAAATCCAAAAAAATAATTGGTAAGGAGGCTTTAAAATTCCACTTGTCATATTATTGCATATTTTATTTCAAATTTACACCAAAAAGATCACTGTAATCTTCTAGAGTTAGAAAATCGTAATATTCTTTTAATATGTTCTTGCATATAGGGAATCAACGGGATTACTTTTATTTTCATAATATCAAATTTATGTTTGAAAAAAGTCTCTATCACTATATCCCTGCTATCCACAACATCGACTATTGTCTGTTGAGCAGCATCTTCAACCACTTTCTTACCAATACAAGACATGTTGAATCCATATACATTTCCCAAAATGATAGACTGGTTCCACCTTTTCCAACACCAGCCACATACATCTTAGCTATGTTTGGAAGGATTGCTCCACCAGGTTTCAACCAACGATCACGAGGATAAATAACTGAGCTAAGAAATGATTCATAAAACATGCATTATCCCATCCACTCACTCACTATCCCATCTACACTTTGAATTTCAATTACCATGCAGTTTTCAATATCTTCTATCATGTTGTGGACTACAGTAATAACTCCATGCGAGTTTTGATTTTTGGCATTTTCACTTTCTTCTTTGAGCATGTTATTTTGTTTTCCAGCTTGAATTCTATGCAATTTTTCTTGGAGCCTACTATTTTTATCCCGAATTCTGAGATTGCATATTTGTGTAGAGTGGGATTAATATATTTGTTGTTTTAATCCATTGTACTTCTTCTCTCTCCTTTTCTCTCCTACCTTGCTCTCTCTTCCCCTCTCTCTCTCTCTACCCTCCAATCCTCTCACTATATCCCTCCCTCTATCCTTCTTTCTTCCCCCCTTCCATCTTTGTGTCACTATCTCCCTCTCTTACCCTTCTCTACCTCTCTCACTCCTCTCCCTCTCTCTCTCTCTCCATTCCTTCTCTCCCCTCTCCTTCAGTTTATCTCCATCTCTCCCTTGTGACTCCCCTTGTCTCGCCACCTCTATCAATCTCTCTCGTAGGTCCCAATATGTCTCGCCACCTCTATCAATCTATGTCTTTATTATTTCTTCTCATATATATATAGAGTTAATATATATCATGACATATTGGGACCTACGATTGGGTTAATTCTGCCTTGTTGGCAAGGTTAAAATGGTTAATCTTCAATAGACAAAATGTAGATCAAATATTTCATCAAAAAGAGGGAGCCATACCCCATCTTCCAGGCTATGCCTATCAGTCGCTTGGCCTCTTCATGCTCTCACATGAATGTACTCTTTCTTGACTGGTACAAAAGAAGGTTTCGCATTATCAACTATTTGTTTGGGACAAATTTTAGTTGTTTTAACACTGCTACATTCCTCAAGCTTATCCTTTAAACCATCTTAGTATTTTGTACTGTCTTCAACTTTGTAGTGCTTTCCATTCCTCTCAGTCGCATATGTTTCCTTGGTTTGTTAAGGGACAAGGTCTTTTTGTTGTGGGTCTTGTTCTTGCAACTTCCTTATTGCAATTTCTTCCGAGTGCTAGTTCAGTCTCAACAATCTGCAGTTTTTGAAGTTGCATTCTTCAAGGATTCTACTAAGTTCAATAGTTAAGATGCAGGATTGGGGGACCTAATGCAATTTCTTCCAGGTGAAATTTCAGTCTAAAAAATCTATGGTTTTCGAAGCTGCATTCTTCACAGATTCTACTAAGTTGAATAGTCAAGACGTAGGATTGGGGGATCTATTCCAATTTCTTCCGGGTGTAATTTTAGTCTCAAGAATCTGCAGTTTTCGAAACTGCATTCTTCAGGTATTCTGCTAAGTCCAATAGTCAAGATGCAGGATTAGGGATCTATTCATGATTTTCTTGGCTTTCGTTAGAATGGTTTAGAATGTAGCCAAACACTTGAGAATATTGATGCTAGTATGATTTCCCCCCAATATGATCCAAATCAAAGTCGGGGAAAATTTTAGGGGCGAATTTTAGCCCAAAGGCGAATTTTAAGGGATTTTAAATTTTAATAGGGTGAATTTTTTTATATAAAACCCATTTTCTATAATTTTATAAAGTTAGCCTAATAAGTATTTTAAAAATAATGAATTATTAAATAATAGCCGACCAAAATAAATTCCCATAAAATTGGAAAAATGGAATTCGCCCTCGATTTTCTTTGTTTGGAGCAGATTTCAATGGCATTCACCTAGATTTACAGGGTCGGAGGGAGGGGTTGGAGTGATTCGCCCCAATTTTTCACTGGTTCACCATAATTTACTGGGTCAGAGAGGTGGTTGGGGCTTGGAAGGGGTGTGTAAGTTGAATGTTGGATTGGTGCGAACCTACCAGATTGATGGAGGAAACTTAGAGATCTGGACGCATTGACCGATGACAGCTGCATTGAAATGGTTTTGGGCTTGTGGTTTTTTAAGTGGTTTCATTGTTCCTTCTTGTGTTTGCAGGTGCTTTCATGAGTTTTTCAAACCCAAGTTGATCATTCTTTTTTGGAGGTTGAAATTATGAGCAAAAGGGTTTCGCTGGGCTACTATTCTAGGCACTCGCTTTACTAAGTTATGGTGTTTTTCGATCTATATCTAAGGCCATGCCTTGTTTGAGGAAATCACTCACTGTGTCCACTAATCCTGAAGCAGTATCCACATGTTATTTTATTGCAAACCTCTTGAGGAATACACTCATAGTTGGAAAAGCATATTGGCATCATTAGCGCACACTTTTTTTTACAAATGTAAGGAAAATTATGGAGAAGGTTTATCCCTATAATAGAAGATAATTTTGAAGGTTGGAGCAAAGGTGCATTTGACACAATTTTGAAATATTTGAAGCAAATTTCTACCTTGATGACTTATCTTAATATCTTTTTTGATGCCCTAGAATTGATTCTTCAAACAAATATATGCATATATATGAGTGTGACCTCCTTTCTGACATGTATCTCTGAATTTTAATGATTGATCCTGTGTGAGACTCAATGTTCCCTAATCAGTAATTTAAATCTACTTGGGTATGATTTTTTAAGTTTTGAAGGCAGTACTAGAGTTTATAGCAGTGATGGTTTCTCTAAACTTGTCTGGAATTTATATTTATACATCCTACTTTAGCACACCAAAATAAGAATTGAATCGTCCATGAAGTTTTTCAAGGCCTAAATCTGGGAATTTTGTTTTCTATTCCTCATATAAGTATCATTATTTTTATGAGCATTGGATTCTGAAGTTTAAAGACTGGAGCAGAGAAAATTGACAAGATAGACGTGCTTGATAAGCCTCAACCTTGTTGAAGAAGTCCAGATCGCTTAGCAAGTAGGTATATAGACTTCAAATAAGACATATGCAAACCAGAGAAGAAGCTTAAATGTATTAAAAAATTCCTCATAACTTGTATCCTTTTCGTCCCTCTTTGGAATGTTCTTATTGAACTTAGAAAAATAGTTTTGGTGTGACAGTTAAGTGATATATCATAGGATCTACCTGTGGCAACTCTTGGGAAAAAAATCATAGCATATTTTAATGGGTCATTTTTACATACACAATCATGTAAGCATTGACCAATACCAAGCCTACATTAGAGTAAGTGTCCTCTCCAATTGTGCATCTCTGATCAAAGTTTTGGAGTACATCAGTGAATTTGAAAGTTTCACCAGGGATAGTTGTGACACATTGTGCATCAGCAACAAAGGAATCTTAGTGAAGACCTTGATAATCAGTGACCTATTTCCATATTCAACTCTGACTTTTCAGACACTTCAGGAAAATTCATCAATAAAATGAAGATCAATATTGCATATCCTTGGAAACCAACATATTTAAAGTAAAATAGTGGCAATTGCAGGTCGTGACAGAATGTCATGTATACTTGATGTGAAGTAGAAAGAGTTATCATTGAATGCCTAAGATGTTGCTAGGCTTGATCACAGTTATTAACTCAAAATTTGGAATGGCTAGTTATCAAAGGAGTTTAGAGTGTTTGACATTATCACGAGAACTACTATTACTTCTGGACTTGAGAGAATTTGAACCATTGGCACAAATAGAGCATAGTTTCCATAGTTTACATGTTGTAGACAGAGCCTAGTATGATTGAGATTTGTCAATTGAATATTAAGCAATGTTGATGTGTTCAGCAGAACTAGTCTTGTTGAGACAGGTGTAGTTTCTATAAGGTTATGGTTGTGAGAAAGAGCAGGTTGATATACTCCTATACCAGTGATGATAATTATGATGCTAGTGTTGAAAATTTAAGCTTCTGCTAGTATTGCAGAAATAATGAAGACTTGATATGGTTGATAGTGAAAGGTGAGATGACAATTTCAAGGTTTGAGATTGAATATCAATGTTGTAGTAAGTTCATATTGACGTCATGTCATTACAGAACTGACAACTAGGGTTTAATAGAGAGTTATCACAGAGAAAATTTTTTAGACAGATGTGCAAAAGTCAGATTGGTTTTCAGCTACTTAAATTGAGCAAAGATGAATACTAAAGTGCACTAGTATTAGTATCAGGCATGGTAGTAGAGAGAGGTAGCATTGAAGTGCATTAGTAGTGGTAGCAGGAGTGGATAGAGGAAACAATGAATTGCAATAATAGTGGCAGCAGGTGTGGAAATGTTAGCAGTGAAGTGCAGCAGCAGTGACAACAAGAGTGGACAAAGGTAGCAGTGAAGTGCAACAACATTGGTGACAAGAGTGGAAGTGCAAAAAGATGAATTATGGCATACCAAACCCCAAACACTTCATCTATCATCTAAGGCTACATATTCACATCTCCTCCAACACGAAGATGTTATTTCCTTAACTCTTTCACTTGATATTTTTGCTTCTTGTATCATGATGATTATTTGATTTTCCTTTTTAATTCGATCTTTGAGATATCTCTTCTTAATCTAGTTCCTTGAAATTTTGTAAATGGCATGTAAAATCTGGCAATTATGGCAGTTATACAATTGCAGTTTGACAGTCCCAATGACATAGTTGATATCCTCACACAGTGATGTTAGTGATGTTAGTGTTGTGGATGATATTACTTGATGCTTCATGATGTGTGTTCTTTCTCACTTTCACATAATCTTGTTCCAGATTGGCCTGTGAAACTATAAACTGATCTAGTATATTGGAAACTTAGTCCTTTCCTCCTCTACGATTATTCCGATTATAAATCCCATTTATGGCGGTCATATCTGTCACTTTAAGTTTTTATAGGAGGTCATTGAATTATTTCACCTCTATAGGTTCTAATATTATGATCCCCCCTTCTTCTATTCAAGGGTTTTGATAATGTTGAGATCACTGCCCAATATCCATTTCTCGTCATTGTGGATTGACCTTATTGTCCTGATATTTTCCAAAAATCCCAATTTTTATGTGGGTATATGTGGACAATAGACTGCTGTTATGCACCATGTTTCCCTGGCTCCTACATATTGGAATATGCCCAAAATGATTTTGGAGAGTGATATGCATTCATGGAAGGATATTTCCTAAGGGTTTTAGAGAATTACCAAACCCCAAACACTTCATCTAGCATCTAAGGCTACATATTCACATCTCCTCCAACACGAAGATGTTATTTCCTTAACTCTTTCACTTGATATCTTTGTTTCTTGTATCATGATGATTGTTTGATTTTGATTTTTAATTCGATCTTTGAGATATCTCTTCTTAATCTAGTTCCTTGACATTTTGTAAATGGCATGTACAATCTGGAAATGATGGCAGTTACACAATTGCAGTTTGACAATCCCAATGACATAGTTGATATCCTCACACAGTGATGTTAGATATGTTGATGTTGTGGATGATATTACTTGATGCTTCATGATGGGTGTTCTTTCTCACTTTCACATAATCTTGTTATAGCCTCTACTTGATGCTTTTGTTGCTATGATCGTGTCAGGCATAAATTAAATGTCTAATTTGTGAAAGAGATTGCCCACATCAAGGCTTCATTCTGGGATAAATGTATTAATGTTAGAATGTGAGATGTAATTCTTTAAATGGCTTCTTCTCTAAAGGGTATCTACTCAGTTAATAAGGAGTGGTAGTACAAGACAAGTTCTTGTTCCAGTTTTTCATGTTTCATGCCCATCATAAGAGGTGAGAGAAAATACTCTATTGTTATGTATTTGCTTCACCATAGCCTTATGGAAGAAATTCAAGTTCCTCTCTCCTTATTTTTCAAGTTCAGTGCCCACTGATAACAAATTTTTGAAGATAATTATTAGTAGAATTTGGTTTAAGTACCTAAATGTATGTTTTTTAATGACACCAACCCCTGAAACATAAATTTGTACTAAGAAACAAATAGTAGCGATATTTTTTTCACTGATCAGCTAGTCCAGAAAGCAATAGGTAGAGGTGCTAACCCAAAAATTCCAAGATAAATGGAAGCAAACTCTACAATTTCTAGATTGATGGTAAATCTATTAAATTTTACTTGTCTAATTTTCAAAAACCCCTAATTTTTCTTGTCATAATATTAGTATATTTTTGGAATTTTCATTTTTCATTTTTTTTCATTACATGTTTCTCAGTTCTGTGCAACTATGCAATGAAAACTGCCAGATGTATATGGCCAATCAGAAAAGTAAATATGGCATTGAAATGTAAAACAAATCTTACGTTATCTTTCTGGGATGTCGCTTCAGAGTCCATACTGAACCGCCAATCAACATCAGAAAATATTTCATCTGCTTCTTTATTTAACATTTTTTGCACTTCTGTTATCGAAAGATTTGAAGCATGAGGTTTTTTAACGTATATGACATCCTTCCCTCCCATTTTGACACCAACAATAACATGTGTGCCATACTTCTCAATAAATCTGAAGAGAATGCACAGATAGACAATTTAAAAAGTGCAACTTTTCTTTAGTTACATCCCAGATAAGGTGTGGGCATTCTTCAAATGTTCAAAATAATAAGTTGTTAATTAACAAGTACAATGAACCAAACAAAATTTTCAATCACAAGCACATAGTGATCCATCAATCATATAGAGTTCAATTAGAAACTTGATGATTCAATTCTAACATTAATGATCTTGGTTAGTTCCACTTGTATTTTTTAAACCCCTCAAATTGTAATTAATATTCATTATAAAGATCCAGCACAATGGCACACACTATATGAAACAGTTTTCAGAAACTATTTCACTCTTTCCAACAATGTAGAAATAGAATGATATATTTGAAAGCAAGTACTGGCCATGCAAAATATTGGAGATTGCTAAATTAAATTGAAGCTATTATGCAGAAAGGATTCTATGAGATTGTGGTAATAATGTTTTCAAGATCCCAAATTTTAGATTTTAAAAACTGCTTCTGATTGTTTTTATCACATTAAACCAAATTTCGTACTCTAAATTTAAAGAATATCTGAATGTCACCAAAAAGAAAATTTTCTTTTACAATTATACAAATTTTACTCATTGTGTTCTAGTAGATATGGTTCAATTTTCAACCAGTATCATGAATTTATGTTAGTGTTGAACCATTTTTGCTGAAGTATTGGAAAAGTACTATTGTATTACATCCGAATTACTGGTTTTTGATTCTGTTATGTGGTTTGAGCTTCTTTAATATTTCTATGCCGAACACGTCGTTAAGTCAAACTGCATTGCATTACACCGAGCTGCAAGTCCAGGTGGGATAGACAAACCATCAGCTATAGAACTTGCCTTTCCGGTCATGACAACATATTATCAAACCTGAACTCTAATGCTTGTTAACTATGCAACTTTAAGTGACAATGAGAACCAATTTTACAATTACCTGAATCTGAAGTCACGATTCATTGCTCGATGCATTGCTCAGTACACGACTTCAGATGCCTTCCATCTCATGGTGTTGTTTCAAATGCTCTGCAGCCTACATTAACACCAATTTCAGATTCCAAGTTGATATGACAAGCTTTCCAATCACGTTGGTTCTGACTATTCTAAAACTATGTTGAAATTCCAAGCTCAAAAGATCATATTAGTAAGACTATTCTTTATTTCTATGCTAGTTCTGGTTACCTCAAAACACTCTCCATATTCTGGCTTCATATGAGCACTATGCTGGTTGGGATCATCCTCTATTTCTATGGTAGTCCCCACTGCTTTACCTCTTTCTTCAAATTCCCCATTCATAAGATTAGTCTACTTACTATGATCACTCTCCATAATACATTTCCATGCTAATGAAAACAACTTCACCACTCTTTTGAAATTCTAGGTTTGATTGTTCAGTTTTCTTTGCACACCTATCCACTATCTTCATGCTAAAATGAACATTTTTCATTGCTTGCTAATAACCATCAGTCACAATTTTTTCCATAGGAAATGTTAGGGCATTAAGTTTCTGAGGATAGGTGGCTTCTGGTGCAAGCTGCACTGATTTCTCAATATTTTCAGGTTCCTCTACCAATGGACAAGTCTTGTCAATATCTCCATTCTCTGCTGCCATGCCCATTTTGGCTATCTTCATAATGTGTCTACAATCATGAATTAACTTTCCCACACATTCAATATTAATTCATTAGATTGTTGTTTAAGATGAGGCTTCTAATCTGTGTCGATCCATGAAGTGCCCAATAAAATAAGAATGAGAAATGCTTTCCCTCATTTTCCATTTAGACTTGATTATGAAACTAAAGATATTGCAGAAATAAAATTCATTTCCCAACAAAGTTATACAATACACATTAGCTATTTATTGATAAAATTACGAAGACTTGTAATAGCTCGCCTTATGGAAAGGGAAAGGTCCTATGGAAGTAGATATATTTCTAGTCTCTAAGTTTTTCACTGCATCACATTCACTCAAATTAGCAATGACAGATTACGAAACTAAAGACATTGTAGAGCTAAAATTCATGTTCCAACAGAGTTCTACTATTCTTGGGTGTTAGATATTTAGTGATCAAATAATTAAGACTTGTAATAGCTCACCTTGTGGAAAGGTAATGGTTCTATTGAAGTAGAAACTTTTTTAGTCTCTGATTTTTTCAGTGCATCACTTTCACTCAAATTAGAAATGACAGATTTGTCAAACTTCTTAGAATCTGTCAATAATGAAACATTCAGACATTTTCAAGAGTAAAAATATCACTGCCAAGTGATTTCCTAATTTGTGATCCACTATTATGATAGTGAGTGGCTTGTTCACATGCCTTTTCAACTTGTAAGTTGGCAAGAAGAAAAACCTGCAGTGTCTGTGTTGCCACTTCCTCATAACCTGGGTAATTAGAAGTACTTGTTATTACACAGAATGCACTTCCAATAGACAAATGTTTTCGAAGTGATGTTTTTCATTTGTGTGGAGAAGAATGGCCATCTTCTTTTAATTCACGTGCTTGTATTACAGATAACGCTTTTCTTTGTGCACAATTAGCTTTACTTGGCTCGGTAATGTCTTTATTGTATAATACAGTACTCATTGAAGTTGTCCTGAGGGAAACAATGTAGCCTTGAAATATCCTCTGGTTCTTGAACTCCAGAGGCCATAAATCGAGTTGTTACACTGCCCATGTAAATTATCTCAGCTTTCTCCATCTAAGAAGCTAGTTTATGGTTACATGTATGTGCTATATTTTCACTAGTCCATGGTAACATAGAAGACTCCTCTTCTCTCTATCTCAAGGTTGTTGATGACAAATTTTTAACACTTACCTGGGCATACTTAGGAGTTTGTTTTTTTCCAAACACACTCATTATCGTTCACCATTTCCACATCTCTGACTGCAAACTCCTCTTCCATGAAATTTTTATAAACAGATCCTGAATCTTTCAAGAACTAATTATTTTCATTGTGCATGTTAACTAGAATTTTGGTCAAAGATTTTCATTTGGTAAGCACATGAGAAGTCTAATTTTTTTATAAAATCCATCGAGAATTGACTACTATCTGTTCATCGTCATTTCCTAAAAATTGCAATCCATCCAGATGACTCTTTTAAACCCTTGATTGAATTCATGCTTATGAGGATTCCCATTAATGTAAACCAAAGGTTTTGGAACCTCTTGCAATCCAACCACTGTGATGTCTGCTTCAGAAGTCTCCATGGCTTGTTTCTATGGAATAGCTTGACTACTTTCATCCAAAAATGAACTGAACATTCCTTGCATTTGATTCTTTAACAAAGCATCCTGACAAGCACCTACAAAATTCTCCCCTGGTTTAGATTTCTCCAATAATCGAACAAGCATTTCTTCCATTTCCTCCACATAAACTTCTCAATATTTCACTAAATTTTATTCTTTACAGACATACAATGACAATATTTGCAAATGCACTGTTGCGGCACCTTCATCTAGGGCATATGTAGCATGCATTCTTACATCATTCTCACTAGTTTCCTCCAGTGACAAATCCAAAACTATTCTCTTTTCCACCAACACATTGCTTTTCACAATGCCTTTGCAGGGTAAGATATATAAAACTCCTTGTTTTTCCACCAAAGCAACATTTTCCTATAACGGACCTGTGTTATTCTTCCCTACATTATCTATGTGAATTGCTCCAACTAATGACTTTAAATTCCACTGGATTTTTGCACATCCAAAAAAAACATAAATTGAACAAGCTGCTTAGTTACTGCATTCTTACAGTCAACCTGTGTTGCATGCATATCTACATCACTTTCATCATTTACATCAGTCACCAACTCCAACCTACTATGCACCATTTACAAATGCAATATCTTCATGTGTAGCTACTCTAGCACATTCACTTCTTTGATCTATAAAGGAATTTAAATCTCCTATCATTTGTCATATGAACATTCTTGAGGGACTCCTCTTTGAGACGCTTCACTACAGATCCTGACATCCAATGGATTTCTCTCTATCCCAAAGCATCCATCACTTCATAAGAGGATCCATTCACAGTGTTAATCTCTCATGCCTCCTCAATTGATCTATCCCTCTTTCTTGAAAACTCACACATTTCACCTTCTGCATTATCACTTGCGTCTAGATTATTAACAGAACCTACAAAGGTGCAATGCCATCCACTTCTTGGTCTGGCACTCCTTCCAATTTGGTAGGTAAATGATCCTGCCGAGAAGGCTCTTTGACATGCATTGATGTATGATCTTCCTTCATTACATCAAATATCAAATCTGGTATTTCCTCGATCTCTGCTAGAAGATCAACTTCCAGTGGAACAATTGAACATGTCTGATTTATATCATCTAACAAAGATTCTGGTATCCCTTTCATTGTCACTCTTGCAATAGCCTCCTTTCCACTTGGCACCTTTTACTAAGACTCCACTTAATTCCTCCACGACATCACAATCCCCATTAGACTCAATGAATTGTTCCTCCACACTTTCTTTCTTATTTTCATCTAATAAAGAACCCAACATCCCTTGAATCTGTTTTTGTTTAAAATCAATTCTCACTGGATGAGAAGATACATCCAGGGTGGAATTGTCCAAAAAATTTTCAATCCTTATAAATGGAGATGAATATTTTCCTTGTTCATTCCCTGCCTCCATCCAGTTCTTGTTGGCTATAAATTTCTTTTTCCTTCCTCCTCATATGATGTACTATTTTGAATTTTCTATTCTTTGCATATCAAACATTATAAAGCCTCTTGCACATTGTTGTCATCTCTTTCATTTGAAAATAATTCCGATAATCATTGCATTTATGAAGAAAGGATATATTCATGTGAAACTCTCTCCAGCTGCTTCTCTTGGCTAATTCCATCACCTTCATCCCATAGAGAATCCGACAATTGAATGTCAACTTGACCAAAGGCATTGCTTACTTCTTTCTAAGATTGAACAAAAGAATCAGAATCTCTCCTTCTAGGGGGCATTACTCTGTGCTTTGAACTTGAAATTTTCCTCTTTTCCCTTCTCCTCTATCCCGAGACTCCAAAAACTTGCTGCAGCCCATCCTTTCTGTCTCCTCTGCCCACTAAAATTTCAAAAGAACTTCATCCTCGCCCTTATATGCTCCTTCAGTATGAAATCCAAAATCATCATTTCCACTATTCTTGTTTTCCGTATTTACTTCTGTTGAATCTGTATTTTGTGCTAGGTTATGAGTATATTGTTTTAAATTATTCACTTCAGAATAGAGACCAATCATAAGAATATTCTTATTTTGTGCAGGCCTGCAATCCATGACTGAGGAGGAATTGACAGCAAACAATAAAGCACATTGCTCAGAGGCATTCAACAAAATTGGCAGATCTTTGGTGTTTTTTCTCAAATTCATCCCTGAATGTTCAGATGTTGGTTGATTCTTTTTACTTGTATTTTCAAACCCATCTCCCAAAATATATAGCCATCTAGAAGGTAATGAATCTTTGAGCCCTTTTAAAAATACACCACATAATAATCTCTGCCCAATTGTTTGAGCTACTTATAAACTCACCAATGTCTGGTCCAAACAAGTTTCCTTCAATGATAAAATTAATTTCCTCTTTTCAAATAGAGTTTAGAAGCATTTGCACAGATTCTAGAGTTGTTGCTTCTGACCATACATTTAAAGGTCTCAAATTTCTTGATTTAAATGTATTTTCACCATTTGAACTGAAAGCTATATTGTGCAAAGTTGTTTCAAGCTCAAAAGTATTATCCTGCCTATAGAAGCCTGAACCCCAATAATCCTCGCAGTGGCCACCTTCACCAAGTAGAATATGTGCTTCATCAACATCATCAAACCTCAAACCTCAATTTCACTTCCAAGTTTTTCTCTATAATAATTTTTGTGAGTCCTGCTTGCCGGACACCAGTTACAAACTTTCTTTCACTTGAAAATTCACAACAATTGAATTTAAATTAGCCTCACGTGGGTTGTATTTCATTTTTAGTATATTTCACTTGATTATTTCTTTATACAATCTCCCCACTTCTCTTATCCATGTTCCGGTGTTCCTTTGCACCTCTTGGTGCAATTGCTAGTTATAAGAATATTTAAGATTCTGGATCTATCGATCTGAGATGGATATTGCAATATAAATATGAAGGATTCATGAGATTGCTTCATGTTTGATCAGATTTTTTTAATGATAAATGTTATCTTGCAGGAAAATTTCAAAATTTGAAGTCATGTTAATTCAATACATTGATGCAAATTCATATGCGGATACAATGGTGCAAATGCATGGATTTAGTTGTTGAATGATATATAATGGTTTAATAGAAGGGCAGGACACTCACACCCACCATTATAAGCTTAAGATCCAGGATTCTCATGAAAACCAATCAAAGGAAGGAGTAGCGGGCAGGTTAACCTTAAACATATGTAAAGCCATCTTTATTTTCACTAGGCGCATAGACGTTTCGTTACAAGGTGGACTAGCTGTCATATTCATCAGTTTTGATTTTCTTGTAAGATGTCTCATTTCTGCAGTGGAATAGGTTTTTCTTGATGTTCTATGCATTCTTTCTGGTTTATGTCAATGCAGGTGATCGAATCAGTAAGGACGACTAGAGATGATCGGGGGCTTAGCATGTCAAATTTGGAGTAAATTTACAGAGGTAAACTGCCAGCAACATTGACAGGGACATTAAGGTGCAAAAACAATGGAGCAAGAGACAATCAGTCAGATCGCAATTGTGTTATGGACCCACTCTGCTTTCTAAGAAAGACATGAGAATTGGAATTAACTTTGTGCGGTTGATTGATTTCCCATCAACCCATGATATATGTTGGCACTAATTTGGAGGGGATGATTTGTTAGATCAAACCCAATACAAGCTGTTTAGAACAAATGTTTGAGGGCAAGCTATAAGAAAAAAATTGCTTGAGCATAGATGAATTGGGTTGATCCATGATGGATTATGAATTGGGTTCTTCAGGTTTGTTCTCATGGGCTATTTAACATAAAGAAGATGAACACTCATGTACCTCTCCTCCGCTATGGCGTCTTGTATCAAGTTCTTATCCAATATCTATAGACACGGCATGTTCATATCCAAACCCCATGTCAGCTAGGGCAGAGGATATTGCCAAAGGCAGACAAGAGCTCATGAAAATGTTTGAAGGAATGCCTGAATCAACTTATGAATTGTCCCTGAGTGATCTGGTGGAGCATAAGGTTGCCATGCAGAAGAGATCAAATGAGGAAGTGTAAACAGAAAAACATAAAGCAGAGGAGAGGAGTTTAGGAAAGCAGGACAAGAGGAAGACAAGTGGAAGCTATATAAATTGGTCAAGTAAGAGTAAGGGAGAAAATACTAAACCGTTTCTTCTCAACATATTTATTCCCAAAAGCTTGACAAACCGATTTCATTCTACCTCTAGGTCAATACCCACAAGTTGTTCTCAAGTGAAGAGCCATGATTCAGAGAAAGGATCAGGGAATACATATCCTGTTGCAAACCTGTATAAGATAAAGAGGTCCTATTCTCCTACTGGTTCTTCAATTGGCTTCTCCAAGGTGTCTCCTAAACCATCTTCTGCCCAGGATGGTCAATCTTATCAGGTTCTCCTAGCTTCTACCATACATACTGGTTATAATTTTGGCCTTTGGAAATTGAGCATGAGTCAATGCTCATTTTTTTGCGGGTACACTTTCTTCTCCAAGACTATTTTCCAGGTGCTTCTTCTGTGTTTCTCTTCATGCAACTTCTGAATTTTCAATTTATGGCCATTGAATATATTTTATCTTAGTTATGAACTGGAAAACCCCAGGGTTCAAGCTTAACTCCACGCTTAATAACCACCCATGGCTTAAGAAGTCCAAACCAGTCACTTACAAATTCCGAACATCAAAATCTATCTACTTACAATTTCACTTATAAAAGCCCCAGTGCCTTGAGATGCTATATTTTGCTCTTTAAATGTGGGAACATAAGATTATATCTTAATGGGGAGGTAGCACCTTCATTAAGAACGGATTATTTTACTAAACCTATCATTAAGGAGTGGAAAGATGGAACCTTAAAATTTTTTCTTTAGATGTTTCTTCCCACGTCAGTCTTGTTGTTGAGTGTGAACTTCATCCATGCTTTTTGTTGAAGTTTTATCAGATTTTTTCTCTTTATGATCATGTTTTATTCATGTCAGTTGACATCAAAATAGTTTTTGGAATTCAAGTAAACTTTGAGAAAGCAACCCCTGAGTCATCCTGAAGTCAAATTCTTTATGCATATACATAAAAAAATGTTAGGACATGCTAGTGAAAAGTTGGAAACTATTAATTAACTATTTTATGTTTTCTTTTTGTTTATTTTTTTATCACGAGAATTGATAATTAACTACTGTCATTTTTCTTTCTATTTCTTTCTTTTTCCTTTTTTTTTCAGTATTAGGAGAATTTCTTTCTTTTTCCTTTTTTTTCAGTATTAGGAGAATTTCTTTCTTTTTCCTTTATTTTTTATTTTTTTGGGTATTAGGAGAATTCCTAAACTTATTGCCTGTCTCTGAGGAGGGCCAGGGTCATGTCTGAGGGACTGACCCTATACTCCTGAACCTAATGCATTATGCAACTGCCCACACACACGCTAGGTGTGTTAACTGAGTTTCAAACCTGGGTGGGGCTTCAATATTACTTAGCAAAAACTTTCTTCCTTGGACTAATCTGGGGGAGGTCCAAGATCAACCTTTGTGGCTACCTTATAACACCAAGAGTATATCCAGCAACCTGTAAGCTAGATATAAGACAGATATACCAGATCTTATGATTTAGCAAGAGCCTTATAACACCAAGAGTATATCCAGCAACCTGTAAGCCAGATATAAGCTAGATATACCAGATGTTATGATTTAGCAAGAGCAGAGACTCTAGGAAATGGGGAGTCTGCTCCTTGAGGCGATATCATAGGAGGCCATATACTCAATGGGATTTGAACCACAGTCTCGTTAGTTTCACCCAATGAGGCCATATACTCAATGGGATTTGAACTGCGGTCTCGTTAGTTTCACCCAGTGAAACTTACTGTTAAACCACATATCACTGTATAATTAACTATTATCTATTACTTGAAACATTTCTAAAACTTTAAAGTCCCTGGCTGATTGGATTTCTCTAACACTGAGCCGCTTGCCCTTTCATGAGGTGGGTTACCTGAGTTTCGAACCTGGGTGGGGCCTCAATATTTGTCAGCAAACACTTTCCAACGCAGGTCGTCCATCATTTGGCCTAGCACAATAGGCTAATTAACAATTGTTTGTTACTTGAAACATTTATGAAACTTTTAAGTCCTTGGTTGGTTGGATTTCTCAAACATTGAGCCACCTGCCCCATGCAAACACTTTCCAATGCAGGTCATCCACCATTTGGTCTAGAAAAATAGGCTAATTAACAATGTCTGTTACTTGAAACATTTCCAAAACTTTAAATTCCTTGGCTGGTTGGATTTCTCTAACACTGAGCCACTTGCCCCTTCATGAGGGATGCCCTTAAGGGTTCAGAATAGATGTGTGTATTCCTATTTCCAACACCCTCGTTAGGCCACACTTTGGCTAAGGTCCCCTGCCTAACCTCAAGCAAAACTAGCTCTATCCCCGTCTTGAAAATTATGCATAAAAAGATTTACCCCAGATTTTCCCTTGGCCAGTGTGCTGCTGCACTACTGAGCTACAAGCCCCTTCATTGTGGGAATCATTAATGGTTCGACCTAGATGTACGGATTGCTATCTCCAACAAAGAGAACACCTAATTTGGAAGTAAAGCATCAAAACTGAACGAAAGAGAATGTATAATGAACAAAGTTTTTATGCCAACATTCTACCATATTCCAAAGTTTTCATGTTTGAATTCTAAGTCATTTATATAGATTTTAATCATTTCTTTACATTTAATTGAGTATAATTGCAGCCCAATTCATTTCATATTTAATCATCCTTGAATTAGGTGCGCTCATGCTCCTAAGTCATGACTTTTGGACCTGTGTGTGGAAGTGCTCATTGCTCTGTTTCCAATGGTTTTGAAAGTGGTAATTTCAGAAGTCATCCCTGTTTCCTAATGTTGTCCTTAACGTGTTTCAAGCAACTAAGACTTCAAAATATTGTGGTATTTGGTTGAATCGAAAATTTTATTTGCATATTAAAGACCGAGAATCCAAAAGGAAAAAGTGGTTCCATTTAAAGATATGTGCAACCTAAATTATTCAAATTCTTTTTATTACACTCCATCCATCTATTTCGTTGCAGCATTCCTAGTCCTTTAGTATTCAATTATAACTCTATAAAATCAAGATGGCCATCCATATTCAAAGGCTTCTTCTTTTCTTTGTGTTATCTTCTAATAAGGATTTTTATTTCCAAGTAATTCAACTACCAAAGGTAGTACATGCGAGTAGAGAAGTAATTCAACTACCAGTTATTCTTCTACATAGTACATGCTTTGATAGATTATATCAAAATTATTACCAATACAATAAAATTGATTGTTGTATGTGGACATTTTTGTTCAGGATGGTCCACTACATAATCAACATGAGGAGCTGGATCGTGCAATTGCACTTTCTCTTTCTGAAGAACTAACCAAACCAGATGTTATATGATGGCAATTTCATTTTTTTACAATTACTTTTAGTTTAACAATATCATTTAGCTCGATGCTTTTCATATATTCAACTAAACCTTTGTTGCTTAACAAGACTTTGTCATTTCCATGTTTTAGTGAAACTGTTTATGGTTTGATACTTTCATACAACCTTTATCAAGTTACATGCACCCTCATTAGAAAAAACAAGTGAATTTTTCTTGCCATGACTATCTTTCTTTGTCATTATTGACTTAAGAAAGTCTTTTAGCTAAGAAACTAGTTTCAAGGTTATAGCATAACTTGTCATATAAATTGAATAGAATTTATATCCAAAATGTTAACTTGTAAGCTACTTAGCTGGTTTTAGGCTTTTCATTTAAAATCCACTTCAGTTTGAACTTTGAACGAGTTGTTCCTTAGACTTGAATATTAAGAGATTTTGGTGTAATGATAAGGCCTCTCAGTTATTCATTTATTTTATCTAATGTAACATTTACTATTAAATTAGAACCACTCAGCACAAATACATCATAGATCAAGATCATACTTTGTAGAGTGTCGTAGAATAAAAATAGGAGAAAGGACACTGAGTTCTTTCGGTTTTCCTTGTTCTTATTCCTTTGGTGTATCTTTGCGCCTTTAGGGGAAATTGCTAGTTTAAAGTCTAATTCTTTAAAGGGT
Organism: Pinus albicaulis; assembly: GCA_034641835.2. Taxonomy (NCBI): domain Eukaryota; kingdom Viridiplantae; phylum Streptophyta; class Pinopsida; order Pinales; family Pinaceae; genus Pinus; species Pinus albicaulis. The sequence goes on along the minus strand of CM076576.1, from coordinate 684,130,540 downwards.
GCTAGCTCAATGGAAGAGCACCTGCTTTACAAGCAGGAGGTTGGTGGTTCGATTCCATCGTGCCCTGATATTCATATATAGGGAATGAAAAAGATCAGTTTTTGGTGACGGATGCTCTTTTGACCATCACCAATGAGCTTATGGTGACATTTTTCGACCCTCACCAAAATATGAAATGGTGATGGTCAACGAACGCCACCATACATACGCATCAATAGTGACGACGATTAAAGGTCCGTCACCATAAATCGTAGTTGTTTATATGAAATGGTGAAGGTCACTGTTTGTCATTATAGTCATTATTCGTGATGGACCTTGATGTTACCAATGTGTTTATGGTGACGGTCAATGAACGTCGCCATATATATGCACCAATAGTGACAGCCATGAAAGATCCATCACAAAAAATCGTTTTTGTTCATATGAAATGGTGATGGTCACTATCCGTCATTATAATCAATATTCTTGACGGACCTTGAATGTCACCATAACACATACTTTCGGCGATGGTGACGTTCAATTTTTTGGTGACGGAGGCTATTGTCCGTCACCATTGGTCATATGAAATGGTGATGGTCACTATCCGTCACTATAAATCATTATTCGTGACGGACCTTGACTGTCACCACAACACTTATACTTTCGGCGATGCCACCTTTGGTGACGTTCAGTTTTTTGGTGACGGAAGCTATTGTCCGTCACCATTTCTCATATGAAATGGTGAAGGTCACTATTCGTCACTATAAATCGTTATTGGTGACGGACCTTGAATGTCACCACAACACCTATACTTTCGGCGACGCCACCTTTGGTGACGTTCAGTTTTTGGTGACGAAGGCTCTTTTGACCCTCACCAATGAGCTTATGGTGACCATTTTCGCCCCTCACCAATGTGCTTTTTTCTTGTAGTGACTATTTCATCCTCAATTCCATTGAAGGATTTTGAATTGACTTATATATGTATGGATGTTAGATAATACAAATCTTGTTCTTATCTATTTTATTTTATCACATGCGTGGCTGAGTTTTTCATGCGTATAATTTTTCTATATTTTCCACTTTACAACATCTCTTAAATTATGTTTTACATTCTTGTCTGAGATATGTATTAGCATAGAATATTTTCACATATGTACTTTTAATTTACAATATATGTATATAATATCTCAGATATTTATGTTAATGAATGACAATAGTATGGTAATTATTTCTAATATGGATCTCACTGTAATATATCAGTATTTAATATACTTGTATTGTAACTTTTCAGTTTAATTCCCACTTTTTTTCGTTAGATTTAAACAACATATTTAGACCCTAGAAAAGAATTTAGAGATTATGTTTGTTTGTTCCCTAATTTCATCCAATCTATGTACCCAAAAAAAAGTGACTAAATTATTTTTAATTATAGTTAAGACTCTCTCAAACACATATGGAAATTAAATTTCTAAAAATAGTACTATACAATACAGATAAAATTTATGAGTTTACTTTACAAAATTTCCATTGAAAATTTATACAACAACTATTTTTTTTTTCATAGCATTTCAAATTTATTATAAACTAATGACACTATGCTAAAAAAAAAAATTTCCACAGGAAGTACATACCAATGTATAAAGACTAATTTTCCACCCAACCTTGACCTTATTCCACAGCTCTCCCCCGAGTAGAGACCAACTCTTCCTTAGTGTAGACAACCCATTTGTCACACTAGGAATAGTTTATTTAAGCTTTCTTTCCCTTAGCTTGTTTCCATAACAGCGTCTCGCTATTTTGGGATGCTGTTTCCCTTATCCTAGGCTTTGCTTTTGTTTTTTCCACAAAATATTCTTTTAAAAATATATTTTCCTAATCCTTGTTTTAGCCTTACCCCTTCTCAGTAACTTTCCAATTTACTAAGGATATTATCAGATATTTTTCTCCCATCTAATAAAATTTAATTTCTTTTCCTCCAAGGATTTCTTGATAATTTTGTGAAAACCTTAGGAATTTAATCCATCCTCATGGATTTGAGTTCCTATTCCCAATTTACTTTGTCTTTATACATTAATATAATTTCCACATTTATATATTAATTTCCAAAATTAATATATCCATACTTAATTATTTTCTTAGGTCCACCTAACCTTTAGGTTTATTCACCATTTATAGAATGCTCAAAATAGGGATATTAAAGTTTCATGTGGATCAGATATAAGGTATAAACAGAATTATAGCTATCATCATGCGTGATAGAGAAGAGTTGTATGTGGAACAAGGGGATGAGGATACCCCATGAGATTTCAATGCCCAGATGCTGGAAATTATAAAAAACATGCAGTAGCAATTTGTTCATCTAAGAACTAGAAATGAATGTCTACTGCAAACTAGTAACGAACAAGAGAGGTTGATAAGAGAATTAACCTCTAGATCCAGTCATAAAGAGGAAGAACAAGAAAACGTGAAAAGTTAAGAAACATAAACCAAATCAGAGAGGTATGAGAGTGGGGAAGAGTCTGGTAAAGAAGACTGTAAGTCCAAAAGGAGGAAGGAGTTGCAAGGGGAATTCCACAAGATAAAACCTCTAACGTTTGATGGGGAGAAGGAAGAGGATGTGGTAGCCTAGCTCCTAAACATGGTAAATCACTTTCAAGTATATGAGTATGGAAGTAATGTGAAAAAAAGGTTGTAATTTTACAAATTGCAAGGTAAAGCCACACTTTGATGGGAAGAGACTAAAATCATACACTTGCTCGATGAAAATACCATCTCATGGGAAATTTTTTGGGACAAGTTTAAATCTCGATACCTCACTGGCAGGTACATGAGCTAATGATGGGACAACTTACCATTGATGAATTTGTGATGAAGTTCACAAATTTAATTGGCTATGTACAATACATAAGAGAAGAAAAAGTGAAGGTACAAATATTTATGAACTATTTACCCACCATATACAAAGAAAAAATTAGGTTTAACAACCCAAAGAATATGGATCAAGATGCTAAGTAATCATGATTGTGCTACCAACAATTTCAAGGCAGGAATCATCACTTGAAAAACTAGGAGAATAAGGAGAAAGGGAAGGCTGAAGGATGCTCAAAAAGACCCGAACCAGCTTATCTGATTTTTTTTTTAAGAAAGCACTAGCGGAAAAGGTTTAATAAGGGTGGAGAAAATCAAACATCCCATTCTAGCATAGGTTTCAAGCCCATTTAAGGGAAAAAAAAGCCATATACAGTGGTAAAAACCAAGGAACCTTTGAATTTCTCGGTATGGGGAGAACCTCACATGTTGCAGGATTGCCGACACAACACTTGTGCTATTAAAAACATTTAAGTAGTGCGTGAGGCAACCACAATGAATGATGTTTCCTGAAGCATTCCCAAGATTAGCGTTGCATTAGAAGACTGACAGGATTAAAACCAATCAACCATGATTGAAATTGAAGGTATCATTTTACAACCAACTTATGTCTGTTTTAATTGATCCTCATGTTAGTTTAAGCTATGTTATTCCACACATAGTGGAAAATTGTAAATTGCAGATAGAAAAATTTCAGCACTCTTGGTTGGTGCAGTTGGCTACAGGAACCAAACATAAGGTTACCCATAAATTGCATAAGTATCCTATAAAAATAAATGGGTACATTACAAATTTGAATCTTATTTTTTTCTGTTAGGATCTTATGAGTGACTAGTTAGTATGGAGTGGCTGGAACAACAAAAATCAATGGTAAATTGTTTGAAAGAAAACAATAATTTGTACTGATACATAATGAAAGTAAATTGTAGTGAGAGGGAAACCAAAACCTGTCTATTAGAAAACTTTCTTCAATACAATTGAAGTGGAAAACAAGGAAGGGTTGTCCAGTGTATGTTCTACAAATTGAAGATTTGGGACAGCATGCCGAAAATGAACTAGTAGAAAATTTACTAGTGATTAGGGATTTTCAGGAAGTATTTTACCAAGTGTTTCTCCATGGGGAGCAAAATTTTTATTTTTCAAGAAGAAGTATGGTGCCCTCAGGATGTGCATAGACTATAGACAATCAAAAAAGTTAACCATCAAGAATTGGTACCCCCTCTCATGAATAGACAATATGTTTGATCAAGTAAGGGGGGAGACCATATTATAAAAGATTGACTTGAGAACTGGCTATGACTAGCTTCACATCAAAGATGAAGACATCCAAAAAAGAACTTTTAAAACCCATTATGGAGATTATGATTTCGTAGTTCTACCTTTCAGACTCACAGACACCCCTACTGCTTTCATGTGTTTCATTAACAGTTTTATACAAAAAAATATGGAAAAATTTGTGCTAATCTTCATAGATGATATTCTGGTTTACTCTAAGAACAAAGAGGAATACGAGGAGCATCCATGAATAGCATTGAAAACACTAAGGGAACACCAATTGTATGCAAAACTCAGCAAGTGTGAGTTTTACAAACTTAAGATTCAATATCTGGGCCATGCTATTTTTAAGGAAGGGTTGGTGGTAGATCCAGAAAAAGTATAAGGAATTTTAAATTGGCTTTTACCCACAGATGTACCAGAAATACGTTAATTCATGGGTATTTCAGGATATTATCACAGATTTGTGAAGGGATTTTTTTCGTTTGCTTATCCTATTACCACTTTGCAGAAAAAAAGTGTGAATTTTGAGTGGATAGCCAACTGCCAAGAAATCTTTGAGAAGCTCAAACAAAAATCAACTTCTTCTAACCTAAAAATTGTTGATCCAACAAAGGTGTTTTTTGTGTGCACTAATTCTTTCATAGCAGTACTGGTAGGAATATTGCTGCAAGACAATGTCGTGATAGCCTACGAGTCTCGAAAACTAAAGAAATATGAGCAAAATTATGCAGTTGATGACTTAGAATTAGCTATTGTAGTACATGCATTGAAAATGTGACGAAATTACCCGTTGGGTAAGAAATTTTTGTTTATGAATGATCATATTAGTCAGAAATATTTCTTTAGTCAGCCAGATTTGAATGTAAGGCAAGAAATATGGTTAGCTTTCCTTAACTTATTTGATATGGAGATCAAACACATTAAAGGAAATTAAAACTGAATTGTTGATGCCTTAAGTAGACAATCTTATCATTTTTCATCCTATACAGGTAGTAGTGTAAAATTTAATGTTGATTAACATATCTAAGAAGTTTTATCTCAATATTCCCAATATTTTGAATTGCAGAAAAAATTACAAGCTGAAATTTCAAGATACACAATGAATCCGAAAGGATTAATAAGTTAAGAGGAGAGGTTGCATATCCCTAACATACCTACCTTGAAACAAATGATTTTGGATGAATACCATAAGAGACCTTATTCAGGTCATTTAGGTCACCAAAATATGGTGACGACATTACAGAAAAGTATGTTTTGGCTGGAATGAATAAAGAAATAGTTGATTACCTACAAAGATGTTTGGAGTGCCAATAGGTCAAAATAGAGCATCAACATACTGCAGGTTTACTGAACCCTCTTCGGATGCCATAATGGAAGTGGAAAGTGTTGTCCATGAATTTTATCATCAGACTACCCCATACTAAGTACATCATGAATCCATTATGGTAGTGATGGGCACACTAACCAAGGTTGCACATTTCATTCCAGTGAAATCAACATTAGAGGCAACACAAGTCACCAATTTGTTTATGAAGGAAATTTTTAAACTTCATGGAATACCAAAAATTATTATCTTTGATAGGAATGCAACGCTCACATCCACATTCTGGAAGACAGTGTTTGGAGGGATGGGAACAAAGTTGAACTTCAGAACAACTTATCATCCCTAGACAGACAAGTAGACAGAAAGTAAAAACCAAATACTACATGAAGTGCTTCACATGTATGTAATGGACAGACCCACCAAGTGGGAGGATTTTCTTCATTTGGAAAATTTTTCTTACATCAAAGGTTATCAAACCTATATTAAAATGAGTCTATTTGAAGCTTTTTATGGTAGGAAATTCCATACTGCACTTATCTGGAGTCAATTAGAGGAAATAATGATACTTGGAACTAAAGTGTTACATGAAATGGAACAAAAATTAAGGCAAATTCAATAGAACATCAAAGTAGCTCAAGGCCACCAAAAGCATTATGCATATAAGAAACAAATACACAAATAATTTAAGGTTGGGGATTATGTGTACTTTAGGTTCAAACCTCGCAAGAGTACCTTTCACACAAGAATTTGTGCTAAGTTAGCACCCCAATACTGCGAGATCTTTAAGGTTTTGGAACGAGAGGTCACATTAGCTTATAAATTGGCTCTACATAGTCATGTTAGAGTTCATAATGTTTTTCATGTACCATTGTTGAAAAAATATGTTCATGATCCTTCTCACGTGGTTGATAGGACTTTGATATAGGTGGAAATAAAAGGGGCCCGACTTCCAAAACCACTTCATATATTGGAACAAGAAGAAACCCTTCTCTGGAGTAGAAAAATAGCTTGGGTGAAACTGTAGTGGAAACAATTTAAACCTGACGAAGATACATGAGAGTGGGAAGAAAGTATGAAAGAATCGTTTCCAGCGATGTTCAAAGAATAACCAGAGTTGTCTGCTAACACAAAGGAAAATATTTTTGTTTTAGGGGGGGACTATGTAATACCCTTGATTTACAAATTTTATGTTTATGGAAATAATACCAAGATCTAGGTGGACCTATGGAAAAATTATGTTGTGGGAAAAAATATTTTAAATTAATAATTATTTATGAAAGTTATGGCAATTTTGTAAAGACAGAGTAATTGAGATTGGAAAATTATTATCCATGAGGATAGGATATAATTTAAAAATTTCCCCAAATTCTCCAAAAAAAAATCCTTTGGAGAAACATAAACATATTTAAACTAGATGGGAGAAAAATATCTAATGAAATAAATCCCAGTAAAGAGGAAAGTTAGTGGGAAAAGGTAAGAAAAGATGCGCTGAGGAAATGTAAGTTTTAGAGTAAAATTTTGTGGAAAAAACAAAAGAAAAGCCTAGGCTATGGGAAACCACAACCCATAATAACGGGACGTTGTTATGGAAATTGGCGGAGGGAAAGTGGGCTTAAAAGTGCCATCACTAGTGTGACAACAAGTTGTGAACACTAGGGAATATACATCTCATCTCTGAGGAGAGTTGTCAAGAGAAGCTTGTGGTTGGGAGGAAATTTTGTCTTTACAAATTGGTATGCCATGTGTCGCGATTTTATATTTAAAATTATTAGGTTGTTAGTAAATGCTAGATTCAAAATCCAGTCTATATTAATAAAAAAAATTATATCTTGAAAATATGGATTAGTAGTATGTGAATAGCCTATATCTAGTTTCTTTTACATACAATATTAATACTAATAAGTAAGGTCTTGATATAGACTAGTGGCATATACATGGTTAATATTATATACAGTATTAGTAATGTGTATTGTACAGTGTCCGCACTATAAGTAAATACAATGTGGATACAATGTTCCATACACAAACTCAGTTACTATAAGTAGATCCAATTATAGTATGTGAGATTATAAATCCAAGGGGTTATGGGATGATAATAATTATTGTGCATTTATGCCAAGATGTACAAATTAGAGCACAAATTACAAATACATTTAGGTATAAAGTATCAATATCTGCAATAGTTACTAGAAAAATTACCAAGTAAGCCAGTATTAAAAATAAGAGAATTTTGCAGATTACATATAACATATGAAATGATTCAAAACTAAGAAATTCATTGTAACATCTGAAATTCAGATACCATTCATATATATGCATCATGAATATGAGAACCCAAAATTCTAGGTGTAAAATATATAAATTTTCTGAGTACATTAATCCTTTAACCTCCTTGAGGATCTCACTGTCATATGTATATGACTAAGTGAAAAACATGAAACATTATATCATTTTAAATTACTGTCAAAGGCTAGGCATGGTGTTGACCTATAAAATATAGTAACACCTGACTAAGCTATGTGCCAGAAGAAGATCCATGGCGAAATAACATGCTACCAACCTGAGAAAGAGTATATTTGGTAAGCATGGGCGATGAAGGAAAAAATTGTGTCATGTGAACCTACAAAAAACCCATAGAGCATACTTGCAACATAATATGAAAAATTGAAAGAAAAATCAAAGAGATGAATAAAAGGTATTATAGTATACAAGGCAGGGGGATGGCTTACCTGGGTATGTTGTCACGTCTTTGATTTCTCCACCTGTGCATACAAAGTACAAAATGTTGTAGGTAAGATGGTATTTAAACATTCACACAGGAAAATAATAGATAAGGAAATAAAGAAAAATCTAATATATTGGATTTAACTTGGAGATGATGTGATGTTAGCTCCTTGACTGAATTCTGAATCTGAGCCAAAGAGTAAACCTGGGTGGTAACAACCCATATTAAAACTCATATTATGAAATGAAAAACAATAAAAAAGGAAAAAATTATGGTACCAAATTAATACACAATAGTAATTAAAAAGAGGAGTAGACTCAGAAGAAAAGGGCTATTCCATACATGGAAAGGGTAACATAAACTGCATAAAAAAAGCGTGTGTAAAATGGAAGGGGTGGAACCACAAGCAGGTTATGCATCCCTCCTAAGTAGTGTAAAGGAAAAAGGAAAAACCATAAGTTTCCAACGCAACTATTATGAACAGTGCAAGTAGGAAAACCAAAAGTTGCATTATAAATCCATAAATAAATATAACAGAGTATTAAATCATAGGAGCAACGCAGAAGTAGAATAAAGGCTAATGCATATACCTTTATTCTCTCAAACTATGTGTTACACAGTAATTTGTCACCATCCCTACAATCCCCATCTCTCCCATTGGAGGGTCCTTTCTGTGACTAATAAGCAGTGTCATGCCTTGAAAATACCATCATTTCATCCCTTGCCATGAGGAAAACATTCCTTCTGTTGATCATGTCCTGAGCAGACCCCTAAAAACACCTGTTTTTGCCTTGGTGTTGGTAGCCCGTTATGTCCTCACACCAATGAGGAAAATTAACACTGAGCCCGTGCCAGTTGGAGATCTGTCCCAGTTAAGCACCCACGCCAATCTGCTTATGGAAAGTTTTTTTAAAAAAGAGGTGAAGTTTCGATTACAACAACTTCGTGGATGAGTCATGAGGAGTGTTTTTGACTGAATAACCATGACCGTCCTCCTTTGGCCTCTTGTTTCCACCTTATGGGGAACCTTCCAAGGGATAATGCCTCCCTTCCACTATTGTATTGATCCCAACCTCCTCCTCTCTATAAATATAGCCATCTTCCATTGATGAAGGGGCTAAATATCTGAATGGCTGAATAGCTGAAGGGCTGAATGGTTGAGTCTCCAAGAGCCTTCATAGCCTAAAGAATGCTACAAGATCCTTGATAGTCCTAATAGAGCTAAATCAGTAGCAATGAGATTATTTTCAAGACAACCAAAGAGAGAGGCTTGTCCCATTCCTGACGAGCTATATCGAGACGTATTCCGCTATCGACCCGTCGAAGGAAGATTCAGCATCAGAGCTAGGTTGTATCTTTCTTTGTATTAATTAATGATAAGCGAATTTGGTTATGGTTCCACTCATATTGTTCATACATTGTGATCATGAGTTGTATCTTCTCTTACTGATACATAATTGCATATATTGGGTTTATGCTTGTGTGTTCATTGTGTTTCTTTTGTATGCAGGTGTTCGATTGCAACAAGTGGGAGAATTGTGATCTGCCGGAGCAAGGAAACGAGAGCGCTATCTTCTCTACGAACAACAACGTTGGACTTAAGGTAGGCCTTCTTTGCAATTTGGTCTATTGCAATTAGGAACTTGCGCCTTAGCGTGATACAATTGTTGCTAGACCCGATCTAGGCTAGTAGGGATCGCCTCTGTCCGCAGAGGGGATTTACCTCTACAGCAAATTGGCGACTCCGCTGGGGAGACATTGATTGGATTTTCTCTTGTCCTTTCAGTTGTTTTTGGTCTTTGTCTGATTGATCAACTCTTTTGGTTTGCTTTTTTCTAGTGTAAAACCATTGTTCAGCCCCCAAAGAATCAGATCTGACCTCTGCTTTTCCAAATTTTCATCTTTTCATGGTTGGCTTGATTGGCGCAGTTTCCACCCTGACAGTCATGCCAATTGGCACAGGTTGCCAGTTCATCACTCGCGCCATCCCTTGTCTGGCGCGGATTAAATCCAGACAGTCGCGCCATCTCCTGTAGGTGATAGGGTTTTCCCTTGTTCAGAAGTTTCTTTTGGTCAGTACTTTGCTTCTGGTTTTGTTTTAGATTTTTCTTGAAGTGGTGAGTCTGGTCTTGGTTGGGAGAAATTATTTTTTTTTTCCATTTTCAGGCATTGGCACTTGTTGTCAGTTAGCAACCCGCACCAATTTTCCATTGGCGCTAGTTTTCAGTGAGAAAGTCATGCCAATTGGCACTAGTTGTCAATGATAAAGTCATGCCAATTTGAGGGTGTGTGAAAATTGAGATTTTTTCCCTATATCCTTCACCAGTGTGTCTTTCCCTTCTGGTCTTTTCACTGTATGAGCATAGATTACATTTCTCATTGATTGAAATGTCTTCTCTCCAGATTGCTTGATGTAAAAGGGAATGAATGCCTTGTTTTGATATCATGCTTTGGAAGTCCTCTTTGTGTTTTTTCACCTTTTGAGAATTTCGTTACAAAGTTTTTATAACAACGATTGCATTCTTAGTGTTTGTTTACATCTCTTTTGCATTCATCTAGAAGATTTGTGTTCATTTAGTTTTCGTCTCAAAGTTTTCTTTTTGTTAAAATGCATTAGATCACATTGCTTTGAAAAGTATTTTTGAGATTTATCATTGAACTTAGATCACATTGTTTAATGATTGAAAGCTAAAATTCGCTTTGAGTGCATTCTCTTTTATTAAAAACATGCATTAAGTAGATTCTCATTTCATCAAAAATGCATTGAGTGCATTTTTATCATTTGAAAAGCGAAATTGTGCATAGATTACAATTGCATAGTTTTCAGAAAATAGGATTTTGCATAGATTACATTGCATTATTCGCATCATTGGATGTTTGAGATTAATTTTGGATAGTGAAAGTGATCTAGTTTGGAAAAAGTTTCATTTTCAATGTTTTTGTTTGTTGCATCATTGTTTGAAGCTCTTCCCTTAACTAGATAGCATTCATCAAATTGAAAAGTTTTCTTTTCTCATATAGATGCATATAGGAGATTGTCATATGACATGTGGTAGGGCCCTAAAACCGAGACATAATTGAAGATAAACCATAAAATTTATTCAATCAACCTAAGGAAGCATTGAAACATTGACGAAATATTTAGAGGTCTAGGTTAGAGACGTGTTCCAGCGTTGTTAAAACTAGTAGCTGTTGTTCGCCTTTTGGCTTTAGACAGCGCTAGTACGGACTTGTGATCCTCGTACCGTCGCGTATATAAATGGATACCCCACTAGGTTGCTATCCTTTATCCATAGGAATCCGAGTCTGCGCCCTATACCCATGATACACCGGAAAAAACATTTGGGGAGAGTGCTTGCACATAGGTTAAGTACTTGGTTGATTTCTCTTTCAATTTGAAACCAAGGTGTATATTGCAGTTCACGGATATCTGGTACACCCTTTGCCTAGACTACCAAAGTAGTCATTTCGATCTTTCTCTGACTCATTAAATTTGAAAAGATCATCAAGCGCTTGTCCTTTCACGCTTGTTTCCAATCTAAAAGTGATAGAGTCACCTTTTGTCGGTTTCTCGACTTTTAAAAGATAAAATGGTAGAGTTTTGTTTCAATGTTTTAAAAATTAACTGCCCACGAAATATTCCTGGTTAAAGTTACTTTCCTTAGGGTGTTGTTCTGAAGATTGTTTCTGATGGCAACTTTTCCGAAGTTCACCAACCAAGGAATCCCCTCCGATGGGAATCCTGGTCCTTTTCCTCCTTTTGGAAATGTTGGTGCTCCTTATATGGAAACGTTGTCCCTTCTTGGGTTCACTGTTGGGTTGCCTGTTTGGTTGTTTTCTACCTCTGTGGTCCCGAATGTCCCGGCTACTGTTCAATCAGTTCCTCCACCTAAACAATGCCATCTTGATTCCAAGGTGGACCTCTCCCCTTATTCGCCTATTTCTGCGTCCTCCTCTTCTACTTTGCCTAGTGAAAGTCTGGACTTTAGTAACCAGGTGGCTAAGAAGAGGAAGAAGAAGAAAAAGAAGAAAAAGTCCGATAAGAGAGAGGTTAAAGCTGCAGCTACTGCTTCCAAATCACCTCCTTTCAATGAACCTTCCAACCCTCCACGGAAATTCAAGTTCCCTTGCATGTTGTGAATGGGAGACCATCTTCTTCAAGATTGCCCTAGCATTCCCAAGGTGCTCAAAGTATGGTCCAACAGTCGTCCGTCATTGCCTTTGGCTTCTGGGAGTCAGGTTGGGGGCACATCTTCAAATAGTGCTGGTAAGGCTCCTAAGAAGCAGGATAAGCTTGCCAATCTCTATAAGTTGTGTGGGGGGCACCATGCCATTCACCTTTGTCCGTATATGGATGAAGCCAAATGAGTTTTGGACAACTCGGTTGTTTTTGCGCCGTGCCTTCCGGCTGGTTAAAAACAACTTTCTTTGAGTCCTCCACTAGTTGATCCTACGATTGGTCAAGAGTCATCCTTGGTCAATCCTGCTCCATCGGAAATTCAGATTCAGGAATCCATTCCCGACCAACCATTGGTCATGGGATCGGTTGAGCTGGCCCCGTCTGCGGTGCACCAGATATTTTCTGTTGAGAGTGGATCTCACATCCCTCAGGTTCTTGTTGTTTCTTCAGATTCTTCGGACTTAGAGACAAATTCTCCGGTCCCCATACCACAAGAAGCTGCTCCTTTGCCTCCTGTGATGGAGGTCCATGAGGATACCCCTCCCGCCTTCGAGATAGAGGTTGTGGAGGATGCTCCTTCTTTTTTCGTAACACCAGGGGAAGACCATCTCGGTTCGATGGTAGCCCCTGCAAGTAGTTTGGTCGCTTCCTTTGATTGGAATCAATTTGCAGGATATCGCCTTCCGTCTTATGTGCCTTTCGAGATAACAGTACAAACATTTGGTCTAGTCATGCCCAACACCATTATAGATGAAGGCGTGTCTGTTAGTATTTTATCCTCAACTACTTGGCAAGATTTTGGTTCACCGCCGCCTGCCCCTGTTACACAGAATATGTTGGCGTTTAGCAGAAGAACTAGTCAACCGTTAGGGATCCTTCCAAGGTTACCTGTTACATTGGGAGGTAAAACCGTCCATATGGACGTGATGGTTGTTCCAGGCCCCTTGGATTTCAATCCACTCTTGGGGACGATCACACCTATGACATGGGAGCGCTTGTCTCCTCCCTTTTTCGTGTGGTCTTCTTTCCACATGAAGGAAGGATGGTGACCATTGATCAACTTGCGTTCTTTGGTCCTGATGTGGCATCTGGCCCGCCATCATCCCGTCCTATTTTTTATCCACCCATTGTATCTGCCCCACTGTAGATCAACTATGTGGCTACCTACCCCGTGCCTGTACTTAGTGATGATGCCGTCGTGCATAGTGTGCTGGGGGCATTGAGTTATGATTTCCAGGATGTTTTCCTTCGATTGGGAGTGGAACTCTTGGAAGGGATGACTTCTTGTTCATTATGATGAGGTCGATCTGGAGCAGAGGTCGTTTTCTTGTGTCAAGATCCTTAAAAAATGAAACAAGGTCGTCAGAGCGGAGTTCGTTTTCTTGTGTCAAGCTCCTTAAAAAATGAAACAAGGTCATTGGAGCAGAGTTCCTTGTCTTGTGTCACGCTCCTCAAAAAATGAAAAAAGGGTGTCTGAGGATAGTTCTTTTAATGTGTCAACCTCGTTAAAACAATGAAACACGTTCCCATTCAATTCGAGTCTTTGATAAGATCTCGTGAAATCCCAGTCGAGTCTTTCTCTTGATCTCGTAATTTGAACCTTCACTCCATATGCCTTTCATATGGATTGAAGCTTGAGGGGCATGTACCTCGAATTGAGTCACCATGTTGTGGGCATGCTTACCTTTTCAAGCATAGTTTTTTTCCATTTCAAGCTTGTGTAGAAATGAAACCAACTTCAAGTAGAGTTTAATGATTTCAAGCTTGTGTAAAAACGAAAACAACTTCAAGCAAAGTTTTCTGATTTCAAGCTTGTGTAAAAATGAAACCATTCCCATTTTACCTCTTGTGATTGCCATATTATCAGCCTATTTTTGCCAGATTAGCCTTGGTTTTCTCACTCCATCGTCACTATCTGCTTGGCCGATCATATGCCTTCACTTGATTGTGTTACCCATTCCTGAGGAACTACTGTGATGAGTGGTCTTGTTAGCCAACCTCTTAAAATTTACTTGTTTTTAGTAGTTCCACCATTACCGGAACCAGTTGCTACCATTTATACCACTCGTTCCTCCAGGAGGAGCCAACTTTCAAATCTTTTCTGACTCTCTAAACATGAAAAGATTGTCGAGTCGCTTGTCATTTTGATCTCGTTAAATTGTTTGTGAAACAACATCTACCCAGTATACGTTTACCCCTTTTTCAGGCTGGGATAGATTATTTACGAAAATGGAATACCCTAGCCTATCGTGACTAGGAGGCTTTCTTAGACATAGTTTTCTACCTTTTCGGATCTAAGGAAATATTTACGAAAAGGGACTGCTGGAGTTTACTTTTCTGCTGCCTTTTCAAACTCTCTAAACATGAAAAGACATAGAGTTCTTCCTTTGCCAGAATCGTTAAACCTAAATGACATCGGAGATTGTCAATCATGATGTTATTTGAGTTCCTCCTTCCTAGGGCTCGTTAAATGTACTAGGATGGATTCGTCCGAAGGACGAATTTATATGACAAGCATATGGTATCCTCTTCAAGGTTCTGTAAAAATAAAGAGGTACTCGCCAGAAACGGTGGGGAAAAATGGAACTAGTATCATCGTCCTGTCGGCACTATGTCACTCTTGAACATGGCACTTGTCTGCATTCGTGTCGGGTTGGGGACATCTCATCCCATTTTCTGCTTGCCTCCATGGGTTTGGGTAATCCCTTTTGACCTCTCATCTTCTATTTGCCTTGTCATCATGGAATCTGATCTTTTGATGTCAAATACTGCCAAATCCACTGTCGTGCCGCCGATATGTTCAGGAGAAGTTGACCTTTGCAAGTTTCAACCCTCCTCTGATTCTCATCTAGTCCTGATTCACAAACATTATGTTCCTCTGTATTGTGTCGATGATGTGGGAAACACTATGGCCCACCTTCGATCAAGGTGACTTCCTGTTGACTTCAGCTCATTAGCCAGGAAGCTGATCTAGAGACTCCCTTCTGGTACCTTGGAGCTTGCATGCCTCAATGGTAGGTTCTTTGTATTCGACATAAGGTTTTCATTATTGACCTTCGGTCGGATGATTCTACAGATGTTCGACACCATCTCACTGTTCACATGTTGCAGATTATACCTATAGTACCTTGAGGGCCATTTTCATTATTGGTGGTTCCTCTCGCGTCTGTTAACAGCTTTCATCATTGGCTGGTAATCAGACGACGTTCTTGCACGTTCAACTTTAGATCATGTATTCACATGCTTGAATTTGTACTTTGTTCAGGTCGAGATGGAGTGCATGACCCTGGATTTTATCTGTTGGAATCTAGGCTGCGATTTTCTGGATTATTATGATTGGTTACATGACTCATTGATTGGATGGCTGCGACCATAACCGAGTCTATTTATTGATTCTTACTGGATGGCTGCGTCAATACCTTGGATTTGGATTATTGTATACTCTGTTATGGATGGCTGTGCCCATACCACATATATATCATATATTTGAGATATTAGATGTACTTCTCTATGCAGGTTTTCCGATGGTAGTGTTTTCAGTTGGACACGTTCTCGTAAAGCACTTCACCCCTCTCTCTCTCTCGGGCCTCATGCTTTAGGGGGCATCTATTACACAATAATTTGTCACCATCCCTGAAATCCCCATCTTTCCCATTGGAGGGTCATTTTTGTGACCAATAAGAAGTGTCATGCCTTAAAAATACCATCATTGCAACCCTTTCCATGAGGACAACATTCCTTATGTTGATCATTTCCTGAGCAGACCCCTAAAAACACTTGTTTTCTCCTTTGCACTGGTAGCCCGTTATGTCCTTGTGCCAACGAGGAAAATTAACACTGAGCCCATGCCAGTTGGCACCCTATCCCAGTTAAGCACCCGCGGCAATCTGCTTATGGAAAGTTTTTTAAAAAAATAGGTGAAGTTTCGATTACAACAACTTCATGGATGAGTCATGAGGAGTGGTTTCGACTGAATCACCATGGCCTTCCTCCTTTGGCCTATTGTTTCCACCTTATGGGGAACCTCCCAAGGGATAAGGCCTCCCTTATACTATTTTAGGGATCCCAACCTCCTCCTCTCCTCTATAAATATAGCCATCTTCCATTGATGAAGGGGTTGAATGGTTGAGTCTCCAAGAGCCTTCATAGCCTAAAGAATGCTACAAGAGCCTTGATAGTCCTCATAGAGACAAATGAGTAGCAAGGAGATTATTTTCAAGACAACCGAAGAGAGAGGCTTGTCCCATTCCCGACGAGCATTACCGAGACGTATTCCGCTATCGACCCACCGAAGGAGGATTCAGCGTCAGAGCCAGGTTGTATCTTTCTTTGTATTAATTAATGATAAGCGACTTTGTCTATGGTTCCACTCATATTTTTCATACATTGTGATCATGAGTTGTATCTTCTCTGACTGATACATAATTGCATATATTGGGTTTACGCTTGTGTTTTCATTGTGTTTCTTGTGTGTGCAGGTGTTCGATCAGGACAAGTGAGAGAATTGTGATCTGCTGGAGCAAGGAAACGGGAGCACTATCTTCCCTACGAACAACAATGTTGGACTTAAGGTAGGCCTTCTTTGCAATTTATTCTATTGCAATTAGGAACTTGCGCCTTAGTGTGATACGATTATTGCTAGAACTGATCTGGCCTAGTAGGGATCGCCTCTGTCCGCAGAGGGGATTTACCTCCACAAAAAATTCTCACTCTATCGTCACTATCTGCTTGGCCGATGATATTCCTTCGCTTGGTTGTTTCACCCATTCCTGAGGAACCGCTGTGATGAGTGGTCTTGTTAGCCAGCCTCTTGACCTTTAATTGTTCTGAGCAGTTCCACCATTACCGGAACCAGTTGCTACCCTTTATACCACTCATTCCTCTAGGAGGAGTCAACTTTCAACTCTTTTCCAGCTCTCTAAACATGAAAAGATTTGTCGAGTCTCTTTAGATCTCGTTAAATTTGCTGCGAAACGACATCTACCCAGTATACGTTTACCCTTTTTTTGGGTTGGGATATATTATTTACGGAAAAGGAATACCCTAGCCTATCACGACTAGGAGGCTTTCTCAGACATAGTTTTCTACTTTTTCGGATCTGAGGAACTATTTACGAAAAGGGATTGTTGGAGTTTACTTTTCTACTGTCTTTTCAAACTCTCTAAACATGAAAAGACACTGAGTTCTTCCTTTTTCAGACTCGTTAAACCTAAATGACATCGGAGATTGTCAATCATGATGTTATTTGAGTTCCTCCTTCCTAGGGCTCGTTAAATGTACTAGGATGGATTCGTTCAAAGGACGAATTTATATGACAAGCATATGGTATCCTCTTCAACATTGTGTAAAAATAAAGAGGTACTCGCCAGAAATGGTGAGGAAAAATATAACTAGTATCATCGTCATGCCGACAGTATGTTGCTCTTGAACATGGCACTTGTATGCATTCGTGTCGGATATGGGACATGTCACCTCATTATCTGTTTGCCTCCGTGGGTTTGGGTAATCCATTTTGACCTCTCATATTCTCTGTGCCTCATCATCATGACCCCTGATCTTTTGATGTCAAATACTTCCAAATCCATTGTCGTGTCGCCGATAAGTTCAAGAGAAGTTGACCTCTGCAAAGTTTCGACCCTCCTCTGATTATCATCTAATCTTGATTCACAAACCTTATTTTCCTCTGTCTCGCGTCGATGATGTGGGAAACACTATGGCCCACCTTCGATCGACGTCACATCCTTTCGACTTCAGTTCATTATCCGGGAAGCTGATCTAGAGACTCCCTTTGGGTACCTTGGAGCATGCATGCCTCAATGGAAGGTTCTTCGTGTTCGACGAGAGGTTTGGGCCTCTGATCGAGTGATTCTATGGGTGTTCGATGCCAACTCACTGATTAACATGCCGTAGATTTTACCTATAGTACCTTGAGGTCCATTGTCACTATTGGTGGTATCTTTCGCATCTGCTAACAAATTTTATCATTGGCTGGTAATCAGACGATGTTCTTGCCTGTTCGACCTCAACTCACTTATTCACATGCTTGAACTTGTACTTTGTTCGGGTCGAGATGGAGCACAAGACCTTGGATTTTGTCTGTTAGAATCCAGGCTACGATTTTGTGGGTTATTATGATTGGTTACATGACTCATTGACAGGATGGCTGCGACCATACCTAAGTTTATTTATCGATCCTTATCGGAAGGCTGCGTCCATGCCTTGGATCTAGATTATTGTATACTCTGTTACGGATGGCTGTGCCCATACCACATATATATCATGTACTTGAGATATCAGTTTTACTTGTCTACACATATTTTCCGACGACAGTGTTTTCAGTTGGACACATTCTCATAAAGAATTTCACCCCTCTCTCTCTCTCGGGCCTCATTCTTTAGGGGGCATATATTACACAATAATTTGTCACCATCCATGAAATCCCCATCTCTCCCATTGGAGGGTCCTTTCTGTGACCAATAAGCAGTGTCATGCCTTGCAAATACCATCATTGCATCCCTTGCCATGAGGACACCATTCCTTCTGTTGATCATTTCCTAAGCGGAATCCTAAAAACACCTGTTTTTTCCTTGGTGCTGGTAGCCCGTTATTTCCTCGCGTCAATGAGGAAAATTAACACTGAGCCTGTTCTAGTTGGCACTCTATCCTAGTTAAGCACCCACGCAAATCTGCTTATGGAAATTTTTTAAAAATAAGAGGCGAAGTTTCGATTACAACAACTTCGTGGATGAGTCATGAGGAGTGGTTTCGACTGAATAACCACAACCTTCCTCCTTTGGCCTCTTTTTTCCACCCTATGGGGAGCCTCCCAAGGGATAAGGCCTCCCTTCCACTGTTGTAGGATCCCAACCTCCTCCTCTCCTCTATAAATATAGCCATCTTCCATTGATGAAGGGGATGAATAGCTTAATTGCTGAATAGCTGAAGGGCTGAATGGTTGAGTCTCCAAGAGCCTTCATAGCCTAAATAATGTTGCAAGAGCCTTGATAGTCCTCATAGAGCCAAATCAGTAGCAAGGATATTATTGTCAAGACAACCGAAGAAAGAGGCTTGTCCCATTCCTGACGAGCTTTACCAAGACGTATTCCGCTGTCGACCCGCCGAAGGAATATTCAGCTTCAGAGCTAGGTTGTATCTTTATTTTTATTAATTAATGATAAGTGACTTTGGTTATGGTTCCACTCGTATTGTTCATACATTATGATCATGAGTTTTATCTTCTCTAACTAATACATAATTGCATATATTGGGTTTATGCTTGTGTGTTCGTTGTGTTTCTTGTGTGTGCAGGTGTTCGATCACGACAAGTGGGATAATTGTGATCTGCTGGAGCTAGGAAACGAGAGCACTATCTTCTCTACGAACAACAGCGTTGGACTTAAGGTAGGCCTTCTTTGTAATTTGGTTTATTGCAATTAGGAACTTGCACCTTAGCATGATACGATTGTTGCTAGACCCGACCTGGCCTAGTAGGGATCGCCTCTGTCCGCAGAGGGGATTTACCTATAAAACACTATGAACATAACGAAATGAAGGCAGAGAAAATCTAATTTCTATTATAAAACCCAAAACTATGTTAGATAGAGTAAACAAAATTCCTTGAGGAACACAAATTATTTAATAAACCAGCAAGTAAATGACTTCACCAAATAAACAAGGAATGAATTAGGACAGAGATATGCTGAAAAACAAATGAAAATCATATAATAAACCCATAACACAAAAGTAAGGTGAGTAAATTATCCTATGTTCTGGCCACCATAATGTTCTCACAGGAAATCAAACTAACAATGTATTGGTAGGAGGAAAACATAAAAAACATTCATATGTCAAACGACATTAAAATGAAACTCAAATTCATATTCAGAACTTTTGTAAATAAAAAAAAAATATTAGAGGAAATTCTAAGATCTCTTTCAACATTACACACAATCGTAAAGTGAGAAGGGTGTCTCAAATTTCATACACCCAATCTCATGTGAATAGCATGGGGGCAGAAGAGGCCAAACATAGTGAAAATAATTTGAAGGCCAAGCTCAAATCAAGAATCCAAACATAGTAACTATCCTCATTCTGGAAATGACATCCAAGGATACACAATTGAGATATAATAGAGAGGAAGTATATCAATTAGATAAAATTTAATATGATATGGGATTCACAACCCAATGCACCATTTAACTAACAAAAAACCCATAAATCGATGAGTATGAGAGACATAGAAAAACCTGAACAAGATCACCATGAGATATACAATCCCATAATTTAAAATTGAATGATGGGTTCCTAATCTAAAAAGTATGTATAAATATGGACTGCGTGGTAGAAAACCCCAATTCTAGTTTAGATAGTATTAAATCTAAAGGGAAGAGGATTTAAATATCTCTATAGTAAAATTAGAGAGAAATGCTAGAAGGGGGAGTCAAAATAGAATAGAGCACTCAAAAATTTGAATGTATAATGCAAAACCTAGAAAATTATGGGTAGGAAATGCATCCAAAACCATAAATAAATTACCAAATTTCTTATTTTGTTAACTATGAAACTACAAGGGGAACCAGGGGGAAATTGTTGAACCCAGATGGAGAAATCAAAGGAGACTTACTGTTATCTGAAGAGTAGGGTTGGAGGGCTTCTAGTTTGAATTCAGATGATTGCCATTAAAACATTGGAGAGGAAAAGGTATTTACCCATGTTATCACTCCATAATTTTGAGGAAGGAAGAATCCTGAAGGCAACATCGAAACTGCTTCGGGCCTTGGATCTAGCCCTCCTTGAACGAGAGAGGGATATCTCTCTTAGATATAGCTTTGTAAGATTAGCCATTTTTGGGTAGATATTAGATGCATGGTATGGATTTTAAATTGGTTTGATCGGAAAATCAACAGAAAGCCACTGGGAAATGGAGTCAAAGAGGCTTGGGTGATTAGATGCAAAATACCAAACATGAGTGAAACAGGGAAATATAGGTGCGTTGTGACGAATCTTTCAGAATTTTTTATGGATTATGAAAAGAAGAAGTGTAAGCCACAATAGATACTAAGGAGCAGTTAAGAATTCCCCAATCTTTCCCAGGATGTAAAATTCAGTAGAAACCAACGAGCAATTAAGAATTCCTCGATTTTGCATTAGTAGAAAACATAGACTATTGTAGACACAACCATAATAGGGTGCTCTAGATAAAAGCTGCTATTCTTCACACTTTCTGTTTTACAATTAGATTGCAGAAATACAAAGAAAAATATGTAGGTTTTAACCTTGCATAGAAATTATCTACAAACGAATCTTAAAAAAATAAAATAAACAATAGTGAGAGCATAAAACATAAAAAATATATACACAGAGATTTTCCCCTGGATCCCAAATCGGGACGACCATATGATTTTTCGTTATTTTCCTTTTAATGTTACAAAACATATATATACATTTTGAAGCATACGTAAACCCCAATCCATTAACCCTGGATTAGAACATAACCATAGTTCCCTTGACCAGATCTACAAAATACCTGGGGCTGAAAACCATCATGCCCCAAAACCATGTGCAAAACCATGCACAAAACCATGGGCAAGTCTACCCATCGAAAAATAGGGTCCAAATTTTTTTTCCCAGGCCGTTGCTCCAGACCCTAAACAAGGGGGGATGCCACCTACCCTGGGACCCCCCTGCTACGCTTGGTGCAACGTACAGAGCGTGCTATCACCCCCTTATGACCCCCCATGTGTGCGACTAATCATGGAAAGAATATAACACATACCCACTGTTCTCCCACTTGTTGTTTTCTTTCCTTAGGGGGCCCAAATAGACCTTAGTCATTATCCCAACTCTGTAACAACCATTGTTTCTCTACAACAAGAGAACTTATGAGTGCTGACAGACTTCGTCATTAAATCTACAACATTCTTCAAAGTGTCCACCTTTACCAACAACACCCTTTTATCCTCAACCATGTCTATCACAAAGTGATATTTAACATCAATGTGCTTTGTATTTGAATGATAAGAAGGTTTCTTAGCCAAGAAAAGTGAACTTTAACTGTCACATTCTATCCTTATATCTCGTTGCACCAACCCCATACTTGAACAAAATATCTGAAACCAAACCTCGTCCTTTCTTGCATGAGTAGCTACCATGTATTCTGCCTATGTAGTTGAAAGAGCCACTATAGATTGTATTTGAATCATCCAATTGATTGCACCTCCAAATATGTTAAACAGATACCCACTTGTGGATCTTCTTCGGTCCAAATCTCTAGCCCAGTTTGCATCAGCAAAACCACAGATTTCCAAAACTCTGTCTAATCCTACTCTTCCCTGGTAGCACAAACCATAATCACTAGTGCCACGCAAATATCTGAAAACCTACTTTACTGTTATCCAATTCTCCTTCCCTGGTTCTGGCATAAAACTGCTCAATACTCTGATTGCATGTGTAATGTCTGGTCTAGTATAGAATTTTGTATAAATAAGGCTACCCATTGCACTCGCATATGGAACACAGGACTTATCCTCCTCTTCTTCTTGTGCCTTGGGACACTATTCAAAAAACATCTTTGCACCTACAGGAATAGGAACCTTCACTCGTTTACTATCATGCATATTGAACCTCTACATTATACTATCAACATACTTCCTCTGATTTAACCTGAGCTTCATCTTTTGGTGAATTCTCTTAATTTTCATGCCCAAAATATAGTTTGCAGCACCAAGATCCTTCATGTCGAATTGGGAGAACAATTGGGTCTTCAAGTCTTGGATAATTTCTTTTTCACTTCCAATCAACAGCATATCATGCACATACAAGACCAAATAAATAACATGGTCACCAATTAATTTAAAATAAACACAGTTATCTTCTTTGCTTCTAGTGAAGCCAAGTCCTTGTATATAGGTATTAAATTGTTGATACCACATCCTTGGTGACTATTTTAACCCATACAGATGCTTATTTAACCTGCATACAAGTTCTTTCTTAGACTTCACCATAAAGCCTTCACGTTTCTTCATGTAGATCTCCTCTTCCAGATCCCCATGAATAAATTTTGTCTTCACATCCATCTGTTCTACCTCAAAATAAAATGCAACAGCAACAGATAAAATTAACCTAATAGAAGTAACATTGGCAAGAAGAGAAAAAATATCACCAAAATCAATTCCAGGCACCTGGGAATAACCTTTTTCTACCAACTTAGCTTTTTATTTCTCCACTTTTCCTTTTGCATTCATATTCTTCTTAAACATCCATTTCCTCTCGATGGGATTCCTTCCAGCCGACAACTCCACCAGATCCCATGCCTCATTTTTGTGCAAGGATTCCATTTCATTAACCATGGAATCCTTACAGATTCTTCCATCCTCTGAATCTACTGCCTCCCTGAAGGTTTTTGGATCATCATCAATTATAGTTAAAGAAAATTTTGAACAGAAACAAGATGGACTATACCTTTCTGGTGGCCTTCTTTCTCGAATTGATCTTCTCACAGCTGGAGTTTGTGGCTCTTCCTCTTCTGAATTTTCTTCTATTGTAGAGTTGGATTCATCCTCCTTTAGCTCAAACTCTATCTTCTCGGGTTATTTCGGTAGGACTTCATGTTTAATAACATCTTTCACCTCTATAAACACCACATCTTGGTTGTACACAACCTTCTTTGTTTTTGGGTTCCAAAGCTTGTAACCTTTTAAATCATCCTTATACCCAATAAATATGCACCTTTCGGATTTATTATCCAACTTGGTCCTTTTCCCCTTTGGAACATGTACATATGCATCACATCAAAATACCCTTAGATGTGAAAGAGAGGGTTTCTTACCAGCCCATACCTCATGTGGAGTATTATCCTCCAACACTGATGAAGGTGATTTGTTAACCAGGTAACATGCAGTCTCTAGTGCTTCTGCCCAGAATTCTTGTCCTAACCTAGTGCCACTGAGAATGCTTCTTTCCTTTTCCATAAATGTAATGTTCATTCTTTCTTCAAATTCATTTTTCTAAGGTGTGCTTGATTAGTCTTCTGTCGTGCTATACCACACTTCTTACAAAATTCTTCAAATTCATTCTTGCAAAAATCTCCACCATTATCTGTCCTTAGCACCTTTATCTTCTTCTCTGTCTATTTTTCTACCAGAGTCTTAAATTATTTAAATTTGTCACAGACTTTAGATTTCTTCCCTAAGAAATATATGCATGTATTCCTTGAGAAGTCATCTATGAATGAGACATAGTACACAAAATTTCCTACTAATGGAACCGACATAGGTCTAAACACATCATTGTGCACGAGCTCTAATACCTTGTTCACCCTCTTAGCACCAGAAGGAAAACTCACCCGATTCTATTTCCCATATACATAATGTTCACATAAATCGAAATCCATAGAGAATTTAGACATACCTTCTACCATGCCATTACCATGAACTATTCGAAGGCCCTTCTCTCCAATATTTCAAAGCCTTTGATTCCATTGCATGGTCTTTTCTCCAGAGATCACTAGGCTTTTTGCTCCACTTTCATGAAAAACAGAACTGTTGCACCCATTAATAACAACACTACCCTGAAGCTTGTACAAACTTCGAAGCCGAACTCTCGGCATTAATACGAGTGCTCCCTGAACCATCTTGCAGGTATCTTTCTCGAACATTGTTTTTACACCTGTATCATCCATCTTACTTACAGAAATCAGATTTTTGGCCAATGTAGGAATATGCAGAACACTAGGAAGTGTTCTAATCCTTACACCTTGCAGCTTCAGATTGATTTTTTCACATCCAATGATTTTGGCCTTCATATCATCCCCTAAGAAGACATAACCACCCTCATACTTCTCATACTCGCAACACCACTCCCAATGGGGAGTAAAGTGAAAGGATTCACTTGAGTCAGTTAACCATGCCTCATTATCCACATGTGTATTTGAAGAAGAAGCCAAATACACATCCTTACCTTCATTCAAGGTGGTTTTTTCCTCTAGAGAAGGAGAATCATCAGATCCCTTTCATTTCTCAGGAACTTCAGATTTGCAGTCCTT
Organism: Pinus albicaulis; assembly: GCA_034641835.2. NCBI lineage: Eukaryota > Viridiplantae > Streptophyta > Pinopsida > Pinales > Pinaceae > Pinus > Pinus albicaulis. The sequence continues at coordinate 684,105,144 of CM076576.1, read as the reverse complement.
TTTGTAGTACCATTCCTTTATACATTTCCAGCACACCTTTACAAACTTTTCTAGAGATTTAGATCTCCCTCTAGATTTAGATATCCCATTCGAAACATTATTTTTTTTATAGTTCTGGGACCTTCCTCGTATAGATAACGCATTTCCATTCTAGCCCTCCATATTTATCCATCTCATTTCCTCTGACAACAACGCTGAGACTATGTCATCAAAATTCAAGGTAGTTATATTGCTACCTATTGCAATAACTAGATTGTCCCATGAATCTGGTAGAGAACACAACAAACTGATGCACTTATCTTCTCCTGATATTTTAATATCAACATATAACAAGTGACTTACCACAGTATTGAAGGTGTTCATATGCTCTGTTACTGAGTCTCCATCCTTCATCCTTAGGTTATACAACGTTTTCTGCAGGAACAATTTATTCACCACAGACTTAGATTGGTACAAAGTCCCTAACCTGTTCCAAAAAGTCTTCACTGTAGCTTCCCCAGAGACATTCAATAATAATGAATCTGAGACACACAACCGTATTTTTCTCTTTGCCTCCCGATCCAACTTCTTCTAGTCTTCATAAAACATTGCGGTTGGTTTAGTACTCAGAGCTACTGCGATCCACTCATGTTTATCCACCAGCAGATCCTCCATATTGAGCTTCCAAAACTCAAAACTCTGAACATTAAATTTCTCTATATTTATCTTTCCACTTCTCGCCATCTTCTTTCACCGCAAGAATTGATCCCATAGATCTCCCACTGAACGGGGTCTACTATAGGCCTGAGAAAAAAACCCCTCAACAATAAAGGCATCCCCTTGAAGCTGAAACAACTCTGATACTAAATGTAGGTTTAAAACCTATATATAAATTATCTGCAAAATAATCTTAAAAACATAGAAAAAACAATAGTGATAGCCTAAAACATAAAACATATATACAGAAATATTTTCCCCTCGATCCCAAATCGAGATGACCCGCTTGATTTTTCATTACATTCCTTTTAGTGTTACAACACATATATATACATGTTGAAGCATACATAAACCCCAATCCATTAACCCTGGATTAGAACATAACCATAGTTACTTTGACCGAATCTACAAAATACAAGGGGCCGAAAACCATCATACCCCAAAACCATGTGAAAACCCCTGGAAAAAACCATGGGCAGGTCCAGCCACTGAAAAATAGGGTCCAAAATGTTATTCCCGAGGCGCTTCCCCAAACCCCGAACAAGGGGGCTACAACACCCTTGTTGCGCTCGGCGCAATAGTACAGGTCAAACTTTCACCCCCCCGCCCACACACATGCAACTAATCATCGAAAGAATATAACACATACCCAACAAGACAAAAAAATGGAAAAAAACATAAAATAGTGGAATAATTAACCATTTTAGACACCACATCAATCCTAAACAACTGATCTTGTATTAATATTCAAATACTCACTTCAAATTTAGTGAAAAACATTATAGAATGGAACTAATCCTCATTGCAAATTTGCCCCCTAATACTGCGAACAATGAAGTATTTATGCTAGTCCTACTAACTGATTACAATTTATGCGGTAAATAGCAGTTATTTCTTGTTAAGTCCATAACCGCGGAGAGCTCACATTATTTACCAGGTGTAAAAAAAATAGTTGGAATCATCAAGGACATTTGGACATAGTAGTGGATTTAGCATTCGGTTACGATTGCAGAATGAGGAAAGAATTTACTTCCGGGGTCATGAAGCGACTATGGTAGAATGAAGTAGACATTTGGCCCTGTTCCTTCTGAAATATTTATTGGATAATCAAACTGGTGTGGCGCTGGCTGATTGTTGTGATGGCTGCATTTCACTGCTTCTCTTTTGTTCTTGCTGTTATATCGTAATATTTTTGCATAAATGGCTTTGCCCGACTCGACCCGTGGTGTCTCTCTCCTCGCTATAGCAACATACAACATTCCAATGCCCTTTTTCTCCTAGTCTAGTCCTATACGACTCCTTCTGTTGTTTATCCTTTTCTGAGCGCACAAAGCCCATACACCAGGACGTGAAATTTTGTATGTTTCAGTTTGGAACCATATCGCATCCGTGTCCACATGTCGCATCACAATACATCATTTATAACATATTCCTCCATCACTTATCTTCCTGTGCTTAAAAAGTGCGATATGCAATGGGGTCCCATCACAAATCACATGTCACAACATTTAACATTTCTCATACCACAGCATTTACCATTTCGCATACCACAACATTTACCATTTTGCATACTGCAACATTTAAAATTTCACATACTGCAACATTTAACATTTCACATACCACAACATTTAAAATTTACCCCTTTGCACTTCTCTTATAACCCTTGCAAATTATGATGCGAAAAAGTGTTGGACCCCACTGCTGGCTTTCCAAGTGGACGAGTGAAGTTTAGTGAAGAAAGGGAAATATGATAAAGGCCACCCGAACCATACTATATCATGTAAAACCTCAGATTTGGTGTTGGGTGTGGAGCCTGATTATCTTCTTTATTTTGTATCACAACATTGGACCCCTATTCTTAATGGGGCAACAACACCACCCATAATTGTACGCTGCCTAGGGTGTCCAGGGGGGCGGCTGCGAGTTTATTGAGACCCCCTTGGTGGGGGGTTTCAGCGGCAGTGCCCCCAAAGATAAAAATAGATGTAAAATCAACTTGTAAAATTATAGTAATTTCTAGTCAATTTGGGTCGTTCATTAGGCAGATCATCTGGCGATAGAAGCTATGTTTGATTTAGGTTTTTTTGCCTTAGAAGGCAACCCCTCGTTTTGCATGAGGGTTTTGTATTACGGCTCTGTATTGCATGTGTATTCTCTGAGCGATAAAATGAGAGAGAGGATATGAGAGGGAATAGAGGATATTACAGTGGGTCTACTGTAGGTTGTGTCTCTTCATTTTGTTGGATAATAGAAAGGAAGGACTGGTTGTTCATGGTGGATGTAACCCAAACTGTGTGAACCACGTATATCAATGTCTCTTTGGTTTTATGTGTTTTGTGTGCTTCTGTTTTCCACATATTTTATGTGTTGCATTGCTCTGAAATATATAAATTTCTAACAGTTGGGTTTCAGAGGGGTCTTAAGGTGGTAGGCAGCATTACGAAAGTGGGGCGTGAAATATTATGGGCGTTGCGCGTAGCAAAGTGGGAAGTAACGGGTAACGCCCATCTCGGAGCCCCCCATTTGTAAATTTTGGTGGCTGAGGGGGTGGCTAAAAACATATGTAGACCATCGATTATGGAGGTGAGGATGGGAGATGGTGGAAAGATGTGGGGTAGAGTCTAATTTAGGATATAAAGGAAATGTGAATGTTTGGTACGGTTTATATAATATATGTACATATCAAATGGCCTAATTTGGGGGCGGAGCTAAAATGTATGATAAATGGTAATTTTAAATGGAAACATATGATATGGCTGATAGTGGGTGGGTAGAGCTGCAATTCTAATTATAACATCGGATTTTAATAGTTAAAAAAGGGATTTTGGATGAAGGTAAAAGAGAGTAAATAAATGAGGGCAGAAATGAAGGCTTTCTCACCATTACACCTTAGTATCAATGCTTTCCTCTTTCCAATTGAACTAAAGACGTGGGTTGATTCCTTTGAAGTCCTTGACAGTGATGATTTCTCTAGAAATATTTTACGATGCGGAACATTAATTTTAGTACGAAAGATATGAGATGAAATAATCAATCTCGTTGAGATCCTATAATTTTTAGGGTACTAACAGTGGCTCTAGCTGGGGATGCTAGCTCCTTCGGGAGGTGTCAAGAACATTGTAGACTAGTAGCCTAATCGCTTGGGCTGATCCCAAATTGGCAACATGATTTGCCACAACCTCTCTGGCTCAAAATCTTCAATAATTTGGATCTGTGTACTACAATCTAGAATGAAACCACAGTTGAACTTACGCACTACAAGCTATCAAACTAAAATCACTGTTGTACCCATAAAATCTGAATGCGGACATTTGAAAACTAAAAACAATGTCAGAATAAAAATGAAATGATGCTCAAAGTACTGAGCTTATTTGCACATTGCTGCCTACTTACTCTAACTTAGAGATGATATGTACACTAAGTGAACTCTTCATTCCAATGCAACCAATATAGTAAATGGCTAAATGATTGGTTCTTACTCACCCTTTTGAGAAAGCTGAGAAAATAAAACGACCACTTCCATCTTAATTGTCATTGAATAATAGTGTTCAAAATTTTATTTAAACTCTACAGCAAATCATTCATTGCATAGCATACTCCTTCATTAGATGATTCTAAAATGTCGACAAAAGGATCTTGGAACAATACCTGGTCCTATGGATTCAAAAAAAAAGTTTCATCCAAGACTGCTCTTTATTCCAATTTATCTTGGTCAGGATCCTTCTCAACGAGAATGTCTACACATTCTTCAAGGTCATCTTATATGGAATACTCATTGTATACCAATATTTTGTAATCAAGAAAACCTGGTATGTCTTGGCTGAGATTGATGAATTATGTTTGAAAGCCACCATTTGTATGAACAAAGGAAATTTCTAGCAATAATATTTCTTATGAATGCAAAATAACATCGGTATCAATATGTTCTACATCTGTTTCTTCATCAGGAAACACTTCAATACATAAATCAACAGTAGAAAAAATAGGATTAATCTCCTGATCACATAAAGAATGGGAGGTTGGTTGCGTGCTTAGAATCTGATTGATTTAATATTCAGCTAAAGGAAGGGGTAACCTGTGTTTTCTTTTGATCAAACAACAATTTTTGTCTTTCCCTAGCGAAAAATGACTATGATGCCGAATGCTTTATTTAGTCTCATACAAAAGAGTAGGAAAATTATGATTTGTTTATGAAGGTAGTTCATGTGAACCTACTTTCATTTCCATATTCATCTCATTTTCAGTTGTCTTCCCTTGATTATAATGATAGTTAACTAAAGAATGGAACCCATAAAGTGCTTCTAAGAGATCCTCATCATTCATATCTACTAGATCTTCATCAATAATATCAATGTATTGCATGAAAACTTCAAACTGATCAGAACAGTTTTCCACTAATGACATAGATGGGGATTTTTCTTTATAATGCTCATAAAACACTTTGTGAAAATCCCTTAATGAAAAAAAGCTACCAGGGTTTAAACCTTCATACCATTCCCTCACTTTTCTATCTAAATTTTCCATAAAAATCTTCATGTGGAAATCCTCATACCATTCAAATTTCAACTTCCATGAATGTACATGAAATTTAATGAGATGAAACAAAGCATCCTCAACATTCTCATCTTGAAAAATAGGAATATTTCTTTGCCAATTTACCAGTGGCATTTTGTTTGGGAAGCCTGGAATGTAATTTCTGTTCATAGGAGCATATTTCCTTGCAACTGATCCCATCTTGAGCATGTGAAGTCACCAGTGAATCCCTGTTTCTGGATTTTTCTGCCAATGGAGTCTCCAGGTGAATGGAACAACCTTCTAGTGTCTAACTTCTTTTCACCATAAAAATTCAAAACAGAACTTGGTAATAGTTACTGAGAAATATAAAATCACTTCCTGCATATTATTTCCATTAAGTTATCACTCCGTAATTCTGAGGCTGAAGGCATAATCCTGGAGGCAACATCAAAACCGCTTCGGGCCTAGGATCTAGCCCTCCTAGACCTAGATAGGGATCTCTTTGTTAGATTTTGATTTGTTAGATTGGGCATTTTAGGCTAGCTATTAGATGCAGGGTATGTATTTTAAATTGGTTTGGTGGGAAAAGAAAGGAAATCCATTGGGAAATGGAGTCAAAGAGGCTCAGGTGATTAGATGCAGAAATATCAAGCATGAGTGAAATAAGGCAAGATAGGTGTGCTGCCACAGATCCTTTAGAATTTTGAATGGGATATGAAAAGAATAAGTGTAAGGAATGGTAGAGACTAAGGAGCAGTTAGTAATTCCCCAATCTATCCGAGGATGTAAAGTTCAGCAGAAACTGAGGAGAAATTAAGAATTCCTCGATTTGGCATTAGTAGAAAACATAGAATATTGTAGACACAGCTAGAATAGGGTACTCTAGATAAAAAGTCCTATTATTTAGACATTCTTTTTTAAAATTAGATTATAGAAATACAAAGAAAGAGAAACATTGGAAAAATACATAAAGCAGGAGAATACTTCGCCATTTTAGACACCACATGATTCTTGAACAAATGACCCTGTATTTCTCTTCAAACGGTCACTTGGAATTCAGTGAACAACATTACATAATGGGACTATTCCTCATTGCATATTTCCCCTATAATACTTCGAACAGTGAAGTATTTATGCTAGTCCTACTAATTGATCACAATTGATGTCGTAAATAGTAGTTATTTTCTTGTTAACTCCATAATCACAAAGGGCTCACATTGTTTAGCAGGTATAAATAAAACAATTGGAATCATCAAGGACATCTGGACATAATAATGGATTGAGCAGTCGGTTATGATTGTAGAATGAGGAAGGAATTGCCTCTTGGGATCATGAAGTGACTATGATAGAAAGAACCAAACATCTGTCCCCGCTCCTTGAGAAATGGTTGCTGGATAATCAAATTGGTGTTGGATTGGCTGATTGATGTGTTGGATGCATTTCACTATTTCTGTTCCATTCTTGTTGTTATGTCGTAATATTTTTTCATAAATTCCTTTACCCGGCTCAACCCGTGGTATCTCTCTCCTCCTTACTGCGACGTTCAACATTACTATTCCCTTTTTCTCCTTGTCTGGTTCTACACGAGTCCTTCTACCATTTAGAATTTTCTTAGCACACGAAGCCCATACACTCGGACTTGAAATTCTGTAAGTTTCAGCTTGGAACTGTATCGCATTTGTGCCCACATGTCGCATCATAATACAACGTTTATAACATATTCCTCCATCACTTATCTTCTGGTGCTTGCAAAGTGCGATATGCGATGGCGTCCCATCGCAAATCACATGTCGTAACATTTAACATTTTGCATACCGCAACATTTGCACTGTCGCATACCGCAACATTTAACATTTCGCATACCAAAAAATTTAACACTTTGCATACTGCAGAATTTAATATTTACCCCTTCGCACTTCTTTTTTAACCCTTATGAACTTTGATGGGAAAAGGTGATGGAACCCACTACGGGCTTTCCAAGTAGATGAGTGAACTTTTGTTAAGAAAGGGAAATATGGTAAAGGTTTCCGAACCATACTGTATCATAAAAAACTTCGGATTTGGGTTTCAGAGGGGTCTTAAGGTGGTAGGAAATATTGTGAAAGGGGGGCACAAAATATTATGGGCACGCCACGTAGTAGAGTGGGTTGTAATGGGTACCGCAAATTTCTGAGCCCCCCCCTTTTGTTATTGTTAAGTGGCTGAGGGGGGTTCGAAAACATATGCAGACCATCGATTGTGGAGGTGGGGAGTGGAGATGGTGGAAATATGTGGGGTAGTGTCGGACTTGGGATATAAAGGAAATGTGGATGTTTGGTGTGGTTTATATGATATGTGTACATATCAAATGGCCTAATGTGGGGTTGGAGCTGAAATATATAATAAATGGTAAGTTTTAATGGCAACATATGATATGGCTACTAGTGGGTGGGTGGAGCTGCAATTTTAACTATAACATCAGACTTTAATAGCTAAAAATGGGATTTTGGATGAAGGTAAAAGAGAGTAAATGAATGAGGGCATAAATTAATGCTTTCTCACCATTACACCTTAACAGAAATTCTTTCCTCTTTCCACTTGAAATGAAGAGGTGGGTTGATTCCTTTGAAGTCCTTGACAGTGAGGATATCTTTGGAAATATTTTACGATGCGAAATATTTTTTTCAGTATGAAAGATCTTAGATCAAATAATAAATCTCCTTGAGATCCTATAATTTATAGGGTACTAACAACCCAAACGTCTTCGCATTGGAGGCAAAGGACTCCTATCTACAATACCCATGACAAAAAATACCCAGAGGGGTATGCTAAATTAAAAAAAAAATAATAAAACATAGGTAAACTTGTTATAACGTTTACTTCTATGGGTTCTCCCTGCAAAACCAACCAAAATAAATTAGAAAATAACACCATAAAAGGGCCACGACAATAAAAATGAAAATGCATGATATTGTTACGTGTGAGGGCATGGCAATAAAGCTCTGCACAACACCAATTTTGGTCCACACTCTTCATGATAAAAATGGTGGAATTGAACCAAAGGGTCTCTGGAAAACAAGTTGCAGTTCAAACTATGGAGGCATAGCTTCCTTGATATAGGTGGTCACAAAACACATAGTGAAAATGTCGAAGTTAGGCAGAGACAGGTAGGTTAAACCCTTTAGGGTTTTCACATAGCATAAGAGCCATATATATAACCTTATTTGATCTCCTTCATCCATTTGTGACATCAAAATTAGTGAGGGCCATGTGAATACATGTGACTATTTCCACTTGGAGACAATGGATATTGACAAGTCATTAGGTGGGGTTTCCACATTAAATTTGAAATGAAAATATAGTATGATGAATAAAAACCTTCGTACTAACCTGATACAAAGCCATACATATATTAATTATGTTTATTAAAGTCTCGTATGTCCTATCTATGTTAATATAGGGATATTTGCGTTAATATAGGAATAGGAATATGAATATAATGAGACCATAGTGATGAAATTAATAATGGTAGGGGATTGCATCATTAGATATTAGATGTAGGGTATTGGGTTAGGAAATAACAAGGTAAAAGTATGTGAGGTATAAAGGGGTAGGTTATTTTATATAAATTATAGCTTAACCATGTTAAATTATAATAAGGTATTGCAAATATATAATTGAAGAGAACCATTCGAACAAAAAAGACCCAACATCTTGAGACAACGAACTAAGATTCTTAGTTAGAGATAAGGATTTAAATTAGAGGTCCACTATAGCCATAGTAGAAATTCTATTGGAGAAAGATGTTAAAAGAAATTTGATGATCATTAACATAGGTGAGTACATGATAAAAATGCAAAATGGGAGGCATGACACAGAGTCTTATTAATCAAACTGAAACAAGAAATCCTAATCTAGAGCCAAAACAAAAGCTAATAGATATAACAAAGAGGCAAAGTCAACCACATAAATATTTAGAACTATATCCAAAGAAACATTCATGTTCCATGGGCACCAATAGGTTTTTGATGTTCCTTAAAACATCACTCGGTATAAGACTTACTATTTCTACTAGAATATAGTGTTTTATCATCTTGAATCCATGATTAGCTAGCACTTCCATTTACAGAAGATGCCAAGTTCTAATTAGATTCATAATTATTTTAGGAAAATATTTGAGCCAAGTTTTAGATATGGTGGTCAAACTTAATCCACCATTTAGTAAAATGTGTTAGCTTCTCTTACCCATTTGGTTCATGTCAACTCTCTTATTGGGCTGGCATGCACCCCTTAAGATTACCAAGGGAATGTTGGAAAGGTAATCATTATGAATTAAGTGAATTTGTATTATTCACTTGAGATACAAATAAATTATTTCAAGAAAATCCAAAGAGCCATGAGGATCCCAATAGACCTCTTTCATGGTGTAACCAAAAGTAACAAATTGGTGTATTTATATTTATCATATAATTAACGAAAACATCTCACACTTATCATTAATTTGTTTTTAATTCTCGTGAGTCAATCAATGGTAAATATTGGAGATAAGATTAAAAACTTCATATTCTTCATCTTATATTTGGTCCCTTCTTTGATATTTTATCTTAGCTTGACAAATAGGTGATGTAATTATAATATCCTTGATATTTATTCGATTATATAATTAGTAATGAACATTTATATTTTCTTGTTAATTATATAATTAGTATTGAATATTCATAATAAGGAGTATACATACATCAAAACATTTGCTAATAAATTAACATGGGTATTTCTTAATTGCATGGTTAGTATTGCATAGATACATATTTTCTAACATGATCATTGATGTGTCAATTTTATGGATATTAATTATATTACATCCCTAAAGATAATTGGATGTTTATAATAATCAATTAACAATGGCTAACATGAAATGTCATATTATGATGTGATTCACCTTCATATGATTCCGATGTATTCAAATTCCCTATTATATCTTATTATGATTTTTATAAATCTTACCATTGTGATTTTTGTAAATCTCATGTCAAGATATGGTTTCTATGGATGGCTTGTTCGGACGACGTTTCATGATTATTTACGCATATATGTTAGATACATTTACTTTGGAGTGATTTAATATAATTACTATTGATACGTACATGTGTTAGATATCTTATTATGGAAAAATTTCATATATTAATTAATGATGTAAATTTGATCAGATACATTGTTATGATTGAATAATTTTTAATGAAATATAGTTACTAAATTAACCACAATCTTAAAGGCTTCTTATTATTTTTAGATATTGAATATATAATAATTATTTTTCTCTTATTTAAGAATGTGATAGACAAGTGTCACATTTTTAATATTCAATCTGAAAAATTAAAATATGTTTCTTCCATGACATTAATACTTTCATAATTTTGTAAAAAAAATCTTAAAATTGATTCCAAATAAAAAAGTAACAATGAAAATGGCATCGGCTTTTTCCAAAGTTGAAATTATGAATATGTTCAAAAGATATATTTAATTAACCAAAATTGAAATTATGAATATGTTCAAAAGATAAACTTAATTAACCACTAATAGCATTGCAACCAAAATACTAAACTCAACCATTAATTCAAAAAGTAGTACCTCCATTAGTAATCCCCTTTTGTTTTCATGGTTAAATTTACAACATTTCTGGAATCATGACTTTGAAAATTACCATCTTTGAAATTAAACTCTCGAAATCAAATGCCCGATTCAAAAAGAAATCAATAGCTCCATCTTACGGACTTATAAGTATAATACTTTTTAAGTCCTCGTGTAAAAGGAATTGTTACTCAAAAGAAAACGTAGAGAGGAGACTTCGAAAAAAAGGAATCGTAAATAAATTATGACGAGTGGGAAAATAATAATGATGACAAATTTCCATAATGAGAAATAAAAACATAAAAATAGGTAAAAAGAAAAGAAAAAGAGGAGTATAATTTGAAATAAATTTTAAAAATGAAATGAAATGATAATAAAAATTTGAAAATTGTTAATTGAGTTTATTGTGCACTATCACGAGGAATTCTCCATCTATGTATTCAATTATTGTAAGTGATATGATAATGGATTCAAGTTAGTTAGTTTTTTTTCTTGGTTGATAAAATTGAGTAATCCAAAAGAAGAGTGGAATATGTATTTTTAAATAGAATAAAAATAAAAATAAAAAATTAAAACAATAAAAATTTAGAAACATAATTATTTTTAAAATAATTAATAATGGTTATAATATCAAAAAATAAAATAAAATAGAAATAGAAACTAAAACAATAAAAATAAAAATAAAAATAAAAATATTGAAAATATGACAATGTCTAACTATTATATGTTTTCAAAAATATTTAGACATATAAAAATAAACTTTAACATAATTTTTTTTTTAAATAATAGTTTCTATTATAAAAAAATAAAACTAGATTATTGTAGCAATTGACTATGAGAGGAATTTCTTGTTCTTTACCGAAACTATCATGGGTTTAAAAAACCAGAAAGAATCACCCTACTTGGGATGATCTTTAAAACAACTTATTTCTTCTCTTTCTCACAACTTAGTGGATTGATCACGAGGCAAGTTGACCAAAGGGATTTGCATATTATTATTTAGAGATGAAGGAGACTTCTTATCAGTGTGAGAAGAAATTGTTTCATGAGCATGCTTTGTAACACCAAAAGGAATTTCTATATTTACTAACTTCTTATTTGCAAGGGTTATTGGGTTCCATGCTAAGTCCTCATGTTTCTCATGAATAACGAAAATACGATCCTAATGTCCTAAAATCATAGCATAATAAACACTCTCATCCTCTTGATAAGAAATAGAGGAAGTCTCTCCCTTCATAGTGGGTGAGACAAATTTTCCAACTTTTAGATTTGAAGGATCTATTGAGATGTTTCTTTCTGGGATTTAACAGAGCACAAGAATTTTGTAAATGTCCAACTTGAAGACAAAATTGGAACTAAAACATAATGTTATTGTAATCCAAATATTTGGCCCAATCTCTATTTTTTAAATATATTTCATCTGGTAGTCGTTTTCTAATGTCAATTTCCACTCAAATTATGCCATAGGTGTACAAGAAAAATTGTCCTTGAGAGTGATCTATGGAAAGAAAATGACCCAAGGAGTTTCCAATACCATGAAAAACTGAAAATTTCCGTAGGTGGGTAGAAACGTTGGGAAGTTGAACCCAGACAGGGAGCTTGGTAATAATTATTGTATATGGGTCGAAATATGGAAACTAGGGTTTATTAACAAACTAGATTTACCCTATAACCAAGGCCCAGTAGTTAGCGTCTTTTGTTAGTCTTCTAGTTTAGCAAAAAGAACTATAAGAAAAACTTTTGAGAACAAGATGACCTTGCTCTTCTTGGTTGAAAATGAATGAATCCACTTATAAATATCCTCTGAACATGGGAAAAATCCATTGAAGAGGCATATGAGGCATGACTTAGTCTAGATCTTAAGGAATTTCTCGAAGTCTAGGTGAAAATTTCCATAGAGAGTACATCCTCTACTTTTTCTACCTAGAACTCCCTAGGAGATCCCTAAGGTTGATGAGAGTTGGGGCTTGTCCTCAGGGCATCCTTGAAGGAAATGGGGTTTGGCTCCTAAAATCCCCGCACCCATGACTCTGCGACTCAAAAAAGAAACAAGTTAAATAGAGGCATACTTCTTAATGTCATACTCTCTGAGATCTTGATCCATCTTAAGTTTCTTTCCTTTCAAAAGGAGCCTGAAGAAGAACACCAAAATGCGTGTTAAATATTTTATTTTGGTCACGAGGTTTAGTACAAAATCATCCTGATTAACCATGATGCAGAGGGACTCTCAAGACAAAGACCTAAAAAATATTGGGAAATTTTGGTGATCAATTTCCCCAACTCCTTCCTTATTTGGCTAGTGCCTTTTTTGAAACACCTTACATATTTTATCTTATCTGACACACTCTAGGTGGGATTGTTGTTAAATATTTTCGACAAACATTTTTCGAGCAACCAACCCTTTAATGACTATTCCAAGCCATCACATAGCTCTTGAATCAACATCACCACATGGGCTACACCCATTCATATTCAAGCTAAAACTTGCATAGACATCACCACTAGGATGAAAAACACCAAGCCCTTGGGATCTCGGCCACCAACATTATCTCTGATTATGAAAGTGGGATTAGTGCCACTACAACTTTTACGTCTCTATCGTCGTTATCATTATGTGTCCTTATCTCTATTCCACTATTAATATAGATAAAATTTAAATTATATATATAATAAAAATTAAGTATTAAAATCAAATACCAACTGACAAAAAGACAGGAACTGTAATATCCCTATTTTAAGCTTTTATAAATTGTGAATAAACCTAAAGGTGAGGTGGAGCTAAGGAAAAATAATGTATGGACATATTATTTTTGGAAATTAATAAATAAATGTGGAAATTATATTAGTGTATAAAGACAAGAGTAAATTTAGACTAGGAATTCTAATCCATTCGGATGGACTAGAATCCTAAGACTTTCCCAAAATTCTCCAAAAATCCTTGGAGAAAAATAAAATAAATAAAAATTATTAGATGGGAGAAAAAGATATAATAAAAGCCTCAGTAAAGTGGAAATTTACTGAGAAGGGGTAAGAATAAAACTAGGTTGAGGAAAATATAGTTTTAAGAGACATTTTTGTGGAAAAAATAAAAGCAAAGCCTAATCTAAGGGAAACAACAACCCAAAATAGTGGGATGATGTTATGGAAACATGCTGAGGGAAAGCAAGCTTAAATAAGTTATTCCTAGTGTGACAAATGGGTTGTCGATATTGAGGAAGAATTGGTCTCTCCTCAGGGGAGAGCTATGGAAGAAGCTTGTGGTTGGGAGGAAAAATAGTCTTTATACAATGGTATGTAAATTCTATAAAACTTTCTATCTACTATCAATTCAGATCTCGTTCTACTGTTATGATTTTATACTAAATCTGGAATTGAAATCAGAGGATAAATGAAAAATATAACTATAAAATTAGGCTTTATTATATGTTTTATGAACGAGATGTTATGTAAAGTAAACCAATGGAATTATGTGTATTGTACAGTGTCCCTCTTCAGAAATTTAATTGTCATATGTATTTGACAAAGTCTGAACTATAAATTAATATAGTTAATTCTCATATTGTATTACATAGGCTCAATAGAATCTAGGGAATAAATAAGCAGAATCTCTGAATCCTTTACTAGGGTCTAAATTTGTTGTTTAATTCAAAATCGAAATATGGAATTAAAATAAAAAGTAACATTATATGCATAATAAAGAACATTCATAATACAGTAAGACACATATCTGTAATAATTCTATGTTGATATAAACTTTAGATATGAATGTAAAATAGATATTTGCATATATGTGGTCAATGGGAAAAATATACTAAACTAAGAATAATTCAAATGTAAGCCATACTGTTGAGACCATCATAATGAAGAGACACATTCTGGTTGGGTGACCATGTACAGACTTTTCTAGTTGAAGCATACTGTTGACCATCATAATGAACCACAACACATATATTTTGTTGATCAAGTTAAGTGTATTTTTGGCATCTCTTCTGTCGATATGTTGGTATGTTCTATTAGAATTTTACTTTGTGGTTTATGTGATTTTTGTTTGATATTTGGAATAAAATTAAAATTGCATCAAGCATAGAACATCTACGAAAATTTACACGGTATCAGAGCTGAGGTGAAGACAAATCCCAAGTTTGAAATAAGAGCAATCATCGAAGAGGGAGCATTTGTTAAGGACCCAAGGGTACCTCAAACTATAATGGCTTCAAAATTGATGACAAGTTGACTACGAAGGAAGAACTCCATGCCTGGAAGATGAATTTGGATCTAATGTTGGAACACCACGATGTCATGGACTATGTGCAGGGTAAAATCCAGGAGCCTCGATCATCTGCACCTGCTGCCACCAAGTCAAAATATAAGAAGGGGGGAATCAAAGCAAAGTTGATGATTAGGGATTCAATTCATAAGAGTCTGGTTGCCTACACCTCTGAGTTGAGCACATCCAAGGAGATGTATGGTAAGTTGGTCAACATGTTCAAGGCCAACAATGCCAATCAAGTCCTTTTCTTTAAGAACCAACTGAAGAATCTGAAGAAAGGCAAGGATGAATCTGTTCAATCTTATTTTATGAAATTGATCGAAATCAGAAATAATCTTCGAGCCATTGGGGAGAAAATAGTCGATCGAGAAATTATTCTCACCGCACTTAGAGTTCTCTCCTCCGAATGGCATGTATTCAATACTACCATTCTCATTAACACTGTGATACTTGTTTTTGACAAAGTATTATCGAGATGCATACAAGAAGAGACAAGAATGAAGGAATATGAAAATGAAGGTAACGTTGCGTTCACCGCTCTTGCTAAGTAGAAGAACAATGGTGGTCCGAGGAACAATGGAAGAGAAGGGGCCCAAGGAAAGAAAGGAAGATGTCACACATGTAACAAGACCAACCATTATGCTAGAGAATGCCCTAATAAGAAGGATTCTCCTAGGGATGATGATAACGACAACAACCAAAGTAATGGAAATCAAATCAACAATAGGTTCAAAGGAAAGAGGAAGGTTCCATATGGTCACAATGGAAATGGGAAACATTTCCAAAGGTTGAGAAATTGTAAGTATGAGGAATCTAATGTTGTTGATGATAAAAGAAATGAATTCATTCTTGTATATGCCCTCTCTGTTGCATCTCCACCCGACACTATGTATGTCTGGTTGATTTATAGTGTTGTCTCAAGGCATCCCACTGAGTTTAAGGAAGCACTTTCTAATTTGGTTGAGAAGGATACTAATCTGAAAATTATCCTCGGAGATAATGCCACCCATCCCGTGAAAGGGACTCGGACTGTGACCCTCCACTTATCTCAATGCCAAGTCCTTTTCTTGCAATATGTCCTATATGTACCTGATTTAAAAATAACCTTATGTCTATTTCGGTGATGGAATACAAAGGTTTCAATGTGGCATTCATTGATGTGAAGGTAGACATCTGGAAGAAGAGCTTCAAGGAAACTATCGCAATTGGGTTTAGAGTTGATACACTCTACAAGGTTGGAGGAATTCCACTGGGAGTGATAATATGTGATACTATCTCACAGAGTGAACTATGGTACCGGAGGTTTGGACACATTCATTAAAAATCCCTTCCCGAAGCAAGGAAGGGTTTGATGGGGATGCTCGAGTTCAAAAATGACCATGAAGGTGTATGTCAGGGTTGTGCCAAACGAAAGAATACAAGGGGACCTTTCCCCTCAAGTGTCAGAAAGACATCTGATGTCGTGCAATTGATACATTCTGATTTGTCTAGTACCTTGCCTGTGAAATCCTTCGAAGGATGAATTTCTTATATGACGTTCATAGATGAATTCTCTCACAAAATCTAGATATAATTCTTGAAGAGTAAGAATGAGGAATTCATGTGGTTTCGTACTTTCAAAGCCTTGGTGGAAAATCAAATAGGGAAGAAGATAAAGATTTTGAGGACTGATTATGGCACTGAATATGAGATTGACGAGTTCAATAACATTTGTACTCTTAAGAAAAAGGGTGTTGTTGAAAGAAATAACAGAACCATTGTGGAAGTTGCCCGTGCCATGCATTAGGGGAATTTTGAGGTCTAAAATGGACCTCCTAAGGAAAATGTACAATAAAAATTCACTTTATGAGAACCAATCACAATTTAGGGGATGACATTATCCCTAATGGTTGAGGTGGCATTTCTTGAGGTAAAGGTACTTACTTGTCACATTCTCAATGGTGGATAAAAATTCATGGTTAACCATGGTAGTGATCTAAGTACTTTTAAAGTCAAAGTAAAGTACTCATAATAAATGTCATTTCACACTTTTTGAATAAAAATATATTATTGTCATTTCATATTTCTTGAAATAAGCAATGCATATCCCTATGCATTTATTATATTATATTATTTTTTTATAGTATATTAATTACATGTTATTATACAATTTAAATAATATAAATTTTAATTAATAGCATATAATATAATTAAGAATTTGTAAATTTAAATTTAAATTTTATTTTAAGTTATTTAAGTACAAAGGACAAATGCATTAGTTGTTCAATGATAATGATTTTTTCTTGGAAAGCTCATTCTTATTTGTAGTCACATTGAAATACAATTTTTTTATTAATTTTATTTTGGTACAACTTTTGAATTGAATTTAACTATGGCTACATGGATTGTGGTGCAAAAGGTGAATTGAATATTCATAAATATTATTTTACTGGTTTAGCTATTATTTTATTATTTCCTTAGGAGGCCCATTCTAGACCTCAAAATTCCCGTAATGCTATGTGACCAAGGTCTTCTGAAGTTTCTGTGGGGAGAAGTTGTGAACACAGTTGTTTACATACAAAACCAATGCCCGCATTCTAATATGGTCTCCAAAAATCCCGAAGAAGTTTTCTCTGGTAAGAAACTTAACGTTTCTCATTTTATATTTTTTGGTTTTCCTGTTTATTTTCATGTGTCTAAAGAGAAGAGGAGCAATCTGGATTCTTCTGGGAAGAGGGGAATGTTTGTGGGCTACATTGAATCTTTGAAGGATTATACAATCTATGTGTCTGGCCAAAGAGATGTGGAGATATGCCACAATGTTACCATTGATGAAGATGCCTCCCTCAGGAAAGTAATCAATATTTCGAGCTCCAAGGAATATCATGAAGTAAGGCACAAAAATCAAGAAGAACCGAAGGATGAGACAATGCCCGATGTTGAAGGACCGATGGACCCTATTAATCCACTTCCTTCAATGAAGAGAAGGCCATCATGGCTCAGGGACACTCTCAAGGATGCCGAGAGACATGTGGTCCCAAGGGGGACATTCCATGAAATAAAGAAGCCAAATAGATACCAAGGGTATCTAGCAGCCATGAGTACAATGATACAATGTGAGGTTGGATATTTTGAAGAAGTCGTAAAGAATCAAGTCTGGAATGATTCTATGCATGAAGAGTACGAGTCCATTATGAAAAATTGTGTCTGGGATTTGGTTCCGAGACTGGAGGAGAAAGAATTTTTCACCTCGAAATGGCTCTATAAGATCAAGCATGGATCTGATGGTAATGCTAAAAAGTTCAAGGAATGATTCGTTGCTCATGAATTCTCTCAAACGGAATTCATAGAATATGATGATATATTTGCACCTGTGGCTCGATATACTTCCATCCTATCTACCATAGCCGTTGTTGATATGCAAGGATGGAATCTTCATCTGATAGATGTGAAGACCGCATTTCTACATGGTGCGATAAAGGAAGAGGTGTATCTGGAGCAACCTCTGGGGTTTGAAGTCCAGGATAGAGACACCCATGTTTGTAGGTTCAAGAAATCCCTTTATGGGTTGAAGCAAGCCCCCATGGCTTGGTAAAAGAGGATATATAGCTACCTGATGAAGCTGGGCTTCACTAGTAGTAATGTTGATCAAAACCTTTACTTCAAGGTTGACAGAGAAAATCCTCTCATTCTGGTGCTCTATGCAGACAATCTCCTCCTAAAAGGTGCTGACCCTCTCATTCATTAGTGTAAGAGGGAGCTCGCTTCTGAGTTCGAGATGAAGGACCTAGGACTAATGCATTACTTCTTAGGCCTGGAGGTCTATCAGAGACCTGGCGAGATTTTCCTTTCTCAAGGAAAGTATAATGTGATGCTGATGGATATATTTTAAATGGTGGACTGTAAGTCTGTGTCGACACCGATGGAGCTCAACTTTAAGAAGTTGAATGGTAGCGCTACTGGGCTCGTGCTAGCAAATCCTACTAATTATTGTCAACTCGTAGGAACCCTGATGTTCTTATTAAACACTTGTCCAAACATATGTTTTTCAGTGAATACTTTGAGTCAACACATGGTCGATCCTCATCACATTCACTGGGTTGGTGCGAAGAATTTGTTGAGATATCTTCATGGCAGGATAAACCATGGTCTAAGATACACTATCGGGAGTGTGACACTCCATGGATATATTGATGTGGATTGGGTTAGCAACATGGTGGATCACAAGAGCACATCTGGATGTTGCTTCACACTTGGGTCTGCTTCGATATCTTGGATGAGCAGGAAGCAGAAGTCGGTGGCTTTGAGCACCATTGAGGCCAAATAAATTGCAGTGAGTATGGCCCATTTTGAATCAATTTAGTTGCAAAAGCTCTTCAGTGACCTATTCGAGAATGTGCTAGAGACCACCGCTACCTGTTGTGATAACTAGAGTGGGATTCGGTTTTCCTAGAATCCTGTGTTCCACGATCGATCCAAGCATATTGATATAAGGTACCACTTTATCGGGAATATGATATAATGAGGTGCCGTAAGGCTTGATAATATAGGAACTAATGAGCAGGTTGTGTATATTCTCACAAATCCCTTGGGGAAGGTCAAGTTCCTAACCTTTTGTGAGAATCTTCGTATCATGGAACGAGTCTATGCTGAGGGTCCTATTGGATGATGATATATGGGAGCTCCAGGGGGCTTTGGTGATAGCTTCTCAGAGCTATAAGCAACCACAGGGCTAGGCTTGCCAAACCTTGTTGGTCCGCTTCTTCCCCATCATTATGATAATGAGTTGGCTCACCTCTCATGATCAATGCACCATATGCATCCTACCCATTGAGTCCCAGGCTCAGGGGAAGTACCTCTCATTTGGCCAGTGAGATGGGAAAATCTAGAGACCAGTAGCTAAGACTGATGGACGCATCAGATATTTTCGTAGTCTCTATTTCTAGGATGGTACATGTCCAACCACTTGATTTGGGATCAAGTCTTTTGAGGTCTCAGACCTCCAACTGACTTCGGTTCAGGTAAACCAACTTTAGGTTAGTATGCAACTCCTTTGTGTCCTCTAGAGGTTTCAAACCTCTTAGCTGAATTTGTCAACTGGGAGTGATGTGTTTGTGAATCACCTTTTGTTTTGAAATAAGGAAGCCAACAAAGAAATTTACGATGGGATGACACATGAAGTTTGGATGACACAGGTGGATGGAGTTCTCTCTAGTTGAGAGGGAGTGTTAATTTTGGACAACTAGGTCCAAACTCCACGGTGTGATGCTCAAATGAAGATGCTACTGTTTTTATTGGATTCCTGTTTTGGAAAGGTGCAAGATCCATGTAAATATCATCTTTATCCCATGACAAGAACATTTATTTTGAATTAATTCCACTTATGTGTTAGGTTGGACAGAATTGTAATGTAGGCTTGGAGCTCCAACAGATGTGTCACACACCCTCACAAATAGATATATATTGGTCAACGTTGGAGGTCATTTTCACCATCACTCATCACACATTATCTATCATCATCTGATTTTTTTCGATCATCATCTTGTAGGCTCTTCTTCTCTCACACGTGGGAAATTGCAGCAAACGCTTTTTTTTGGTTTTGACCTAGGGTTTTCAGTGCAGATTTTACTAGCATTGAATTTGGTCAACACATGGTCAAAATGACCCCAATCTCTCCCAAAATTCTGATTTTTTTAGTCCGCATTTTTTGGCATAGAAAACTAGGTTGGATGTTCAATTTGATTGAGATCTATTGACTTTTTCTATTATTGTTTTTGCATTGACCGTTGACTAGACAATGTTGACTTTTTTTCACATTGGGTTGACCGTTGTAGAGATGTCCAAGAGGGTTTTGTGGAAAATTATAGTTGGCTAAGCATGTAGAGACTTTGCTAGTCAAAGCATCCTATTGATCGTCGTAACACACCACAACACATATTTTCCTCATCAAGCTAAGTGTATTTTTGGCTTGTCTTCTATCGATCTATTGGTATGTTCTGTCAGCATTTTACTTTCTTTCTTATGTGATTGTTGTTTGATATTGGGAATAAAGGTAAAATTTCATCAAGCATAGAACATCTATGAAAATTTATAGCATGAAATTAAGAATATTGTCTATTAGATAGTCTGATTGATGAAAAATATGGATATCACAACTGTAGAAGATATCATATCAAACCCGAAACAAGCAGTGAAATTGAAGTTAAAGATTTATTGACGAAGTTAGAAAATAAAAATTAATAGTATATAAGGTGAGGAAGGATACCTGGAAATTACTCTTCAAATTGTGATTTTATCGTTGCACCTACAATAAGACAAATTGTAAGAATAAATAAAGTGAATCACTTTAATAAATAAATTAAAGTATTAAAGTATAATTCTGAGTAAATTCCAATTCAGACATAGGAAAATAGCTACTAAGAATTGAATAAGTGTTCAACAAGCTTCGAAAAATGATGAAAATCTAGGTAAGAGTTTCCCATTTTAGTTTTAGAAAATTTAGAGATAAATTTAATAACAAAGGATATAAATTTTATGTGATTACCTTCTAAAATTAATGAAGTCTAGTTACATATAAATATAAGGAAATGATATCCAACCTAAGTATATGGAAGGCTAATTTAATAACCTATGTATACCCTTTAACAATACTTAATCTGTGAGGAGTAATACATAAGACGAAAATTTGAATATCGATTTCTCATATTGACAAAGTATTCGAATTTCCATTAAGGAAATACATATATGCAAAGTTACCAGATTTCTCAGAAATTATAAATTATCATTTATTACGAATGATACTCGAATATATGAATATGATTAAAATAAAGAAATAAAAAAGGCCTGAGCTATTCCTTAAATTTAAAGAGCCTACTGATTATAGGAAATTCACAACTTAGCATTTAGTACATGTTTTAAAAAACATAAATCTATAAAAGAGAAAAATGTCTAGAAATTTTGAATGTAAATTCCTTATTTCAGAACAAGAAACATAGTTCTAGAATTAACTATTGAATGAATTTTAATGCAGGTCAAATTCAGACAACCGTAGAAGTAAAACAGAGAAGTTATTGTGTAATTATTTGTCATATACAAAGGCAATTTAATATAGAAAAATTTATGCAGGGACAACCTCATATAAGAACACAAAACACTATTATTCTCGTCATATACACAGAGGAAATGAATAATAATAACCAGGAGTATACTAGAAAATTAATTAATTATGCTGTATAGAATAATTAAAGGAAATTCTGTGAGTTCAAAATTAAAATGTTTGTCATACAAAAGGACATAAAAATATACTTTCTTAGCAAGAAAAAAGATCGGAATATCTATGATGAAGCAATAACCAATTTTGAGACATAAGGGTATAATTCTTTCAGATGCATAAAAAAATAATGAAAGTGCAAAATGTTGTAAATTCTTAATCACGGTAAGATGTCATATTAAAAATGAATATACAATTATATATTAATTCTCTGCAAATGGAATATGGATAAGAGAGCATGCAAGTATAGAGAGGTATAATCTCACCATACCATAGTATAGTCATGTACAGATAGAGCGAATAGCCAAGATTTAGTAAATTAATTCAGTGGTAAAGTTATAATATGGCTAATGGATAGAGACCCAAAACGAGAAATTGGGGTTTACAATATAACTAAGAATTGAAATTAACAACTTTAGATTACGTATGGGGTATTATCTATGCAATATGAATTTTTCTTTAGTAAACCATTCTTTAAGAAATAGGGGAAGGTGAGTAGAAATAAAACCTGCAGTTCAGAAACAAAAACCCAGAATGAATTAGGATTTTGCATTACAACAAAGATTAAAATTTAACAAAAAAAATTTATAATTAAATAGGAGTGAATATTTGTGGGAAATACCAAAAGGAGAGAATGTATTCCAGAATGACTTACCTTTGGCTGAATATTATCCGAATTCAGGTAAGAAGTAAGGAAATATTCACACTGACGAAGATTGAAAAAAATGTAGTGGAAATTTTAAGGATATGAATACCCACCTACATACATCAAAACAAATACGTAAGTCGAACTGAAGACGATATGCAAATTGACAATAAATAAATTAGAAAAATTCCTATGTATTCATGAGGAATGAAATAATAATTACATAGCAAACTGGGTAATTATGTATTCGAAGAATGTGGTTAAGGGAGTGAAATATATTTATCAAACTTACCTCAATAGAAAATTTCTAGAAGTTCAATATGGTGGTTGAGGGATACCGTGTGTATGAAACCAAAACAGAGCAATGACTATGAAAATCATTAATAAGAATACAAAGTCAGAATGCATTAAACAATTTTTTCCATAAAGAAATATACTATGAGTTGAATGAAAAATCTTGGTTAACAAATAGAATAGTAATTACATATAAGGGGATGAGCATGCCTTGATAATGAACAAAAATACAGTTGAGGGTTTTAGAACCACTGAAGAATCTAATAAGATGAAAGATTTCCCACTAGACTATAGTTGGCATAGTCATAGTCATCACGAGGGGAGCTATATAATCCCTTTCACAATGCTAGTAAAAGAAACCCTTCTTACTAGCATGAAAATCACCATAGTTATGCTATTTGAGAATTCTACTATCTCAAACAAAAAAATAAAAAATAAAAACTGCAAAATGACCAGGAGGATGGGGTCATGCAAATAGATTAGGGTTTTATTTGAAATATCCATCGTCCATGAAACTAAATCTGCAGCGTACAAGTGGCCTCGAGAGGTACTGTAATCCACGTGAAGCCATGTGGAGAAATTACAAGAAATTTAATTGCGGGATAGCTAGATAATGTGAGGAGATAGAATTTAAAACCTAAATTAATGATATTTGTACTAATATTGGGATTGGGTATCATAATTATTAAATTGAGAAACCGTATAAAGTACCCACCATTTAATCATATTAAATAAATACACACCTATATAATTAATAATTGGTGGAATCGTATTACACCATGGTAATGAGAGAAATCTACGCTTTGATAATCACCAAAAGTAGAAGTGTATTTCTCTAAGGGGTGACTAAGCATCTCATTGATAGGTTTTAGATTTCCATGTTGGTAGGATGTGAGTGTTATATTGGTAAGTTGTAGATTAGAGTTAACTTGTGGAACATGGAAATGATCGGTAGGGAAATGTAATAACACTCAAATGTATTCAAGAGTATAGAAATTGAAACGGTATTTCAAATATAAATATTAAGGTTAAGATAGAGGAACGTGTTCTATATATTAGAAAAAATTAAATAATTCTTAAGATATGAAAAAAATACATACATTATAATTACTTTCACTACGAATGTAGTAAATGAATAATTGTGTAGAAATAATAAAATTAAAATGACTAGAATGGTAAAACAAACTAGAGATAGTATCGACAAAAGAAAATTATCCCAACACATGAAGAAAAAAATTCTCCTCAAATTCATTTTAAATTGTTAATTATGAATGATAATTGATTTATGTGTATCAGATTGAAGTGCATAAAAGTTGCAGCTACTGTCATGAATGACAGAGAAGAGTTGTACGTAGAACTGGGGGGTGGAGGGGCCCTACCATATCCAAATTCTCAAATGATGGAAATTATAAAGAATATGCAACAATAAATGGTTTAGCTAAGGATTAACAATGAACGGTTGTTGTAGGCCAGTACTAAGAAAGAGAGGTTGATAAGGGAATTAACCTCTAGGTCTAGTTGTCGTAGTGAAGCCCATAAAATAAAGAGAAAAGAAACATAACACAACTTAGAGAGGTCTGAGAATGGGGAAGAATCTGGTTCAAATTCAAAAATAAAAATCATTTTCAAGGGGAATTCTACAACATTAAGCCTCCAACCCTTGATGGGGAGAAGGAGGAGGATGTAGAAGCCTGGCTCCTGAACATGGTCAAATACTTTGATGTATATGAATACATAATTAATTTGAAAGAAATATTGATAGTTTACAAGTTGCAAGGTAAAGCCACACTGTGGTGGGAAGAAACCAAAATCATACACCTGCTTGATGAAAAAAGTGTTTCATGGGAATAATTTCAGGAGAAATTCAAATCTAGATACCTTAGTGAGAGATATTTTGATGAAAGAGCAAAGGAATTTCATGAGCTAATTCTTTCACAACTCAATATTGATGAATTTGTGACTAAATTCACAAACATAATTAGTTATGTGCCACACATAAGGGAAAAAAATCCAAGGTACAACAATTTCTGAACTATCTACCCACCATCTAAAAAGAAAGAATTGAATTTTATAATCCTAAAATGATGGATGAGGCTATTCGGAAAGCATGAATTTGCTACCAGTAATTTAAAAGTAGGAGTGATCATCTAAAGAACTGGTAGAATAAAGAGAAAGGGAAGGTGGAAACAAGCACAAAAATATCAAAACCAATGTATCTAAAGAAATTTTGGAAAAAAGCACCAGAAAAAAAAGTTTAATAAGAGTTGGGAAAATTAGATGGCACCTTCCCACATTAGTTCCAATCCAATGTAAGGGAACAAAAAAATAGAAGGGGTATTAAGAGCCAAAGAACCATTGAAATATTAGGGATGCAGAGAGCCTAATATGTTGCGGGACTAGAGACACAACACTCGTACAATATAGAACATTCAAGCAGTACGAGAAGTGACTAAGGTGAATGATATTGCCTAAAATATTCCCCGGATCAGTGTGGTATTAGAGGAGAGACATGTTGAACATCAATCAACCATGATTGAAATTGAAGGTATCATCTATGACAAACATAAATTTGTTTTAATTGATCCAAGAGAAAATTTGTTAGGTCCCTATATTACTAGTGTAGTCCTTTATTGTGGTTAGTGTAGACCCCTTATTGTTATTTTTGTACCCCTGTAACCCCCATATTGTTGTTATTGTGCCCTTACATTATTATTAGGTCAATTAGGATTATAATGTGACCCCATGAACTCCTATATATAGAAGGAGGTTGTCATTTCTATCTCTAAGAATTGTTCATTTATGTAATGTAAATGACGTTTACCCCTCTAAGTGGCTTATTTATAAGGCATTGATGTCTCTTTTCTTCTATTTTTGGATCTATTTTCATAAAATTTGAAATTAGAGCTTTCGATTCCATGGTTTCATTCCTCGAAATAGGACATCGTGGAATTTTCACTATGAATTTTTTCTATGAAGGTTCAGAAGCTAAAATGCCTACTACGGAAAGCCAAAATCCATAGGAACTTCCTGTAAAAATTTCAGATCTTGGTTTGCAACAATTTCAGAAATATGATCTGTGGAAGTTAGGGTTTTTGCAAGCTCCTAAATTTCATCTAAAAGAGGTGACCTTGAAAAACTCTTCATAACTCTCGCTCTGAGCATCGGATTGGAATTTTGTAAAATGTGGGTGAAAGTACACAAACTTTAGTTTCTTGTTTATCAATTTCAGAGCTGAAGGAGGAAACAGTGACACATGGCATGCCGTACAATTTCGCTCTACTAAACTAGTCTATAAGTAGGTAATTGTGGGAGATTGGGCATAACTTTGTCTTTAAGCATCCAAATAAGGTCAGACATATGAAATCCAAAAGACGATTCAGAGGGATACTACAGGACCAAATTTTGGATATTGATTCGGGTAGTACCCATAAGTTTATTCATTGTAAGATAGCCAAGGAATTGAATTTCTTCTTATACCCAGCACCAGAATGTCAATTGATTGTTGCAAATAAAGGGACTATAAATTTCTTTGGAAAATGCCATAATATCAAGTTAACCATGGAGGAATATGTATTGAATAGTCCAATGGTTTCCATTCCAATGGGAGATGCTGATGTTGTACTAGGAGTACAATGGTTACAATATTTGGGGACAATACCTTTTAATTTTCAAGAAATTTTCTTGAAATTTTTTTCAGAAGGAAAGGAGCTCAAATTATAGGGTATCGTAGGGAAGCCAGGAATGATAATAATGTCTAATTTCATGACAAAGCTTCTGAAGAAAGAACACTGAGGTGTAATTGTAAAACTATTCTCACTATAAGTTCCAACATCGAAATCATATATTTCTCTAGATCTCCAAAATGTCTTAGACAATCATTCCAAGGTGTTTGAAACTCCCAAAGGACTCCCACCTATTCGTGATCATGGTCATGCTATTCATTTGAATCTAGAAATTTTTCCTCCAAACATCAAGCCTTATATATATCCTTATGTCCAAAAGAGCGAAATTGAATGTTTGATTGCAGAAATGTTAGAGGCTGGTATAATTCAACCTAGTCAAATTTCTTTCTCTCCTCCAGTAGTATTGATGCACAAGAAGGATGGATCATGGCACATGTTTCTAGATTATAGGGAGCTCAATAAGCTCACTATTAAAGATAAATTTCCCAAACCTGTGATTGATGAATTATTAGATGAATTACATGGATAAATTTATTTTAATAGGGTGGATCTTCATTCACGATATCATCAAATTAGAATGAAGACTAAAGATATTCCAAAAAGAGAATTTCAAACTCATGAAGGTCATTATGATTTTTGGGTCATGCCTTTTGGCCTTACCAATGAACCTTCTACATTTCAAGGGTTGATGAATTCCATTTTCAAACCCTTCCTTACAATATTTGTGTTAGTATTTTTTGATGATATGCTAATCTACAATAGGTCTTGGAAGGATCATGTTCAACATGTTGACAGGGTGCTCAAACTATTTGGGGAGAAAAAATTATATGCAAAAACCTCCAAATGTTTCTTGGGAGTACAAGAGCTAGAATATCTAGTTAAAAATTGTATCTCACGAGGGTGTTAAGGTAGACCCTAACAAAATTAAAGCCATTAAGCAATGGAAAGTTCCCACAACCATAAATAATTTGTGAGGATTTCTTGGGTTAACAGGGTATTAGCACATTTTTGTTAAGAATTATGCAAGAATAGCAACACCTCTAACAAAATTATTGAAGAAATATGAATTTAGATGGACTCTTGAAGTAACTAAGGCCTTTCAACATCTTAAAGAGACAATGTGCCTAGCACCATTCTTAGCTATGCCAGACTTCACAAAAACCTTTATTGTGAACTGTGATTCCTCAGGAAATGGAATTGGTGATGTTTTAATGAAAGAAGGAAGACCCATTGCTTTTGAAAGTCATCTAATAAAAGGAAAATATTTACAAAAATCTATTTATGAGAAGGAAATGCTAGCAATACTACATGCACTAAAGAAATGGTGACTCGGGAAGAAAAATCAAGGTAAAAATTGATCATAATAGTCTTAAATACTTTTTGGAACAAAGAATATGTTCAGAAGAGAAAAAAAAATGGGTCACAAAGATGTTGGGTTATGACTTTGAAATCATCTACAAAAAAGAGAAGCTAGATGTTGTTGTAGATGCGCTCTCAAGAGAGAATGAAGAGGTGGAAGAATTTATTTGTGCCATTTCTATTATCCGACCAGATTGGATAACCGAAGCAAGGGATGAATGGAAGAAGGAGGAAGAAATGTGGACAGTCATTCAAAATTTATAGCAAGATGCTAGTACATATGATACATTTAGTTGGAGAAATGATCCCTTATGGTACAAATATCACATATATATTTGTAAGAATGGCCAACTAAAACAAAATGTTCTTTTGGAATTGAAAACTTCTCCTTTAGGAGGACACTCGGGATTTTTAAAAACTTACCACACAGGAAGAAATTTTTTTTTTCAGATGACCTTAAATTTGATATTCAAAAGTTTGTGGCAGAATGTTTAGTTTCCCAGCAAATAAATTTGATACAATTAAGACTATGTGTCTTCCACAACCTTTATTCATTGCAAGTAAATGATGGGAGGAGATTTCAATGCATTTTATCACAATTTTACCTAAGTCTGAAGGAAAGAGTGTCATCATGGTGGTAGTTCATAGACTTACCAAGTATGAAAACTTTTGTGCATTATTTTATCCATTTAAAGCAAGTAAAGTTGCTACTGTATTTATGGAAACAATTGAAAATCTATAGGAAAACCCAAATATTATTGTAAGCGATAGAGTTCTCATTTTTACAAAAAAAATTGGACGGAATCATTTTTTTATTTGTGTAGTCAACTAGCTCATAGATCATCGTATCATCCTCAATATGATGGTCAAACTGAGATAGTGAAAAAATGGTTGGAAGGATATGATTGTTGTTTTGTATATGATAAACAAACACAATGGGTCAAGTGGTTACCTTTGGCTGAATGGTTCTATAACACTTCCTTTCATACCGTAGCAAAAATGACCCCATTTATGCCACCTTATGGATATCATCCACCATCCATCACATCATCTTTAAGAGAAAATTCTAAGGTTCAGGTAGTGGAAGATCATATAAAGCATCAACAATAAGTTCTCCAACTCTTAACTTGGATAACCTAAATTTGGCACAAAATCGAATGAAACAACAGGAAGATGAACATCATAGCAAGAGAAATTTTGATGTAGGAGACTGGATATTTTTACGGCTGCAGCCATACAAAAAAAATTCCTTCAGGCAAGCTAATAAGGATAATAAATTATCGCCAAAGTACTATGGTCCTTAGAAGGTGTTGCAAAATATTGGTACTATGGCATACAAATTGGAGCTTCCTCCTCCTTCGCGATTACATCTAGTTTTCGATGTTTCATACTTAAAGAAGGTTATAGTTCACAAACTTCTAGTTCAAACATTATTTCCAGAACTTTATGAGGAATTAAAAATCATATTGTAACGTGAATTACTCACAGAAACAAGAAATTGACAGCTATTAAATCGATCAATTTCAGAGGATCTCATTAAGTGGAAGAACTTACCAACTGAATATTGTACATACGAGGATGAGAAATTGATATAGAAGCATCTAGAGCTACTCAAGTATTGATGAAAACACTTTTTTGAAGGAGAGGGGCAAGATAGGTCCCTATATTACTAGTGTAGTCCCTTATTGTGGTTAGTGTAGCCACCTTATGGTTATTGTTGTACCCCTGTAATCCCGATATTGTTTTTATTGTGCCCTTAAATAATTATTCATTCAGATAGGATTATATTGTGACCCCATGGACTCCTATATATAGAAGGAGGTTTTTTCATTTGTATCGTCCAAGAATTGTTCACTTATGTAATGTAAAGGAGGTGTCCCCCTCGAAATGGTTTATTTCTAAGGAGTTGATCACTCTTTTCTTCTATTTATGGAGTTGGTTTCATAAAAAAAAATAAGTTATATCAACCCCCAGATAGTGGAAAAATCTAAATTAAAAACTGAAAAAATTCAACACTCTTGGCTGGTGTAACTAGATACAGGAAAAAAGAGGAAATTCACTCATAAACTACCCAAAAATTTTGTAAATTTAAATGGATATAATACAGAGCTGAAATTAAACATCCTTCCTTTAGGATCTTATGATATCCTAGTTGGAATGGATTGGTTAGAAAAACAGAAAGCAATAGTGAATTGCTTAGAAAAATAGTGACTTGAACTCATGATGTAGGAAAGTATGTAATAGTTAAAAGAAAACCAAAACCAGTGTCTGTTAGGCAGATTTTTGCAATACAATTGAAAAGGATAGCAAGAAGAGGCTGTCAAGTATATGTTGTCCAGGTTGAATATTTGGGACAACCAACATAAAATGAGTTTGTAGAAGACTTACCCGTAATCAAGGAATTCTATGATGTATTTCCAGGAGAAATTCCTCATATTCTCCCTCAAAGAGACGTTGACTCTTCTATTGAACTAGTACCAGGAGCTACCCTAGTTTTTAGGGAACCATATAGAATGAGTACTCCTGAGCTACTATAGTTGAAAATTTTATTAAAAGAGTTGTTAGAGAAGGGTTACATTAGACCAAGTGTGTCTCTATGGGGAGCACTAGTGTTGTTTGTCAAAAATAAGGATGGCACCTTCCAGATGTGTATGGATTATAGACAGTTAAACAAGTTAAACATCAAGAACCGGTACCCTCTTCCAAGAATAGATGATATATTTGATCAAGTAACAGGGGAAACCATATTCTCAAAAATTGACTTGAGAACTTGCTATCATCAACTCCATATTAAAGATGAAGACATCCATAAAACAACCTTTTGAACTAGATACAGACATTATGAGTTTGTAGTTTTACCCTTTGGACTCATAGACACCCCTGCTACATTAATGTTCTTAATGGACAATGTGATACATAGACATATGGATAACCTTACATAAACATATTTAGGTATAATCCAAAATGAAGAAGAACACCAAGAACATCTTATAATAGTGTTGTAAACCCTTAGAAAACATCAACTGTATGAAAAACTCAGCAAATGTGAGTTTTACAAACCCATCATTCAATATATGGGACATGTCATTTCTAAGGATGGATTGGCAGTAGATCTGGAAAAGATACAAGCAATATTGAATTGTCATGTACCCACAGATGTACCAGAAATACGATCATTTCTAGGTATTTTTGGATATTAACGCAAATTTGTGGAAGGATTTTCTGCATTAACTTACCCCATCACATCATTACAAAAAAAAGGAGTGAAATTTTGATGGAAAGTTCTGTCAAGATAGTTTTGAACAGCTGAAACATAAATTAACTACTGCACCTATACTGAAAATTGTTGATCCACCTAAGGAGTTTGTTGTGTGTACTAATTCTTGTATAGAAGGGCGAGGAGGAGTATTGCTATGAGATAATGCAGTAATAACCTACGAGTCTCAAAAATTGAAGAAACATGAACAAAATTATGTAGTATATGACTTAGAATTGGTTGATGTTATAAATGAACTAAAAATATGGATACCTTATGTGTTGGGAAATGATTTTATGTTAGTGACATATCACATAAGTTTAAAGTATTTCTTTACCCAACCAGATTTAAACTCTACACAACCAAGGTGGTTAGCTTTCCTTAGTGAGTTTGATATGGAAATCAAACACATAAAAGGAAAAGAAAATCAAATTACTCTTGTTTTAAGTAGAATTTTTCATGAAATTTTGACATATATAGGTTGTAGTGTAAAATTTTATGTGGAAGAGCGAATTCAAGGAGTATTTTTGAAAGGCCATCAATATGTAAAATTGCACAGAAAATTACAACAAGCTGAAATTGCAGGATATATTATAAATCAGAAAGGATTGATCAGCTACAAACAAAGACTGTATATTATTAATGTATCGACTTTGAAACATGAAATATTAGATGAATACCATAAGAGGCCTTATGCATGTCATCCAGGTTATCAAAAGATGGTAACAACATTGAGGAAAAACATGTTTTGGCTAGGAATTAAGAAGGAGGAAGTTCATTACTTGGCAAGCTGTTTGGAGTGTCAACAAGTTAAAGTAGAAAATCAGCATCATGCCAGTCTACAGAATCCTCTCCATATTCCATAATGGAAGTGTGAAGTGGTATCAATGAACTCTATTATAAGGCTGCCACGTACTAAGTACCAACATGATTTGATTATGGTGGTAATGGAAAATTTAACTAAAGCAAAACACTTTCTACTTGTACTGTCCAATTTTGGCACAACACAAGTGGCCAAAGTATTCATGAAAGAAATGTTTAAATTCCATGAAATTCCAAAAATGATTATCTATGATCGAGATATAAAATTTACATCTGCCTTTTGGAAAACCCTATTTGGAGGAATGGGGACAAAGCCAAACTTCAGTATAGCGTACCATCCCAAATAGATGGATAGCTAGAGAGAAGAAATCAAATATTGGAATATATGTTGCACATGTATGTGATGGATATATCCACTAAGTGGGAAGACTTTATGTATTTGGTAGAATTTTATTACAATAATAGCTATCAAGCGTGCATTAAAATGAGTATGTTTGAAGCTTTGTATGGATGAAAATGCAACACTCCACTTAGTTGGAGTCAATCGGAGGACAAATTTGTCCTTGGACCTGAATCACTACATGAGATGGAACTAACTGTGAGAAGAATTCAACAGAATATTAAAGTAGCTCAAGAATTTCAGAAGAGTTATGCAGATAAGAAAATATTTCACAGAGAATCCAAAGCTATATATCATGTATATCTAAGGATTAAACCTCACAAAAGTACATTGCATGCTAGTAGTTGTGCTAAGTTAGCACCTCAATATTGCAGACTCTTTGAGGTTTTGGAGAGAGTGGGGCCAGTAGCTTACAAATTGGCTCTACCTAGTCATATTAAAGTTCATAATGTTTTTCATGTTAAATTTTTGAAAATTTATGTACATGACCCTACTCATGTGATTTACTGGACTTTGATACAAGTGGAAAGAAAATTAGACTTTCTTCTAG
This sequence comes from Pinus albicaulis, assembly GCA_034641835.2. Classification (NCBI taxonomy): domain Eukaryota; kingdom Viridiplantae; phylum Streptophyta; class Pinopsida; order Pinales; family Pinaceae; genus Pinus; species Pinus albicaulis. Next base: position 684,071,797 of record CM076576.1, on the reverse strand, counting down.
AACCACTTTGTGTATTAGAGCGGGAAGAAACCATGCTCCAGAATAGAACAATAACTTGGGTGAAAATGTAGTGAAAACACTATACATCTGAGGAAGATACTTGGGAGTGGGAAGAGGTGATGATAGAAACATACCCATCATTATTTAGTGAATAAACAAAAATATCTGCAACAATGAGGAGAAAAATAGAAATAAATAAAAATTATTAGATGGGAGAAAAAGATCTAATAAAAGCCTCAATAAAGTGGAAAGTTACTGAGAATGGGTAAGAACAAAACTGGGCTGAGAAAAAGCCATTTTTAGAAGAAGGTTTTGTGGAAGAAACAAAAGAAAATCCTAGGATAAGGGAAAAAACATCCCAAAACAGCAAGACACTGTTATGGAAACAAGCTGAGGGAAAGCAAGCTTAAATAAGATATTCCTAGTGTGACAAAGGGGTTTTCTACACTAAGGACTAATTGGTCTCTTAACGGGAAGAGTTGTGGAACACGCTCGTGGTTGGGAGGTAAAATAGTCTTTATACAGTGGTATACAAATTTTGTAAAACTTTCTTTCTAATATGAACTCAAATTTTGTTTTACTGTTACAAGTTTATACTAAATATATAATTCAAATCAGAGGATAAATGAAAATTTTAACTAAGAAAATTAGGTTCTGTTATATGTCTTATGAATGAGATGTTATGTAAACTAAACCAATGGAATTATGTGTATTGTATAGTGTCCCTATTCAAAAATGTAATTTCCATATGTATTTGACAGATTATAAACTATAAATTAATATAGTTAAGTCTCATATTCTATTACGTAGGCTTAGTAGACTCTAGGGAATAAAGAAGAAGAATCTCTAAGCCCTTTACCAGGGTCTAAATTTGCTATTTAAATCAAAATCGAAATATGGAATTAAAATGAAAAGCAACATTATAAGTATAATAAACAAAGTTCATAATACAATAAGATGTATATCTGTAATAATTCTATGCTGATATAAAATTCAAATATGAATGTAAAAGAAATATTTGCATATATTTTCTCAAGGGAAAAAGTATATTAAACTAAGAAAAAATCAAATATAAGCCATAAATGTACCAACATAATATAGATAAATATAAAATCGATATTATCTCAATTTCATATGCATAAATGTCAATTCAAAATCCTCCGAAGGAATTGAAGATGAAACTGTTCAAAATAATTATATTTGAATTGTAAAATATGATGTTAAAACTACATTAGGGTCACAACCTTAGCAAAATGCTAAAAAAAAAAAAAATAATACATGCAGAGTGGAGTAGATTTTTGTAGTGTCTTCATTGGTCTGATGACCTGCCTGAAATTAAGAATATTGTCTGTTAGATACTCTAATTGATGACATATATGGATATCACAATTGTAGAAGTCATCATATCAAAGCTAAAAAAAGTAGTGAAATTGAAGTTAGAAATTGATTAACGAAGTTAGAAGATAAGAATTAAGAGTATATAAAGTGAGGAATGATACCTGGAAATTACTCTTCAAATTATGATTTTCTTCTTGTAACTACAATAAGAAAAACCATAAGAATAACTGAATAGAATCACATGAATAAAGACATTAAAGTATTAAAGTATAATTCTGAGTAAATTACAATTCAAACCTCGGAAAAGAGGTACTCGTAATGGAATAAGTGTTGAGCAAGCTTCAAAAATGTAAGATCTCCGCTTCCAGCATTTTTTTTTCTATTTCTGGAATTCATACCATTCATATGCAATAGACTTACTATGATTAATCACACTTTGACGAATACTATTTTACATATATTTTAGGTTATGTAATTTGATCTAATTAATTGTCGAATTCTCGTTCAATAATTATTTTCACTTTTATTTTACTCTTTGTATCCTTCGATCATAATTGAGAGATTGATGAATTTTCTATCATCACTCTATGGTCATGATTTTTATTACCTTTGACATATACTCTTTAGAAACATAATCCAATTTCATAATTCGAAGGAGTTTTTCATTTCAATTACTAACCTATTTATTTCAATAGTAATTTGTGACTTAATAGTTCAGTCCCACCCTTAACTCTTACCATTTAATTAATTTCCACTTTAATTATTCCTAAGTCTATCCACAAGCATATAAGCACTAAGATAAACTATTCAAAACTTCTGGATTAATTTTACCTTTATTAAGGAATTATGTTACCTTTCTAAAGGGTGACACTTACTTCCTTTTGGCATAGAGTTATATTTACATACGAAACCTTCTCATCGAACTTACCTTTCAATTTGGCCTCGTCCAAAGAGGTATCCATAATAAATAGAATAACCATATATTTAATTGTCCACTTTAAATTTGGCTTTTTATGATATCATTATGAACATATAAAATCACATATGAATCTCATATGCACTGAAACACGTTAATCAATTTTATGTGCCTTCCACGTCACTCACTATAGTCCTAACATTGGATATGCAACGGTTTGGAAATTACAAATGTTTTAGTGATACCCTGGCTCTGTATGATGTTACACCAGCACTCTGGATCATATTTTCGTCGGGATCTTGGTTCATTTCATTCACAGTACCACTGTCACATGGGTAATTCTGTTGATGATTGAACCCTTCAGCTACGCGTGCAATTCTCCAGCGTAGGATCTCCTCCACATGGACTATGATGATATCATCATGATTGGGTTAGGTTTTCTTTTAATATTTCGTTTTTCTATGTCTCATTCGACCATTTGTCTTTGCTACCCATCGGTCTCTCGGCTCCACAACCATTTTCATTTCATTCAGAGAGGAGATAACCAGTTTATGGCATAAAATTCAAGCTCTTATATCTTCTCAAAATTCTTAGGTAATACGAAGCTTCCCCTTGTTTTTAACTCTATTGCATGAATTGAACTTACAGGTTCTGGCCTTTTTGGTTTCGTATTTATCTAAATAATTATTTGATTTATTATCATCACTAAAATCGATATGTCTCTCCGGCATGCGGAAATGGTTTCTTTTCTTCTACAGTTGGGATTACGTAATTGGAAGAATCTCCTTTGGCTTGCAGAGGCAGTAAATCTCCTCTGTGCACACTTCTCCAATATGCTTATGCGTTTAGATACTGTTTCACAATTGGTTGAGTGTATTAATTTTCGATTTTTTCCATTGATCCTAGTTCTGGTTTAATTTGGTCCTCTTTTTATTTCGATTTATCCTTTTAATTTATGATTGGCTAATGTGTTTTAGTTTAAATGTAGGTGAGAAGTTTACAGTGGAAGAAGCATTCTGCAACTCATGGAATTGCCCCACTGCTTATCTTAATTTGCATTTTGAACTTTCTTCTCAGGTAAGTGTTATACCTTTATAACACTTTTTCCTTTCTAAATTAAAATGAGGGTTTCTAATTTTTTTTCTAAAAATCATTTCCCTTACAGTTGACTCTTCTCCATTCTTATAATCGAGTCCCTACGTTCCCATCATTAATACCCTCAGGTATACAAATTGATTTTCTTACCATCCCATATTTTTGGTTTAGCATTTTTCGTAGGCTTTTGGACTAAAATGTAAATACATCTCAGAGCTAAGAATTTCGATTTTATTCTGAGTTAGTAATTCTCGTCCACCGTTTTGCAATCTCCCAGACTTCTACGATGTCATTCATTTCGTCTACGTAGAATATTAATGGACTCAACTTGTTTGTATAATTTATTCGTAGTATTTCTTGTTTGTCATGATTTCATTTTTTTTTTAATTTAAATTATTGGTACTGCGAGGGGCTAATGATTTGTTTCTCTAAATTTTACAAACATTTCAAAATTCTATGTTTCTCCATTATGACTTGTTCCACCATCGAGTAAATTAAGGTAAGAATCTTCTGGGATTATTTTAAATTTTCTTGTTTATTTGGTTCAACATATTCTTCATATTGTTGACTTACAATTGTCTTCTACTTTCAGTTTTACTTCTCTGTGACTATCAATAAGGTAATTAATACCTATTATTCTATTATTATCTATACTTTCAATTTTTTTTGATATTATTTAAAATCTATGTACCATTACTAATGCCTTACCTTATATTCTGTGCAGGTAATGTCTACCATAAGGCCTAGCTTTCCCACTTTGGTTAGCATTATATATATCCAATAGGCACATAGTAATTTCGGGTTTCCTTTTCAAGGTTGGCCCAGTAACCTCCTTGGGGACTTCTTTTATTATACATCTATATAATTTAATAGAGATTATGCACTTGCGATTTATGGGACAGGGTTCCTCAATTTTGTATAATTAATTGGACATAATTTGAATTGGACATTATATGTATATGGATATAAATCCTTTGCATGTATATAACTCAATATATTTTAATATATTCTTTCCTCCAGTATTGAAGTATGTTTACATTCCATATGTGCTACATTTTCTAGAATCTGTGTTTCAATTCTAGTAATAATTTTTTGAATTCCTCCTTGAAATTATTACAGAGTATAATGTCTTAGTTAAAGTATCAAGATATTCAGTTTCTACCACAACAGAAGATTTATTCCAATTTTCTCAATTCACATTAACTATTACACATACTTGTTTTTCATTCTACACTAGTTTATTTACAAAATTTCATGGTTAGTAAAATAATACTAAGGTACTTATATTCTTCCTAACCAATTCTGAAAGTTCACCTAACCTTAAATTTAAACTTACTTTAAGGTTTAGACATTCTGAGAGTTGGTGCTCTTCAGATAATTATATGTGCAACAATACAGATTTATGTTATATTTATTATAGATTATTCTGTTAAATTCACATATCTAACAGTCCACAACAAATTAGAATTTTTAACATTATTTTCATAAACAGAACATAATTCTAAACAAATCTAGCTAATTATTCACCACTAATTAACTTCACTATAATCACACAATTACAAGTCAAATTGAATTAAATTGTGCTTACTAATTATGGTAGACTATTTTCCACCAAACCTATAAGCTCTTTCTCCACAGCTCCCCTCAAGTAGAGACCAAATATTCTAGCAGTAGACAACCTCTTGTCTACCCATAATTTGCTTATTTAAGCCTGTGTTGCCATCAACTTGCTTCCATAACTACGTCCAATTAATCAGGATGTTGTTTTCCTTTTTGCCTGAGATTTCCTTTTGCTTCTTCCACAAAGTACTTTAAAACTACCTTTTTCCCCTTTCTATTTTTATTCCACCTCTTCTTAGTAACTTTTCTCTTTCCTAGGTTATCGTTTTAGAATTTTAACTCCAATCTAAAATTCAATATTTAATTTATTTTCTCCAAAGATTTTTAGAGAACTGGAAAAGTCTTGGGAACCTTATCCATTCTCATGGATTTATATTTCTGATCTCTAATTAAACTATAGTCTTTGCACAATTAATTTTATTTTTATTTCATTAAGTTAAAATAATAAAATATATCAACAATAAATGTTTTCCCTTGGGTCCACTTTATCCTTTAGGATTGTTCAACTGTATAATAAAAGAAAAAAAACTTCGGACATTACAGAAAAATGATGATAATATGAGTAAGAATTATCTAAGTGAGTTTCAAAAAATTTAGAGATAAAGTTAAGGACAAAGGATCCAAATTTTATGTGATTACCTTTTGAAATTAATGAATTCCGGTTACATATAAATATAAGGAAAGGATATGCAAACTGAGTATATGGAAGGCTATTCTAATAACCTATGTAAATACTAATAATAATACTTAATCTGTGAGAAGTAATACATAAGACGAAAATATGAATATCGATTTCTGAGATTGACAACGTATTCGAATTTCCATTAAGGAAATACATATATGCCAAGTTACAAAATTTAAATGAAATTAGAAATTACCATCTATTATGAATGATGCTCAAATATATGAATATGATTAAAATAAAGAAATAAAACTATCCTGAGTTATTCCTTAAATTTAACGAGGCTACAGGTTATAGGAAATTAATAACTTAGCATTTAATACATGTTGTAATAAACATAAATCTGGAAAAGAGAAATAAGTCCAAAAAATTTAAATGCAAATTCCTTATTTCAGAATAGGAAACATAGTTTTGGAATCAACTATTGAATGGGTTTTAATACAGGTAAAATTCATACAATTGTAGAAGTAAAACAGAGAAGTTATTGCATAATTATTACTCGTATATAGATGTAATTATATAGGGACATCCTAATATAAGAACACACAAAACTATTATTCTCCTCATATACGTAGAGGCAATGTATGATCATAACCAAGAGTATACTAGAAAATTCATTAATTATGATGTATAAATTAATTAACGGAACTTGTGTGAGTTCAAAATTAAAATGAAATATTTCTCACGCAATCTAGAGATTAGAATATTTGCGATGAATAAAATACCAATTCAGAGACATAGGGGTATAATTCTTTCAGATGCGTAAAAAAATAATGAAAGTGAAAAACATTGTAAATTCTCAATCACGATAAGATGTCATATTAAAAAAACATTGTAAATTCTCAATCACGATAAGATGTCATATTAAAAATGAATATAACGTTATAAATAATTAATTCTCTGAAAATGGAATATGGATAGGAGAGCATGCATGTATACAAAGTAACTTAATTCACTCGTAAATTTATAGTATGTCTAATGGATAAAAACACAAAACCAGAAATTGTGGTTATAAAATATAATTGAGAACTGAAATTAACAACTTTATATTAGGTATGTGGGATTATCTCTGGAATATGGAGATTTTTTACATAAACCATTCCTTAAGAAATAGGGGAAGGTGAGTAGAAATAAAATTGACAGTTCATAAACAAAAACCCATAATGAAAAATTTTGGGATTTTGCATTAAAACAGAGATTAAAATTTAATGAAAAATAATTATAATGAAATAGGAGAAAATATCTGTGGGAAGTACCAAAAGGAGAGAACGTATTCGAGAATGAATTACCTTGGGCTGAAAATTATCCGAATTCAGGTAAGAAGTAAGAAAATCTTCACTAACGATGATTTCGAAAATTACAGTAGAAATTTTGAGGGTATGAATACCCACCTATAGACATCAAAACAAATACATAAGTCGAACTGAATATATAATGCAAATTAAGGGAGGGAAATCTCTGTATCGAACTTACCATAATAGAAAATTTCTGGAAGTTCAATATGCTGGTTGAGGGAGATCCTGCGTATGAAACCAAAATAGAGCAATGACTATGCAAATCATTAATAAAAAACCAAATTCAAAACGCATTAAACCCTTTTTTTTCATAACGAAATATAATGGTAGTTGAATTAAAAATATTGGTTAAGGAGTAGAAGACTAATTACATACAAGGCGATGAAGATACCTCGATAACGAACAAAAATGTGGACGACAATTTTAGACCCACTGAAGAATCTAACAAGATGAAATATTTCCAACTAGACTACAATTTAGATAGTCATATTCGTGACGAGGGGAGATGGACAATGCCTTCCATGGTGCTGGTCGAAGAAACCTTTCTTACCAGTGTGAAAATCACCATAGTTCCGCAATCTAAGAATTCTACTATCTGAGAAAAAGAAAATCAAAATGAAATGGTCAATGACCGGGAGGAGGGGGTCATCCAAACACATTAGGGTTCTAGTTGAAATCTCCACCGTCCATGTAACTAATATCTAGCATACAAGTGGTCGCGAGAGGTATGGTAACCCACGTGCAGCCATTTGGAGAAAGCAAAAGAAATTAAATTGCAGGATAGTGAGATAAGGAGAGCATATGGAATTTAAAACCTAAGTTAAAGATATTCTTGCTAATATTGGGATAGGGTATCATAATTATTAAAGTGAGAAACCATATAAATTACCCATCATTAAAGCATATTAAATCTAAACACACTTGTATAATTAACAACTGGTGGAATCGTATTACACCATGGTAATCAAAGCAATCTACACTTTGATAATTACCAAAATTAGAAGTGTATTTCTCTAAGGGGTGACTACAGGTCTCGTTGATAGGTTTTATATTTCCATGTTGGTAGAATTTAGAGGGTTATATTAGTAAGTTGTGGATTAGAGTTAACTTGTGGAATGTGGAAATGCTCAATAGGGAAATGTAATAATACTCAAATCTATTCAAGACTATAGAAATTGAAATGGTAGTTCCAATATAAATCTTAAGTTTAAAATATCCGAACACGTTCTATAAACTAGAAAAAATTAAATAATTCTTAAGATATGGAAAACAAAGACATACATTATAATGACTGCCATTGCGGATGTAGTAAATGAATAATTACACTGTAAGGGGTTCCTATTTGAAAACAACTCCCCTAGCTGCCATTGTGTCCGTGTTTGAGTCATTGGATCAAATGTTAGACGATTGAAATGTCTTAGTCCATTAGATTCACAAGTAAATAGTTTTTTATATGTTTATTATAATGTTGGTTTTTTTCCTTTTAATAAGTTAGATTGAATTTAAGTTTTGGTGACTTTTAAATTAAAATGTTGTTATTAAAAATTTGTTAGATTTTAATCTCAATTTAACATTTTGACTATGTCAAATTACAAAAAAAATAAAATAAAAGTAATTAAATAAAAAGATTGACATAATGTAATGAGCATTTTAACTAGATCAAAATACAATAAAAAATAAAAGTAATAATAAACTATAAAAACATCCCATGGTATTGACCCATGGTATTCATGTGGAATGTAGTTTATTTAAAGAAGGAAATTAAGATGGCCTAAATCAATCTTAACTATAGATCTACCAAAAGCCAAGAGGGATCATATGTCTTGATATGAAAAACTATTTTAGAGTAAAAAGAACATTTTAACTAGGTCAAAATACAATAAAAAAATAAAAATAAAAATAATAAAATAATAATAAACTACTATATGCATCTAGGTGATGTCAGTTTCACCTAGATGCAAACCTCTTTTAGAGTAAAAAGAGAATTGATCCATTGATAAATAATATAGAACTAAACTAATTATTTAATAAAACTATATTTAAATGTTTATAACCATTATTCTTTTAAAATTGTAAATTATCTAAATTTTCATACATCGAAATATACATAGTTTTTCTTGTTCTATATTAGTTTTGTTACAACTATTTTATTATTCCAAAAATACATGGTTTTTTTTGTTATATAATATTTCTGTTACAACTATTTTATTATTCATGAGTAGTATTTCTTAATATATAGAAAATTAAATTAATGGTGATTTTTTTAAAAATATGTGATCTTTTTTAAATTGCCAAATTATTTCATAGGACATGATTTATCTTAAACAATAATGATGATTTTTCATAATTTTCATTTCTTAAATAACACTAAATTTACCTTTAATTACTTAATTGTAATAGTTTCTAACTACATAATAGTTTGTAACTATATACATACTCTTTTGGATTTTTTTTGTTAAAGAATATCAAATTTCTTCAGTTCTAAAAAACTATATACATATCTTTAATTACCTGGTTGTAGTTAAAAAGTATTACATGTTTTTTACTTTATAATCATAAACAATTTTAATTTTATATGATGTCAAACTTACTAAAATTTTTATTCTGTAATTTTAAACAAAATTTTTCACTACATAATTTTATCTTTTATAATTTTTTATTTTTCAATTCCAAACAAAACTTACAAAAGAAAAAACCCATTCAGTCCTTACTGTAGATTATAGTTTTACAAAATTGACACTTTGTAATTAACAATAGAGTAAGTTGAGACAACCCTAAGAGTTTTTTTGTACAGGTTTTATCATAACCTTTCCCTCCATCCAACATATATTTCAGAGTCTTCTAAAGAGAGAGTATATTATAGTTTATAACCTGATCCACAATCAAATAAAATAGCTAGGGATATCACAAGTTATTAGTTTATAACCTGATCCACAATCAAAGAAAATGGCTAGAAATGTCACAAGTTATCATTCACACAATGATATATTGACATTATCAGTTGAAATGGATCCTACTAGATGCATGGTGGCTAGAGACACTAAATAATTCAAAATACATATCTCTTATGACATCCATATTGTCTACAAACCATCCAAATTTTCCATCTTATACAACAATTTTTAACAATAAGCGCTCAGTTTACTCTCCAATTTTCAAAAACCCCACCCATACTAGGGAGATCACAGTGTAAAATCAATTGTCCTTGTGGATTTTTTGAAGGGTTCATAAACAAAACACACAACCAGAAATTCAGTATTGTGGTATAATAACTGATTTTTGAATCATTGTGACAAACAAAACATCACAGTAGCTCACAGACTATATCTAATGCTATAAGGATCTGAGATGGTAACAATGTTTTGAATCAAGATAACTAGGTGACAACCAAAAATAAGTTGTTGCCACAAGCAAACAGTCACAACAACTCACAAAATATATCCAACGTTCCAACAAACCCCATACATAGTGATGGACCTCATCGAAATTTTAGTTCACATAGAACACCACCCTAAGAATCCTATACTCTCGATCAATTTAGAATAACCTAATATGTCTATATTGGATATCGAGGTGGGTGGTACAATAATTGAGGACGGTTCTTAAAGGGTAAGGGAATTTAGATACTCTACCCTTCGACCAAAGCTATAAAAAGTGAGACTTGTAGATTATAGTTTTACAAAATTGACACTATTTGATTAAGAATAAGTTACAAACATGGGGTATTTAAAAAGTAGTAAGAGGAAGGTACATGAGGGCCATGGTAATTAATGTGATTATTTGTAATATTTTTATTTAAAACAGTAATTTGTATTTGTATTTTTTTAAATAAATATTGTTAAATGTTTTGTAGTATTTTTATTTAAAATAGTAATTTGTATTTGTATTTTTTAAATGAATATTATTAAATATGTAATTGAGTAAAATGTATTAAATTGATATTCTAATTTGTAAGATATTTATTTAAAAAATTCAAAGTATGGTGAGTTTTGTTTTATTAAGATTTACTCTAGATGGGCATAGAATGAGTCCATCCCAAGTCCCAAACAATATTCGTCTTTCTCTTGATATTCTAGCTTGCACCTTGACACTCCTCCTCTCCTTCTCATTGCACAAATTTAAACAATGAGGCACAAGGTAGTTGTTTCATATAGGAACATTTAGATATGATAAAACAATGTGATACTCTATTGTAATTTTCTCTACAAATGTGATGGGAAATGTGCCCTAAATGTTGACAATTTCATGGTTAATGTAGTATAAGCTACATGAAAATTTATAGCCTTGTATACAAGATCAAGAAAGCTATGCCCAATATCCAACACCATAGAGAAAGACATGTTCACCAATTCAACAATTGCTTCCAAATCTCTGAGTACTAGAGTTTTTTTATCAATAAACTTTTTTTTACTACTCTTGAACTGATGAAAGCCATCGTTGTTGGATATAGCAGCATTTAGATCTGATAAGAAAAGTGTGATATTTCGTTATAATTTTCTCTAAAAATGTGTTGGAGTTTTTTTCTCAATAAAGTTGCTTTTACTGCTCTTAAGTGATGAAATACATCGTTGTTTCATATAGGAGCATTTATCTCTGATAATAAAAGTGTGATATTGTGTTATAATTTTATCTACAAATGTGTTGGAATTGTTTTCTCAATAAACTTGTTTTTACTACTCTTAAGTGATGAAATTCATTGTTGTTGCATATAGGAGCATTTAGCTCTGATAAGAAAATTGTGATACTCTATTATAATTTGCTCTACAAATGTGATGGAAAGTGTGCCATGAATGTTGGAAATTCCATGGTTAATGTAATATAAGATAAATAAAAATTAATTTCTTCTACAAAAGATCAAGAAAACTATGTCGAGTAGCGAACACCATAGAACGAGACATGTTCGCCAATTCCATAAATGCTACCAAATATCTCTTGCTGTTGGAGCTATTTTCTCAATCACCTTATTTTTACTGCTCTTGAAGTGATGAAAGCCACCTCTCCCTACATTTTTTACTGTCTGCAGAAAGAACAAAAAAAATAAACTTCATATCAGCGATACTGAAAAAGCAATAACATGGAAGACACGAGTGACATGAGTGGTAAAGAACAATGTAATATTTTGAATATTTTCAAATATCACAAAGAAAATAATACATAGGTGGCTCAGTAGGAATTGATCAAGATTAAATATGGAGGAGCTACACCAAAACAATCTTTGATTTTGAAGGTAGAAAATCACAATCTATTTCTTTATTCATGAGGCATTCATGTTGGCATGATCAGACAAGGTATTTAACTTAACATCAACATAGGCCTCATGTTTTGTAAGGCTCAAGGAAGCAGTATTGCATTAAGATTTCACTACCTACTTCCATGGAAGAAAATTTTTATTTTCATTCCTCCACGATGGCTCCTTCTCTGCAACATCATATTTCTTCTAGTCTACTCTTTCCTATCCTATTTGCTTACGACGTTTCTTTTGCAACATGTGGTGCAATTTCTAGTTATGTTGAAATTATACAAGTACAATTACTAAAATGATAAAATGAACCAGAAATAGTATCGACAAAAGATTAAAAAAAACAAAAAAAAACAAAAAAAAATAAATAAATAAATAATTGGTTAGTGAGAGTTTTTACGATAGCAAACCACTCAAATATTTTCATATGCCAACAAAGTCGGTTCATGAAGAAAATTTTTGCAATAAAAGAAGGATATATATATATATATATACGGAAAAAATGTCCGACATTATTTCAATTCAACTTTGTGATGTCCAACGTTATTGGGGAAATGTTAATTGGGTCGAGACGACATCAAGTATCACTCCTATTTACTTCTTGAACCTAATTTTTAATTTAATTTATTTTAATTTTTAAAATTTTTATAATAGTTTGTTAATTTTAAATATTAATTTTATTTATTGTTAAGTTTGCTAATTTTTAAAATTAATTAATTAATTAATTTTAATTTTAAGTTTTTATTAGAGTTTATTATTTTTTATGTTTATTAGTTTTTGTATGGTCATCCAATAACATTAATTTTATATCACTTTATAGGTTTTTTTTTGTGGGAGTGAAATAATATTAATTTTATATTAATTTATAAGTGCTTGTTAGTTAAAAGAGAAAATTATATTTTAATTTACGTTTTTATTTTAATTATAAATAATTCTTATGAAATTTTTTATTTATTCTTTTAAAATGAATAGAATTGATAAGATCAAATATTTTTTGGTAGATGATTATTTTTTCCTTCACTCACTAGACATTTAAATTAATTTTAAAAGAAAACAAATTAAATTTCTTATTAGCTAAAATGACGTTGTTTAAATTATAATTTTCTATGATTAGAGTGGTTTAACCAATACTGTGTAAAGGTTAGGTATTCTCACAATATGCTTTGTTCAAACCTACCCTCCTAACCACTAACTTGATTCATAATTATCATTATATTTGATCATATGGCCTACTCAGATCTACCCTGATGACCACTATGTTTTCATATCCTTGGCTCATTATCTTGTCACCAACTAAAACTTGATGCCCTATGCATCATTCATTCATCTGCATCACTAACCACCTCCCAATACAAAGAGAGTGACGTATGGCTATTCCATCCCTCTTAACTATCTAACTAATGTGTTTCATTCCACGTACTACTATGAACCTGGTATATTATAGATTTATAGACTAGATGAACTGTTTTGGATAGAAAAATGAAGTAATATCCTTGCTGCACAATACACTAAAATTTAAAGTAGTTATAGGTGTAAAATAAACAAAAATTTTACAAATAAATCAACAATCCTTCATGAATCGCTACATGCATCTCTCCTCATCATGCTTGCGATTAGATTTTGAAGCAATTTTCACTTGAACTTGAACTCATCAAGCCCTCTCTCTTTTCCAGCCATACATTATCAACATATATTCAAGAGTGTTCCATGTTTATATGAATGGTTATTTCCTTCATTGTATATATACATGACATTGGGTGAGAGGAATTTTCTTGTGTACCTAGGAACAAGATTTGTAAACAAGAAAAGAGTAGCGATTAATCCAAATCCCCCAACTTTTTAATTTTGAATTGATAATGCTACAACCTTAATAACTATTGTTTTTTAATTTATATTTAGATGTAAATTCATGGTTTTAATTTCATTAAGCTTTATTTGAAATAGATATTTTTAATAAGAAATCTTTAACCAAAGAAGAAAACCAAAGTTGGAGATAATGAAACTTACTTGCACATCCATGGAAGGATAAATATGAGTAGGCGAGGTTGTGTTAGCAATTGGCATAAAATTCATAAATCACATTAGAATTTTCATTTATAGGGTAACACTTAACCCCTCTATCTTCCCCTTGTATCCTCACTTGAATATGGTCTGATTTTGATGAGTTCACATTAATAAAACTCATTTGGTATTGTTTCTGCATATTTTTTCATCCTTGCTTCCCCCACCTTCTATTTTCTATGCTTCTAATGATGGGATTGAGTCAACAAGGTAAGATTTGTATAACTTCGTTACTAGAGAAAACTAAGATCAATATTGGTAACGAACATGAATCTTCGTCTTTGATGGAACTTCAGTCATAGAGCTATAGATAAGGATTTTTAGGGTCAACAAGCTAATGCAACTAGAATGTATCCCGCCAGATATTTTTCTGCTGAAATAAATGTTGTTGGCTTTTAGATAGCTACTTTTGCATCTTCTTATAGATAAAATGAAATTGAATTTGCATCGATTGGTGAATATGAACAAACGAATTAGCCATTTATTATACCTCACACTATTCATGCTAGATCATTAGTTGGTTCACTAATTTCAAGTACTATAGAGCCCTCCCTTTATCCGTAAAAAGTAAACATAACAGTCAATTCTAGAGCACACTTCATTAGCCAAGCTAATATGAGTAGGAAATAACCAACCTTGTTATTGTAATATCCCTGGCTTAATCCACCATAAAAACTCTCATAAAATGAGGGTTCTTTAATAATTAAATATTATTTACTCTTATATTGATATTACATGAAGAATATTTTTGTAATTCTTAATTTTAAGATTATTGAAAGAATTATTTCTTTATTATTTTATATAGAAAAATTTGTATTATTCTATAGAAATAAATTATATTTACAAGTTGGTATCTTTTATGATTTTAGAAATAATGAGTAATAGATTTGGAAAAAGTATGGATAAGTGATATTTTTCTCATAAGGAAAAAGCAAATCTACCTTTAAAAATAAAAGCATGAGAGATTTATGGAGTGCTTTTGTGATTTAGGAAAAATCAGATTTATGGATGCTTTATGGAATGCTTTTATGATTTAGAAAAGTTGGAATGCTTTTATGATTTAGAAAATATGGAATTCTTTTATGATTTAGAAAAAAAATGGAATAATTTTATGTTTTATAAAATCGATTCCATTCTATTAATTCTATTTATTATAAGCCTATGAGAGAAATAAAAGATGGGAATGGGAGAATACATGGGAAATGGAGCCAAGGAAGAGGAATAGAGTATTCCAAGAATGCATCAAGAGATAAGTAACCATATTCTTTGAAAATATTTCTGTTTGCATATGGGCCATGATGATATAATGATTGAATTTATTTGCAACAAAAAGTTCATGTGATAAATAATTAAGATTAATTCTTGAGTAAACCTCTATACAATTTTGTGAATAGAGGAATAAGTGTTTTATTGATTGAATATTTGATGTGTTGTGAATTGATAAAAGCTTTTGAAGGCTAAATAATCCTGTGAATTTCATGAGTTATTGGAAACTAGGGTCAAAATAACCCTTTATATCTCCCAAAATTGGATAGATATTTAAAAAGTGAATGAGGTTTTTGTACAAGAGGATGTTATGACAAAAAGACTCTTTCAAATTTTAAAAATTCATTTCCCATGTCTCGAAAACCATGTCCTAAATTGATTAAAAAAAAGGGAATTATTTATTATTTAAATATGGAAAAATGAGCCCCAAAGATTCATTTGAATCTTCCAAACCGTAACAACTATGTAAAACCTGAGAGGGGTTATTTTTAATTAACCCATTAGAAACAAAAACCTCTTTGGGTTTTCTAAAAGTCGTTTCATTTGGCTGGAAACCGTGTATAAATTTGATGACAAAAACAGGAAATTATTTAATATTTAAATCTGGAAAAATGGACATCAAAGATTCATTTGAATCTTAAACACCATGACAGCTGTGAAAAAAATGATAGAGGTTATTCTTATTAAGTCTGTTCCAAACAAAAACCTCTTTTGGTTTTCTAAAATTCATTTCCATATGTTCGTAATACATGTCTAAAGTGGATGACTAAAACAGGAAAAATAGTGTAAAACATAGTGCTTACATTTCATTTTTCAATGAGAAAAGAATAATTGTTTATGTACATAAGACATAATAATTATTTTGATGATTATTTACGACGAATTAATTTATATAATTACCAAGTATATGGATTAAAAGTTTTAAAGAGAAATATTGGGCTCTTAGAGAGTATGTGGTTAGGTGACATGAATAATATTTAGTATATTTGATCTACTAGAAATTATTATGTGATTTTACATACATGAGGAGTTTGAGTCATGTAAAAAGATATAAATAACTTATGTGAATGGTAGCTCACATAAAACCTTTGCGTAAAAGGTAATTGGTTGTGTTATTTGAGAATGATTTGTTATTCATGATATTTATGCAGGAAATATTACAAATCTCTATAATATGTGAAATGATAAGAAAATATTATCTATTTCATGCATAATAGCTATTGAGTTATCTATCTTTTGGAAAAAGAATAATTAAGGTGTTAAATTCCTTGAAAAATAAATATATATAATCGTATGCAAGGAATCAATTATTGGGTTAGGACTCTTTAAAAGTAATAGAAGAGAAAAATATATCCTTGTATGCATTATTGGACTAGATTCTTAGAGTGGAAAAATAGTAATCACATGCTTTATTATGTAAGATTATTTAGATAAACATATATATGCTTGGATGCATGGAAAAAGTATAGTTTTGGGATTAGATCTTTTGGATGAAAGGGAAATTTCCCTTTGCATGCATGGAAGAACGAGTGGTATGCGTTTGACCCCTTGGAAAAGAATGTGTTTATTTTTCCATGAAATATGTATTTCGTTTCTTTTGGAAAGAAATATATGTTTTACATGCAATAATAAAAAGGCTATGTTATTACATGCACAAAATTATAACTAGTATGTTAACTTGGTTTGAAATAAAGCTCGCATTGTTATAAGTATAGCCAATGTGAATAGCTCTTGTGTGGTAAAGATGTCTTTGGAAAAGAACATGCATTCATATGCATAAGTATAGAATTTATTGTGTTAATCTCTTTGGAAAAGAAAACATAAGAGTAGGCAAAAAGAAAATAGCTTGTTGGGATAGTTATCTTGAAAGCTTGTTATGCATTTTCATGCACAATATTATTATATAGTACAATAGGTTATCTTTCCTTTGGGAATAATATGAAAGTGCATGCAAGATTTTGTTAGCGGTTGTTAAAAATATGATGCTTGATAGTGATTTATTTGTTACTAATGCATGTCAAAGGATGTTAAAGAAGGAATTTCATGTCCACTTTGTTATGTTCTATACATGCATACAAATATTTGTTGAAGTGTCACAAATAGAGATTGATTATTGGTTTATTAATATTTTATTTAATCATGATATCAAGTGTGTTGATGACAACAATGGCAGTAAAGAAGAATGACTTGAGAAAATGATTTTTTAAGTTTAACATTGTGGAAGATAAAGAGTTGTTAGTTTGTGAAGGTTTAGTAATTCCAACTGCAAGATGACCCACTGAAGGAAACAACCTGACTACAAATATTGAGACTGAGGATTCGTGGGAAAATGGTATCATGATGATTGTAATAGCTTATAGCTAGTTATGTTTCATTTAATATTATTTTTATATGTAATTTTTATGAAAATGGTCAAGGGATGGACTCCCTTATAACCATTGAGTGAGGGGTGACAACCGTCACGAGCGTTTAATAATAAAATTAAACATTTTTTGGTTTTCACCCTACGGGGTTTCCAGGGTATATCGGTGTCTAAGGATGTGATTATTCATTGTGTCATTTTCTTGATGTTAATTTATTTCATGATGTGATGTTTATATTATCAATTAGGTGATGTAGTATTTGAGTTAAAATGATCATGGGATCGATGCATAGTTATAGCAGGAAATTTATGTTTGCATTGTTATAGTAGGAAATTTAAGTTAATATGCTACAAAAAGGAAAATTAATGGGTTTGTAACTCACTATGATTTTTTTAAATGTTTTTTTAAGTGATGATGATGGGTATTTAAATGGTTAATTTGGAAATACAGAAATTAATTTATAATGTTACACATTCGTAAATGTTGAAAACAATTCCTAACTCCATGCATTTTCCTGCGAGGTTATCGGGGTATGTTACAAATGGTATCAAAGCAAAAGGTTGCAACACTGACACCTTTTGGGAATCATTATGAAAAGAAGTAGAGGTATGATGCTAGTGTGCATCATCTCAGGTATGATTTTAATTAAACTTGTAGTATACTATAATTAACATGAGATGCATGATGCCTGATTAATGACCGCATGAAAGAGTAGAAATTTATAATGTTTCTTTACACGTTGTGTTGTTGAAATTTGAATATGGACATGGATAAAGGACAATAAAATCTCTATTGTACCTATGAACCATCCTGAGCACTCACTGGTTATAGTTTAGAATAATTACTAGACTTTGCATGCATAATATTAGAAAAATGATTATGGTGCATAAGAAACAAAAGTGGAAAAACATGGCTAAAGTTACCATGCACTGCCTGTGAAGAATGAATACATGTTGACCCTAAAGAGGAAAATGGAATGTTGAAATATATATATATATATATATATATTTCAGCGAAACTCTTTAGTTGTTAAAAATAAGCAACGAGTGAAGTAGAACTCACATAGTGAAATTAAAATCAAGAAAAAATCATAGTAGCATAATTGTGGATTCTCTTTCTTCATTTAGAGTTGTAGACAAAAGTTTACATTCCATGTGTTCGACAAAAAGTGGTAATTGAGATCCACAGTTTTGTTGTTTTAAATAATTGCATCTGTGGAAGTTTTGGATGTAATTAATCTTAACATCAAGGGATTTTCATACCTTGAGATCATTTAACCCTCATGTTGATTCTAGGAAAGAGTTATTTTTAGACTTGGATCCATAATTTGGTCGATTATTTTTATTAGACGCTCCTGTAGGGATTGTTGGTTGTCTTATTGGAAATTTTTTTACCATTGATGATATTAATATGATTCATGTTATTCTATAAATTCTACTTTAACTATCTCTTTGATAGTTTAAACATATTTATGGAAATTTATTTCATTTCTGCTAACTAGTCCCTCAATGGCGCTAGATTGTATGCTTGCAAAATATTTGGTAGAATGTCTTATTGACCATAGATTACATGCTTGCAATTTTTTGTTATAATTCCAAGATGGATGTATATTGCATGGTTGCAAATTGTTTGTTGGAATGTCGAATTGGTTGTAGATTTCATGCTTGCACACTATTTGATAAAAGTCTACAGTGGTTGTAGATTTCATGATTGCAAATTATTTTCCCAAAATTCCTCAATGGTTGTTGCTTACATGGCTGCTAGTTTTCAACGGGACTGTTAGTTCTCTACAATATTGATGGTTGATAAGGTGAGACCTTAAATAAAGTATAATGCTATGGTATGCAAGATACGTTAATGTCATTTTTCTAAGTTACATGATTATTATTATGTGGAAATTTGGAATGTATACCACCTCTATTACATGTGATGAATTGTTGTCAATGTACTTTGATAAATCGTGGGACCCATGTTGGGGGTTAAGTATAGATGCGTGGTCTATATAAATATTATTTTTCTTTAATGATAATATGAAAATGGATCATTATGTAAATTACAATGGATTTGTAGAGATTGACTATTTTTAGACATTGAATTATTATTGGATTCAATGGATATGGAAATCATGATGAGGCTGATGTAATGAGATAATATTTTATTTTATTATTGAGTTAATGAATACATTGGTTGGGGTATTCAGGAAATAACTCTAGATATTTAGAAGAATTCTTGTCAGCTTATGAAAAACTATTGGTGGTTATGTTCAGCTTGGACCTTCCCTAAAAGTCTCCTAAAATCCCTAGGAGAAAATAATAAAGAGGAAATATTAACATAATGGGAGAGAAATATTATGTTAATTACTTAGTTGGAGATACATACTAAGTGGGGTAAAATAAAGCATAGCAGGAGAGAAATGAATGCTTTAAATAAAAGGAAGAGTATCTTTTTCGAAAAATATAAAACAAAAAGGCCTAGGCAAAAAGGTTGGCAGACCTTAAACTAGGATGCTGCTAAAAATATGCTAAGAAGAAAGCACCAAGGAATCAATGAGGTTGTTGATTCTAGTGGCAAGTAGATCTTAACTCGTTGGGTAACTATTGGAGATAGTTCATGGTTAGGTGGAATATGCTCGGTTCCTCAATAATTTCCAAAAATTAACTACGGTTAGATGAAATTATTTCTATGCTCAAAATTATCTAAATACGTTGGATGTGATAATAAATTGTAAATTTCATGTCTCAAAGTTGTTGCATGTGTTATAGTTTTCCATGCATGATATATAAAATTATCTTAGCAATAATTTCGATGAATTAGGTTGTGTTTGTAGGCTTTTATGAGTAAATGAACATGTCAGATATGACTTATCTATATGCATGCATAAAGGAAATTAATTGAAATATATAGGCATCTGAAATAACTCATGTTAGATAAAATAATGAGTTATTGAATTTTAAATTCCTGACACACTAGAGGAAAATGGCCAGAGATTACTGCCATGAGCTTGAATTTGAATGAAATTACTGTGGGAGAGAAAGACAGTAATTTTCAAAGGAAATGGTTGGAGATAAATACCATGATTTTGAATTTTATTGAAATTATTGTGGGAGAGAAATACGGTAATTTTCAAAAACATTAGTGGGAGAGAAAGACTAGTGTAACTCCTAGATAAAATACAGCATGCACTTGATAGATTTTTTATTATCCTTTCGATGATTAAAGGACTAAGTTCTCCTTGAGTTTTTGTGGAAGTATTATGATTTAAGTATTATTTTACATTTCTTGAATAATTGGTAATGAAAATTAAAGGTTAATGTTCCAACAAGAGAAGAACATTGAGGATGATGTTCTCTTTAAGGGGGGGGGTTTGTAATATCCCTGGCCTAAGCCACCGTAAAAACTCTCATAAAATGAGGGTTCTTAAATACTTAAATATGATTTATTCTTATATTGATATTACATGAAGAATATTTTTGTAATTCTTAATTATAAGAATATTGAAACAATTAATTCTTTATTATTCTATATAGAAAATTTATATTCTTATATAGAAATAAATTATATTTCCAAGTTGCTATCTTTTCTGAGTTTTAGAAATAATGAGTAATAGATTCGGAAAAAGTACGGATAAGTGATATTTTTCTCATAAGGAAAAAGCAAATGTACCTTTATAAATAAAAGCATGAGAGATTTATGGAGTGCTCTTGTGATTTAGGAAAAATCAGATTTTTGGATGCTTTATGGAATGCTTTTAGTATTTATAAAAGCTAGAATTCTTTTATGATTTAGAAAAAAACTGGAATACTTTTATGATTTATAAAAGCTATTACATTCTATTCCATTCTATTTATTATAAGCCTATGAGAGAAATAAAAGAGGGGAATGTGAGAATACATGGGGAATGGAGCGAAGGAAGAGGAAGAGAGTATTCCAAGCATGCATCAAGAGATAAGTAATCATATTCTTTGAAAATAATTTTGTTTTCATATGGGCCATGATGATATAATGATTGAATTTATTTGCAAGAAAAAGTTCATGTGATAAAGAATTAAGATTAATTCTTGAGTAGAACTCTATAAAATTTTATGAATAGAGGAATAAGTGTTTTATTCATTGAATTATCAGAATATTTTATGTGTTGTGAATTGATAAAAGATTATGATGGCTAAATAATTATGTGAATTTCATGAGTTATAGGAAAATAGGGTTAAAATAACCCTTTATATCTCCCAAACCTGGATAAATATTTAAAAAGTGAATGAGACTTTTGTACAAGAGGATGTTATGACCAAAAGACACTTTAAAATTTTAAAAAATCATTTCCCATCTCTCAAAAACCATGTCCTAAATTGATGAAAAAAAAGGGAATTATTTATTATTTAAATCTCGAAAAATGAGCTCCAAAGATTCATTTCAATCTTCCAAACCGTAACACCTGTGTAAAAATTGAGAGAGGTTATTTTTATTGAACCCATTAGAAACAAAAATTTCTATGGGTTTTCCAAAAATCATTTCCATTTGGTTGGAAACCGTGTCTAAATTTGATGACAAAAACAAGAAATTATTTAATATTTAAATCTGGAAAAATGGGCATCAAAGATTTATTCGAATCTTAAACACCATGACACCTGTGACAAAAATGATAGACGCTATTCTTATTAATTCTGTTCCAAACAAAAACCTCTTTTTCTTTTCTTAAATTCATTTCCATATGTTCGTAATACACATCCAAAGTGGATGACTAAAACAGGAAAAACAGTGTAAAACATAGTGCTTACATTTTGTTTTTCAATGAGATAAGAATATTTTTTTATGTACATAAGACATAATAATTATGTTGATGATTATTTAGAAGGAATTAATTTATATAATTACCAGGTATATGCATTAAAAGTCGTAAAGAGAAATATTGGACTCTTGAAGGATGTATGTGCTTAGGTGACATGAATAATAACTCGTATATTTGATCTACTAGAAATTATTATGTTATTTTACATGCATGGGGAGTTTGAGTCATGTAAAAAGATATAAATAAATTATGTGAAGGGTAGCTCACATAAAACCTTTCCGTAAAAGGAAATTGGTTTTGTTGTTTCAGGATAATTTTTTATTTTTGTTATTTATGGAGGAAATATTACAAATCTCTCTAATATGTGAAATGATCAGAAAATATTATCTCTTTCATGCATAATAGCTATTGAGTTATTTATATTTTGAAAAAAGAATAATTAAGGTGTTAAATTCCTTGGAAAATAAATATATATAATCATATGCAAGAAAGAAATTATTGGGTTACAACTCTTCAAAAATAATAGAAGAGAAAAATATATCATTGTATGCATTATTGGATTAGATTCTTAGAGTGGAAAAATAGTAATCACATGCTTTATTATGAAATATTATTTAGAGAAACATATATATGCTTGGATGCATCGAAAAAGTATAGTTTTGGGATTAGATATTTTGGATGAGAGGGAAATTTCCCTTTTCATGCATGCAAGAACAAGTGGTATGCGTTTGACCCCTTGGAAAAGAAATGTGTTTATTTTTCCATGAAATATGTATTTAGTTTCTTTTGGAAAGAAATATATGTTTTATTTGCAAGAATAAAAAGGCTATGTTATTACATGAACACAATTATAACTAGTATGTTAACTTCGTTTGAAATAAAGCTTGCATTGTTATAAGTATAGCCAATGTGAATAGCTCTTGTGTGGAAAAGATGTCTTTGGAAAAGAACATGCATTCATATGCATAAGTATAGAATCTATTGTGTTAATCCCTTTGGAAAAGAAAACATAAGTGTAGGAAAAAAAGAAATAGCTTGTTGGGATAGTTATCTTGGAAACTTGTTATGCATTTTCATGCACAATATTATTATATAGTACAGTAGGTTATCTTTCCTTTGGGAATAATATGAAAGTGCATGCAAGAATTTGTTAGTGGTTGTTAGAAAGATGATGC
Source organism: Pinus albicaulis (assembly GCA_034641835.2). NCBI lineage: Eukaryota > Viridiplantae > Streptophyta > Pinopsida > Pinales > Pinaceae > Pinus > Pinus albicaulis. The sequence goes on along the minus strand of CM076576.1, from coordinate 684,047,961 downwards.
TTGATAGTGATTTATTTGTTACTAATGCATGTCAAATGATGTTAAAGAAGGCATTTCATGTCCACTTCGTTATGTTCTATACATGGATACAAATATTTTTTGAAGTGCCACAAATAGAGATTGATTATTGGTTTATTAATATTTTATCTAATCATGATATCAAGTGTGTTGATAACAGCAATGGAAGTAAAGAAGAATGACGTGAGAAAATGATTTTTTTAAGTTTAACATTGTGGAAGATAAAGAGTTGTTAGTCTGTGCAGGTTCAGTAGTTCCAACTGCAGGATGACCCACCGAAGGAAACAAGTCGACTACAAAGATTGAGAGTAAGGATGCATGGGTAAATGGTATCATGATGATTGTAATAGCTTATAGCTAGTTATGTTTCATTTAATATTATATTTATATGTAATTTTTATGACAATGGTTAAGGGATGGACTCCCTTATAACCATTGAGTGAGGGGTGACAACCCTCACGAGCGTTTAATAATAAAATTAAACGTTTGATGGTTTTCACCCTACGGGGTTTCGAGGGTATATCAGTGTCTAATGATGTGATTATTCATTGTGTCATTTTCATGATGTTAATTTATTTCATGATGTGATGTTTATATTATCAATTAGGTGATGCATTAATTGAGCTAAAATGATCATGGGATCGATGCATAGTTATAGCAGGAAATTAAATTTTGCATAGTTATAGCAGGAAATTTAAGTAAATATGCTACAACAAGGAAAATTAATGGTTGTGTAACTCACTATGATTTTTCTAAATGTTTCTCTAAGTGATGATGATGGGTATTTAAATGGTTAATTCAGAAATACAGAAAGTAATTTATAAGGTTACACATTCGTAAATGTTGAAAACAATTCCTAACTCCATGCATTTTCCTGCGAGGTTATCGGGGTATGTTATAGTTATAATGATGGACTCGATGGTGTCTCCTACACACTTATTTTTTAAAATAAAGAAAATAAGAGAGCATGCCTAATATTGAAAGGATGAACCTTGAAGGCTAGTGGTAGCAATATGAATAATGATTTGTAGGGGATGGAGACTCCATGTATGCATATGCTCATGGATCAATGGAGAGAAACTAATCATTTATCTCCTCTATTAAAAGAAATATCTCTCACCATCTAGCCACTACATGTCTCTTTCCATCTCCAATTTTTACACGTTGAAGATAATTAAAAAATATTACCTGATTAGTCCATAATCTCAATTTCAAAAGCATGAAGGGTGATGGGTAATAATTGGTTGTGAGAATTCCCTTAAATAATTTACTTTTCATTAATAAAATGGCCTCAAATGGGAAAGTTGATTGGGGTTGTGCATTGTTTCCATCTTAAAGCATTTTAACGACATAAAAATATCGGCCTTATGACATATTATCATTATGTGAGTGGTTATGGAAGGTGTTCATTTGATATACAATACCTTTCTCTCCCTAAAAAACCCATTGTCAACAAATTTTTGTAATGTTAACAAAATTTAATCAATTTGAAGTCCACCCCTTGATAAACAACACTTAGTAAACATAACCACATATTAATCAAAAGTAGCGAATTACGTAAATAAAATACAATAACCATATTCAATTAAAATCAATGATATGTAAGAAGAATCAAGCTAACTTAATCCAATACACAATCTCTTTTATCAACTACAATAATAATAATAATAATAATAATAATAATAATATATTATATAATTGAAATCTCTATCATTATTAATAATAATAATAATAATAATATAATATTTCTATTTCTTATAATATTATAAATTTGATAGTAAATATTTATAATCTTCATATTAATCATTATTATGATATGCTCTAATTCTTTTGTATTTTGATTTTTTTTTTACAATAATTGTTTTGAGAAAATCATAGTTTTTCTTTATTTAAATCTTATTTTACATATATAAATGAATTCAATACCCTAATAAAACCTATAATATTAAATTTATATTTTATAATTCAAACTTGTGATTTCAACTATTTTTATCAAAACATTAAAAAATATATATATATATATTAAAAAATTCCAAACGTTATATTTTATAAGTCAAACTTTTGATATCAACAATTCACTATTAATTTATCTATCTATATATATATAACACCAAAACTTAAAAAAAAATAGTGTACACCTTTTACTACTATATTATTTTTACAGATATAAATGATAATAGCCAATGCATCATCCTCTCGTCAAATAATAGAATGACTCATTTGTGGTAGGTGAGATTATCAATCTTTTTACATTTTTATTTACTGTACAATGGAAACAGTCATCGCAAATCTCAGTGACCCACATGATTCGGTCAAACAAGAGATAGAATCCTAGGAAGCTTAAATAATTGGCTTTGAACTTGTCACGTGTGCATGAAATTTTGTATCGTTTTCCTTCCGCTGAAATGTCTGCCTTAGATCACCTGCTTTTGCACGCTTCTAAAGTTTAATTGAAAACATTGAAAGACTGATATCTGGTTACCTTTTTTCTAATTACAAATACAGATGTTTCCAACTACAACTACAGATGTCTCCGATTACGCTATCGTTTTGTTGACATAGTATGTGAGTAAGTAATAGCTGGAGGAGAAAGAAAAAGCTGGTCCTCATTTGATTTATCTTCACAACTTCAACTCATTGAATGAACGTTCAATGACTGTAGATATTTGCGGTGATATTTTAGAACACTATTATTTCATTGGAGAATAAGGAATATCATGGGTTTGGCGATCCTGTCATGGCAAGGAAGGAGTACAATGTCTTCTAGAACAAAATCTCTATTATTCTAACACGTTCCATTAACATTGATAAAAGTCAGGGGGGTCAAATCAAACGTGTGGTGGGTGATGAATGTGTGGTGGGTGATTGAAAATTGGAGGATGATGGGTTCCATCTTTAACTAGGTTTTTTTAGTCTCTCTACATAATTTGTGTTTAAATACATGTGACGAGATGATTCCAAAGCCGAGATGAATCCTTGGCAACCCACAGCGGTATTAGAGCGCACCATTAAAATCAGGAGGGAAGAACACTGGTGTGGCTCTTGCAGGTCTATTCCAAACACTAAAATTTTAAAGGTCGGGACTTGCTTTTTATTGATTCTACAGCAATAAAGCAATTTACTAGCCGAACACAAAATGAGGTGCACAGAAAGACAATAAGAGAGCTCTCCGTTTTCTTCGACGCCAAAGATGAGAAAAGGTATATGGTCACCTGAGGAAGAGGTGAAACTCAACAATTATATGATGAAGAACAGCCTTCTCGGCTGCTCCTAGAGCTATGTGGCTAAGCAAGCTGGTAGTTTCTCATGTACCTTCTGGCTCTTTAATTTCAATTTCGCTCAGCTTTGCTTTAGTTTACGTGATTCAGCGTAACTTTTCAAATGCGGCCAGACGGGCGCATTTGCACAGGTGTGTCTTTAAACATCTATGTACTGTGCAAGAGGATCAATATAATGCATTAATGTTATCATATCATCAATATATTAAGGGTTTGTTGAAATTGCAGAATTAAAGATCATCCAAGTACGATAAGAATCTATTATTTTGAGAAAATCAAAGTGCATTTTTTTAACTAAAATAAATATTATTTATTTTCATGTTTGAATTAGAATCTTATTTTAGTCTAGACAATGAACCATGCTAGGTGTTTATAAATATAGACTTAATAAATATAATCTGATCTCTACATAAAAAAAATTAATATACAAAAACTGAATCAAATAAGCTTGAATTCAAAAAAGAAGAATTTACTGAAAGGGATTTTACAAGAAGTAGACATTGCATCATTTTATTTCTAAGATAACAAAGATATTTAAAAAAAAAAAATGTTATAGTGAGAACATTAAAGTGTAATTAAGTAGAGAGTTTTAAGTTTATATTGTAGAAGGGTAAATTGAAAACAGTGAAATGATTTTTTTTTAATAATAATCATTTATTTTTAACTTCATTCTCAATTTAATTATTAAATTGCATGGTTTTGATAGTTAAACTTTATAAAGATATACATACTTTATCACATTTAGTTTGAATATGTGACTTTTAAAAATAAGAATTTCCCTATATGTAAGTAATTTCTATTACTCACAGAAAAATATTACATAGATAACTGATCCTTTGCAACCTTGGCTTTTCTTTGGGGAAACTATAGCATTGGAGGAAAAATAGATCTTTTTCCCAAACTTTAACAAATAAAAACACTAGTTGAAGTAGTTCCTGCTAAATCTACTGACATTTGTACTCCTCAAAAGGTATATATTAATATGCAAAGGATAAGTAGTAAAATATAACTTGAAAAGAAATGAATTTGATATCATATAATTGCCTAGATGGGAAATTAAATGAGAAATATTCTAGGCTATGAATAAGACTTATTCACGAAGAGGTGGGGATGACAATCAGATCAGATGGGATTATTGGAAAAGATGGGCCTTTTCCATGATTCAAAGTGGTTTGATCAAAGCTAACATGAGATTCATATCCCTATGTTCGAAGTCCATATCACGATGCTCAATTTGGAGCTCATCTAGTTTTAGAAAAGGTTTTCTTTTAGAATCATTGTTCTCTCAAAAAACCTTGTTAATGAGTACCTTCATGTTCTAGTAAATTTCAATGGTACTTATGTACTAGTATTGGCATCTTCGAGTGTGACCTTGATTAGTGACCCATTTGGTGACTTGTGACAATACCTTTTCATTAGTAATTTCGTCATTATCTATAAGAACCTCTACTAAAACATAGCCAATTTATTGTTGAATGTTCTCAAGAGTCTAGATCTCATAGTGGCAAGTTAGATTATGGGCATGAGAGAAAGCTCTTACACTCTTTTCCTCTTTGTTGGAGAGGAGGGAGAGTGACACTAGTTAACGAAAATATAATCTTTAAAGTCTTAGAATTTAGGCTAGATAAAATACCAATAAACATATAAGCAAGGTGGTGAACTATTGAGAGTGAGACAAAGATGGGAGTGAGACTTCCCCCATACCAAATCGAGTTATGTTCGAAAATGGGGATGTTTCCACTAACAAATGAAGCCAACAACAACAAGAAACATAAAATTTAGTGCAAAGAAAATTAATTCCTCAAAATATCTTAGTGCCAACATATCCCTAAGTGTTACCAATGTGATAGACACAATGTACGGACATGGTATCACTACCAACCAAACCAGTGAAATGTCACTCCACACCTGGAGCAACTAACATCTTCTCATGAATACTTAAACATAGGCCAAAAACTAGCCTCGTTAGAATCTATAAAATTTCATTTATCTTATCGAGATAGAGTTGAATAATAGCCTCAATAGGGGAGGCTAGGGCATTAGGACCTGGTCCTACCCCTCTCAAAAAAATGGGAACAACAATGCAAGAGAAAAAATCGAGTTTGGATGGGGGAAGTTGGCACAACTCGGAAAGGATGAGAATGGTATTCCTTTTCCAACCCAAGTTATACCTCACAATCCTATCATTGAGAGAGTTCTCTCCAATTCCTCTCTAAGTCATAATAATTCTCAAATTATTATGGATAAAGAAGATAATGAGTATGGGTTATGGGGTGGGTGAAACAACCACACCTCTCCTTCCAAGTGATTGGATGATGGCAGTGGAGGTATCCTCTCTCTCTCTCTCTCTCTCTCTCTCTCTCTCTCTCTCTATCTCTCTTATTAAATAAAAATAAATGATTCTTACAATACTTTTTAAAATTTTAACTATGAGGGTTAGCTCAATTGGACGAGGTCATGTTGCTATAGCACCTTACCATGGGAGGTCATGAGTTCAATTATCCTCGATGCCCAAGCATCTTACCATGGAAGGTTAGGGGTTCAATTCTCCTCGACACCCTAAAGGATAGGATTAGATGTCATGCTATATAATTAGATTGATTTTACAACACAATATAGTATTTTGAATATAACAAGAGTGTAGATTTATTTTAATTTTGGATGTACCAAGCATTGAGAGAGATGAAATATCTCAATGTAAAAGCTCAATATTTCTATACTAAAAATAAATTATTTAATTATAAATTTATACTTATATGTTTTTATTTTTCTATTGAAGTGAAATAATATAAATATATTTGACATAGTTTGAGTTAGTTTAATGATTAATGATATAGGACAAGTCTATCGAGGCCGAGGAATTGACCGAATGGTCAAAATATGGGCAAATTTTTTTCAAAAAATATAGTAGTAACAATGTTTGAATCATGTTTTTGATGGTGAAATTGACAACATCAAAAACCTAAGGAGCACCCAAAATCTCGAAGTTTAACAAAATTTCCATAATTTTCACGGCAAAAAGAAGACTAGTTAGACTACGAGAAAGATATATATGTATATTAGTAATAAGTAATTGATAATTTTGCATCTCTCTTCCACTATAAGATTTTATCTCCATATCACAAGTTTTATAATGTTTCTCAAGTAATACAAAACAAGTATACCATTGGAAAATAAATGGTTTTAGCTATGTCATCTTCCCTTATCTAGTACTCAAATAATGTTTCTTTATTCCAATTACTAATCCCTCTAAAGTTTCAAACAACTATTCAAGTAGTTCATAGTGAAAATTGTAATCAAATATTATTTCATTATGCCAATCATTAATCCCTATGAAGTTTCAAACAACTATTCAAATATTTGATATTAGAAAGTGTAAAATCCAAAAATTTTGAAATTTGTCATTTTAAAAGAACATTTCACACTCGTTTTTTATTATTCTCCTTCTCTTGTAATTTTCTCGTAATAATATTATTTTTGGGTTTTCCAAACCTAATCAATCATTCTAGGAAATATTGGTCTCAGTTATTTCAGATTCCTAGGATCCTTTATCTTCTGCTTATGTCTACCCTTACCAAATCTTTCTATTTGAAAAACTTGAAAATTCATTGTAATTTTATGACTTTAAATAGGCTAAAGTGGAGAAGAATACCATGAGAAAAACCATGGGTTGTCAAAACCCAACTCCTAAAAAAGTTGGTAATTTGACTAAGTCAAAATTCTTTCATAACATTACAACATATCTTCCATACTAAGTTGGAGAGCACCTCGCTACATAAAAATTAATACATTACATAACATACTAAAGATAACATTTGAATAAATTTTAATAATTTGATATTAAAATAATAATAAATAACAATAAATTTATTTTTTTAATATTTTTAAATTTGTATGTTAATAAACTGTAGACTAATATATATATATATATATATATATATATATATATATATATAATGCTTGTATTGGAGTGAGTGGCAATATGATCTTCCCAAATCTTATATTCCTTCAGTGTACCTTTGCATCTTTATTGAACCTTGCAATCTCACTAACTATTGAACTTTATAGTCTCACATGATTATTGAACCCTATGGTCTATGTCGATCATGCAAAGAGTAGTTTTTTGTGGTTAAGGAAAAATTTCACTGGAGGTAATTGTGGTTTCTTGTTTAGCTCCGAGATCACCCAACTCTATTAATATGGTCCACAGTTCTGTGCGAAGGCAAGTCTTTGATTTATGCCCATGGTCACAAAGGGTTTGCTGGTTCTAAGGCATACTTTGTGGCCTTATTACATGACACCTCATCCAAGGGATTTCATCTCTCTCTCGTATATCTCTGTGCAGGTGCTAAGTAGCTAAATCCCACTAAAAATCCTATTCTCCAAGGCACAAATAAATAAATGTTGCGGCACCAAATTTTCTATTATTTTGTGAGGGATTGGAGGGTTTGATGGATTTTGACCCTGGTGATATATATATATATATATATATATATATATATATATATATATATATATAGTACTAGATTATAAAGGTTGTTCTTTGGTGTTTTGGTTCTGCGAGCTCCTTGGATGAATCCTCGATTATTATTTTGCGAGTATTATTATTTTGCGAGGATTTGAGGGGTAAAGGGTTTCGACCCTGAGTTGAAGCATATATATATATATATATATATATATATATATATATATATATATATATATCTGTGTGTGTGTGTGTGTATGTATGGTCTTGGATTATAGAGGGCGTTCTTCTTTCATTCTAGTTTTATGAGTTGTTTGGAGGAATCCTAGATTATTATTTTGTGAGGGATTGAAGGGTTTGATGGGCATTGATTCTACTTTACAGATTCTAGCTAACAAATTCTTCTTCTGAACTTCAATTTTGTGACAACAAGAGAAATATTTATATCTCCCAAAGGCTCAGCTTGCAAGGCATGGTGACAACGTCACATTGGATCTCTTTTACAGGTGCATAATTGTTGACTTATGCTCGAGTTAAGTTTTGTTTTATTACACTATGAATACTTCCCCTCATATTTATAATTCCCCCACTAGCAAAGTCAAACCAAGTAAAATTACATTAGATAGTCTTTATGAGTATATTGAGTCCTTAGAAAGACAAAGAGAAGAAAGAGAAAATCATTTTGAACTAGAACTAATTGAAAAGCTTGATAACAACCACAAATCATTAGAAAATAAAATAACCACACTCAAAATTGAACTCCAAGAAATGAAAGGTAAAATTACAGAAATATAACATAGTAAACAAATAATGGTCGAAGAAAATGGCACCTTTAAAAGAGATATTAAAAATATAAAAGAAAAAATGCATAATAACCTAGCCCTAAATAACACAAAATAACTTAGATATTAAACCCATAAAAGAGGAAATTAATATATTAATTGTTCTCTACAATTAGCGCCACAAATGAGCCTTAAATATTATAGTTGCGGGTATATAAGAACAAAACAATGAAAAGACATTAGAACTGGTTAAAGAACAATTAAAAAAAAAATCTCAAATTGAAACAAGCTATCTCATGGAAGAAATAAGGGTCGAAAATATACTTGAGCATAAACATAGACTCATTTGTGTTAAGGTTAGTTGTCATGAACATAAACTGGATATATGTCACGTCTCCCAGACCCAGCTTTCTACACATAACTCAGATATTCTCTGCTTTATGCGCCAGATAACATTTGATAGTTTTGTTACTGAATCACTTACAAATTCAAACTGCTATCTGGGGTTTAAATTCTTTTCAGTACTCATAGACAGCCATGGAATATAAGAATTTCCATGAGAATTTTTGGGCTTGACCTCACCTCTTCTCAGTCCATCTAGTAGACTTGTATATCTATATATATATAGTACTTTGCATTTCTCAGGTTTTTCTTTTTCAGAGTTTTGTCCAACTCTAGATGATTGCTAAGCCCTTCCTCAACTTTCCAGTTGCAGGCCTTATAAATTTTTCAACATTTTAAAGTTTCAGCATCGAAGTATAGATGTATGCCTCCTCGCACACATCTATCTATACTCAGTTAACCTCCATTGCTACAACTACTTTCCAGCAGTGTATATGGACGGTAAACAGATGCTCTGTTCATTGTATTTTTACCTATGCTTACAATCTTCCCTCACACAAACTCTTATCACACCATGGATGTTCAGGTAGGATTTCCCCTTATCTTACTGTTACAACATTCAACATGTTTGACACTCTGGTGCAGATTCAACTATTCCATGGGAAAACTTGCACATGCATCCTCTGCTTTCCAATCAAATAGGAACTCGATGGTTTAGACTCCCTAGTGTTAGAGATCCCTTGTACTTAGTTAGGCTTCATAACTTCGTTTCATATGTTTACACTTACATTTAACAGACTAATTTAAATTCTTAGTTTTACAATTCTTTCCATTGTAACACAACTGACATACTAAACCCCATCCTGCTGTCACACTACCTTCTGTGATTGGTTATAGGGAATTCTGTGCCATCAATATTGTTATTATAGGTTTAGTTGTTTGGTACTTGCTGTTCATGGTTACTGGTTTGTTAACATTTTCTGTCTGTACACACAGTAAGTTAATGTTCCTTTAAAAGACAGCAAGCTACACCTATACATAATCATGAGATTAGTTGTTCAAAGGATCTACCCTCTCTAACCCCATTCCTACCAGGTACTCATCCCCATACTCCAACCATTTGTCTCTGCTATCACTAGTTTGGGTTTACAATTACATGAGTTACTGAACAATTAATCAATCTAAAATTTTCATAATGAACCATAACATAACAATTCATAAATTGCATAATGAACCATAACATCACAATTCATAAAACAGGGATATATTTAATACAAACTTACAGAAATCTCCAACATTAGGCATGCATACCTCTACTATGACCAGTCCTCCCAACCTTAGAATCCTCTTTATCTCCCAGGATTCACCCCCAAGCAGAGATCCTCCAAGAACAGACTAACTTCAATCTGTTATGGAGCAGCTTATTTAAGCTGTGCTTTCCCCAAAGCCTGTTTCCAATTTTGCGTCCAGAATTTCAGGATGCTTTATTCCTGTTTAGCCTAGGCTTCCCATTTTGGGACTCTTTAAAGCTGCTTTAAGCTTTTCCTCAGCTTTTCCAGCTTTTTCTCATCTCTTCCCAACTACTCCTCTTCATTGGGGAAATTTAGATTTTTCCTCAAAAATCTAAATTAGAAATAATTTCTTTCAAGGATTTTTGAAAGATTTTGGGGAAAGTCTTTTCTCCTTTTCCATTACCTCATGGATTAGGCATATGATCTCATTTTCTCATCTGGTCATAGTGCATACATAATATTTTATTTATTTTTCATAAATAAATAGTTAACCACATCCACACAATAATTATCCATTGGGGTCCACTCCCCTTTGGATTTATGTTCAAAATGTCTCATTTGAAAAGCATAGAACTTGGGGGTGTTACATATTCCCCCTCTGAAAATAAACACCGTCCTCGGTGTTGCCAACTATCTACTTAGTTTATTTTGAACATAATTATGAATGCTTTTCCATCATCTTAGCTTCTCTGTTCCATGTAGCTTTTCAGCAGTAAAGTGCTCCACTGCACATTTACTCTAGCTACTGTTCACTTTCGCAATTCCATTTCTTCTCGCTTTCATCTTTGAAGCGACTCTGGAAGGAAATTCCTCTTCTGGTTTCCACCTGGACCACATTCCAATCAATCATGTGAGAAGCATCATGTACAAAAATTATAAATTTTCTTTTCCAACAAGGAGACATGAAATATATCAAGAAATTTAATAAGCAATGGTAGGGCTAATTTATAAGCCATTAGTTTCCAGCAGAGTACTCTCCTGCCTCCACTCTATTTCCTGATGCCTTTTGCAGTGGGTTTTCTTCCTACTTCTTTGCAAGAAGTCTGTCTGGAAGATCTTTTATTCTGGTTTCTCTGTCCACAATTCATACCAATGTAAGTAATATCAGGTACATATAATTGATAATTCACAACAACATTCTGCATTTCAATAACTTAAGAAATTCAGTTATTAATCAAACCGTTCAGGTTCATAATAGTTTAGTGCACGTTTTAGTACACTACTTATCCTTTCTTGTTTTTCAGTGAGATTCTTTCCTCACTCAACTTGGTCCAGTTCAGCTTTTCTTGATTTTCTAGGTGATTTATCTTCACCTTTTTCCTCTTTGTTTCCAGAGTGCCCAATTTCCTGTTACACACTTGGCTAAACAATTTTACAACTTTTTCATTAGTACTCATAAATGAGAGAAAACAATTGTATCATATGCATGGTTATGCTTACCCTTTCTCATTTTATAGCTGTACTTCTAGTATCTTTTCATTGTTTCTTTTTGTTAACCAATCAATTTAATTAGTAATAACCAGACTCGTTAATAATGTCTATAATTCAATTCTTCTAGCCTCTTTTATGAATTGTATCCACTAGTTCAAAACTTACGTGAAGAAATTTGGATCTCATGGGTTTCCCCCACACCCAAGTCCAAATACAACTCACCTTCTTTTCTCTCGGTTTGTAGCTGTATGATTTCACACTATTTCCCTGTCTTTAATTTTAAGACTCAAGAAAATTAACTTTAATAAAATTTACACCAATCAAAATTTTATAGTGTGAATACATGTTTCATTTTATAGTGATAAATGTAATTTCTATACTTCATCACATTCACAAGTATTAATACTTGATAATGTCAAAAATAAATTTGACACAGTTTCCCCTTTTTCAAAGACTCACCAGAATTTATGCATTTACTTTTAATTGTATGTTCATGCTTTGCTAATTCCCCTCTTGTATTTCTCTCATAGGCTTATATAATAAAATAGAATTAATTAAAATGGAATAGATTTTATAAATCATAAAAGTATTCCAACTTTTTCCTGAATCATAAAAGAATTCCTTCTTTTCTAATGCATAAAAGCATTCTATTTTTTTCTAACAAAAGAAACCCATAAATCTCTCATGCTTTTATTTTTAAAGCTATATTTGTTTTTTCCTTATGAGAGAAATATCACTTCTCCATATTTTTTCCAATTCTATTACTCATTATCTCTAAACTCATAAAATATACCAACTTGAAAATATAATTTATTTCCATGGACGAATATAAATTATTATAAATATAATAATTAAGAAATCATTCTTCCACTATTACAAGAATATTCTTCCTTAAGTAAATCATCAGGAAAATTTTAATTTATCCCTTCATTCATTCCTTCATGCCTAACTCAATGTAATGGTTCCACAATTACTAAATCGACCATTTAAACTGTAATTAAAACTTGTACTCCAATAGCAGTATACATGCCTTATTTATAGGATACATCTTCCACTTACTCATATACTACTTACATCTCAAGCCTTGGGCAATATACATCTCATGAGCATATATATATATCCACTAGGTTTGTATATATCATATATATTTCCAAACCTTATTGTATAAGTAAACATGATATATATATATATATATAGCCTTGGAAATATTAATTTGATGAACATATGAATATATATATATCCCTATATTTATATATATTCATATATAAGTTCAAAGCCTTTTTGAAAGTGCTACCATATATATATTACACATAATTTAAAATAATCCCTTTTATTTTTTTTCCAGTGGTCTTTTCACATATATTGGTCACGTATATTATCCTTGGAAATAGATTGTATATATCATTTGTCATACCTCCAATTGTCACACTTTCCAACTGATTTTTTTTTTTTTTTTTTTTAAGATCTTTAAGGTTTCTTCTTATTCACCCCAGGTTTAAACACTCAGTGGAGTTAGGTAATGATAGCTACCCTACTCATTTATGTAAGGTAGATTAGCATTTTATTTTAAAATGTTGGGTCACACATACCCACTTGAGACCTCTATATCCATTTCCACAAACCAATCATGTGTATACCCTATGAGTTAGGCAAGGTAAGATCATATATAGATATATATTTATATAGAGGCCTAATATTCTACCTATCAGTGCCTCTTATATATTTATATATATATATCTAACATGGTATACATCGGCACCATATATATATATAAACCCACATTATATTATATATATATATATATAACTCTACACCTTATATCGGTAATATAATATTTGATGTAGTTGCGCATTTCTTATATATATATAACCCCATATATATAAATCCATTGTTATACATTACATATAAATCTGCATAACATTAGTTATGGTGCGCGTTAAAGATATATATACAGAACCCTATACAGCCGCGCAACATATATACATTTAACTTTATACTTATTGGCTCAAGGTATAATTGACTTTATATAGCCGCACAATTTATATATATCGGTAATATATGTTATCTCTCCCGCCTCGTTGATTTTGCTATGTTAACTATTTTACTTCGGCATGATTTCTTTTTTTTTTTCTTTGTGACTTTGGCAGGATTTGATATGTGCTGGTAATATTTTACAATAATCGATTGAGTAACGATGGCGCCGTTCATACGGTAACCTCTGCGCTGTAGGGCAGGGGACGAAAGCCGTTTACCCATGGTCATCATGGTTGCGCCGCCGGGTTTTCCTTCTCGTACCCTGCCACGTCCGACAATCCTGCTACCGGATGGAAACCAGTTGCAGTTGGCAGTGAATTCGTGGTTACGTTACAACCGAGCAGGTTTGAAGGCGATGTAGACGTTTGCATGGAGGTAGATAGGGTACCAAGCCGCCCTTCTGTCTTATGGTTTGAAGGATTTGTTTTTATATACCTCCCCTGCACGGCAGAGGTTCTCTGCTTTCAAGTAGCGTATTACTTGCGCATATATCAGAAACCAGCGTTTCTCTCAGAGTACCTCGGTCTGTAACAGCTGACACGAATCTCCCTAACTGGAGACACAGTCGAGCAAATACATCGGTGTGCTTGAATCCATAACTACATCGCAAAGTCTGGACGGCCGGGTACCTGAAGGTGTATATAATAGTATTAACCTACTGATGATCAGGACGCAATGTGAGATCGACACAATCCCCCTTGGGATTTTGTTAGGGCAACGACAGTGGCCATCTAATCTCTGGCAGAGAGGTATAATACTGAACGAGGGTTCTGGATTCTTATTTTAACCCGAAATCGCCAGACTTATCTTTGTGTATCCCGCCTTCTCCTATCTGATCGTTTTGCTTGTTTATGCAGGTGCGCAAATGGTGCTCTGCGAGCTAGGTGTTCACCTCCGTGCCCAGGATAGGGTTTCAGGTATGCTTCTATAGCAACGGCTTGTTTCCGAAGTGATAGCGTTTTATTTCTTGTTTTAATGCTGCGGAATATAACTCGGCTCACGTCTGGTTAACTTATTCAGGCATTTACATTAGTCGTTGACTTTCGGGGAAAATTATGTTTACCTGACGCGATATATATATATGTATTGTGCTGGAATGTAGCAGAGGAAATGTATTTAAATCTTACCATTTCTTGCTATCACAGTTGGCACAGGTGAAATGGACCGCATCAATCCAGAAATCGTGCCGCCCTGGAGATGTCATTCTACGAGTAACCGACTAACTCATGATCCAATACGCCCTTACTCTCTCGTATCAGGCCGCGACGGTTGCACTTAGATTTATCATTACATTTGTTGTATGATTATTACAGAATTGAATTTATCACACTCGTGTAGAGATTGTGTGCCGACACTTGTTAAATCAAATTCCCTTCTTCGCCGCTGCAATTAACCCTGGTATGATGATAGGTAAAATCTGCTTGCGCTGTCCCACAAAAGTTTAGAGCATACCTTCCCACTATGATTACACGATCGTATGGTTTGTCTTGAGTGTATGAATTTTTTTCTATCTGTCGCACAGTACATACCGTTTCGAATAGTGATATTATTTAAAAGTTATTTATTTTAATTGGGACGAATCTAATAGGTGCGACTCGAACCATGATGTTCAGAAAAGAGAGTACCAGTAGTAGGATGATTTTTTTGTTTTTAAAACAGCCCTTCTCATTCCTCCTAACCGAACTACTTGAATCTTCCATGTAAACTTTACGCATATTACTATAGCTTCACTCTCTGCTAGTATAGTTAGCTGTAAAGATCCTCTTCGTATTTCGGTGTAACTTAATTGGTTGAAACCTTGACCGCCCTTTTTACAGGTAGCGTTTATATTTTTGACTCACATTTAAGTATCCGCGTTCATGCGTATGGTTACAGATATATACATCAGATGCGTATTTTCTTTTGGTGACCTATACGTTTTATTTACATACATAACCCTTTGTAGTCATGGTAAAAAAGTTTCGATTTGTACTAACGAGGTACACTTGGTAATAAATGTGAAATTCTTGTATGATATATGACATATATAGATATAAGGAGCGAAATTATGGTTCCCTTTTTTTTCTTTTTTTTTTATACCAAGGTTTCTTTTATGTATTCGGATTTCTATCTCTCTTGTACCATATATGTTTCCCTTTTGTATATATCTCACCTATAGTCGATTTTAAAAAGACTTATATGCACTAACTTGGGATACTTGTTAATGTATACATACGTTTTTATTTAATGCATATACATGTATGCAATAGTTTCTTTGACAATATTCCTTAATCATGGCTTTTTATCTATAGCCATACCATATCCTTCAATGGTTAGGAAATAAATTAAAACCCAATATGCTCTATACTTTCTGTGAGTGAAGATTTGCGTGGGAGTTTAACAAGAATTTATAACTACATGTTTCAACATGCATACTATTAAATTCCACTTTTCTTTTGAGGTATACTATATGTAGTTAATAGTACTTGACTAGAAAACATTGATTTTAATTCAAGTGCTTTGCTATGATTCAGGTGTTCCAAGGGTAAGATTAGCTCTCGCAGTTCAATCTATACCATCATAACTGTTATAAAGTCATATAGAATAGAATTTCTCTTTTCTAGTAAAATTTTGAGTACCATTATTCTAATATCTTACTGTATTCTTTTATTTGTTTAGATACCATGCATGCTTCAGTTCTGCTATAATGTTTTTCTAGCCCATATACAGGCATAAAATATCCCGTGTGTATCTTCAAGCAGCCAAATAATATTTAAACCCCGTAACTTCAGATTTAAACCAACCTTGGTTTAGAGATTCTGGAGTTTCTACCCTATGAACTTTCTGGTCTACAACTAAACAGAATCTGGAAGGTGAATGCCTTATGATAGATTCTGTTAAATGTAGTACTAATAACAATCGTACCATTTAATATATATTTTTTTATATGGAGTCAATTCATACTGATGTAAAATAGAAGAGCATCATATTTAAAGACCTACCCTTCAAGCAGTAGACCAACCTAGAAGTTCCCTTTTCTATGTATCTAGGGAAATAATTATAAATTCATTTTTTTCTCTTTGTAAGTTCTATTCTTACCCTCATAATTGAAAGATTTCTAGTGAGGTTAAATCATGGAAAAAAAAAATGATACCTTCCTATGAAGGTGCTGATGCTCAATAAGGCCAGCTAGATGATATATTAGTTAGGTACTACTGTTTTCCCTCTTGTTTTTCATCCCAGTAAGACAACATCGATCTTTGCTACTGTATTAAGATGGTTTCAATATCTTAACTTTATGAACCCTGACTTTCTTTTACATAACGATGATAGTAGAACAATGGCTACATAGGTCATTGTAAACTTACAAATTTATATTTTTTCATCATGGATATATATAGTCCGAGTGAAGAACAATCATACTCTATTATTTTACATAGAAATAATATTTTTCTGAGAGATATCAGTTTCCAGTTTTAAACCTATTATAGGTTTAACCATTCTGGTATATGAGCCTCCTCATATTACTCCCATATCAATGTTTCTACCTCATCACAATCTGTTACATGTATACCTGATAGTATATCCTAGATATTTGTATACTTGAAGTAATATTTTTAATTTTCATAAAATTTATAACAGTTTACTAGTTCTTTGTGAGCACATATCTTGCCCAATTTTTGAACCTTGGCTCCGATACCATTTGTCACGTCTCCCAGACCCAGCTTTCTACACATAACTCAGATATTCTCTGCTTTATGCGCCAGATAACATTTGATAGTTTTGTTACTGAATCACTTACAAATTCAGACTGCTATCCGGGGTTTAAATTCTTTTCAGTACTCATAGACAACCATGGAATATAAGAATTTCCATGAGAATTTTTGGGCTTGACCTCCCCTCTTCTCAGTCCATCTAGTAGACTTGTATATCTATATATATATAGTACTTTGCATTTCTCAGGTTTTTCTTTTTCAGAGTTTTGTCCAACTCTAGATGATTGCTAAGCCCTTCCTCAACTTTCCAGTTGCAGGCCTTATAAATTTTTCAACATTTTAAAGTTTCAGCATCGAAGTATAGATGTATGCCTCCTCACACACATCTATCTATACTCAGTTAACCTCGATTGCTCCAACTACTTTCCCAGTAGTGTATATGGATGGTAAACATATGCTCTGTTCATTGTATTTTTACCTATGCTTATAATCTTCCCTCACACAAACTCTTATCACACCATGGATGTTCAGGTAGGATTTCCCCTTATCTTACTGTTACAACATTCAACATGTTTGACACTCTGGTGCAGATTCAACTATTCCATGGGAAAACTAGGACACAGATCCTCTTGCTTCAATCAAATAGGAACTGGATGGTTTAGACTCCCTAGTGTTAGATCCTTGTACTTAGTTAGGCTTCAACTTCTGCTTTCATATGTTTACACTTACATTTAAATGAATAATTTAATTTCTTAGTTTTACAATTCTTTCCATTGTAACACAACTGACATACTAAACCCCATATTTCTATCACACTACCTTCTGCGATTGGTTACAGGGAATTCTGTGCCATCAATATTGTTATTATAGGTTTAGTTGTTTGGTACTTGATGTTCATGGTTATTGGTTTGTTAACATTTTCTTTTTGTACACACAGTAAGTTAATGTTCCTTTAAAAGACAGCAAGCTACACCTATACATAATCATGAGATTAGCTGTTCAAAGGATCTACCCTCTCTAACCCCATTCCTACCAGGTACTCATCCCCATACTCCAACCATTTGTCTCTTCTATCACTAGCTTGGGTTTACAATTACATGAGTTACTGAACAATTAATCAATCTAAAATTTTCATAATGAACCATAACATAACAATTCATAAATTGCATAATGAACCATAACATCACAATTCATAAAACAGGGATATATTTAATACAGACTTACAGAAATATCCAACATTAGGCATGCATACCTCTACTATGACCAGTCCTCCCAACCTTAGAATCCTCTTTATCTCCCAGGATTCACCCCCAAGCAGATATCCTCCAAGAACAGACTAACCTCAATCTGTTCTGGAGCAGCTTATTTAAGCTATGCTTTCCCCAAATCCTGTTTCCAATTCTGCGTCCAGAATTTCAGGATGCTTTATTCCTGTTTAGCCTAGACTTCCCATTTTGGGACTCTTTAAAGCTGCTTTAAGCTTTTCCTCAGCTTTTCCAGCTTTTTCTCACCTCTTCCCAACTACTCCTCTTCATTGGGGAAATTTAGATTTTTTCTCAAAAATCTAAATTAGAAATAATTTCTTTCAAGGATTTTTGAAAGATTTGGGGAAAGTCTTTTTCCTTTTCCATCACCTCATGGATTAGGCATGTGATCTCACTTTCTCATCTGGTCATAGTGCATACACAATATTTTATTTACTTTTCATAAATGAATAGTTAACCACATCCACACAATAGTTATCCATTGGGGTCCACTCCCCTTTGGACTTATGTTCAAATGTCTCATTTGAAAAGCATAGAACTTGGGGGTGTTACAATATACCCAGGAAATCCCCAATACTAAAAGGAACGAGAATCTTTATAAATGGAGTTCTCATTGCACAAGATGAAGTTGAACTTAGGAAATAAGTCCAAAAGGTGAAGGATGCAAGAAAGGTCAGGAAATGGGAAATCATTAGGAAAGCTATTGCTAAATATAGAGTCTCAAGAACGAGTGATAAATAGGGATTTGCATCACTCTGGATCTTCTTCTATAGTTGTCGTAGCTTTCCATGGTGTAAAGGTCCTATGTTAAGTTTGATCCTGAGTGATATTAACCTATTTATGTTATTTTAAACATGGGAGCATGATAAGTCTAGGGTTCCTCACCTCAACGGTTTCACTCTTTGGTCTAGTTGGAATAATAAATCGTCTTTGAGGGGTTTTGATGGTATAGTTTGCTATATAAGGAACAATTTCTCCTCTCATATCCAACTTCATAAAATCAACCCCGTTAACCAATACATTTGGATCAAAATATCTGATTCTACCACCAATAGGATCTTTCTTGAAATCTGTTATTTTACTCCCATCAACTCTACATATTATAAGAAGAAAAAACTGGATAAGAATTGTCCTTTCAATTCGTTATAAAAGACATCTTCAACCTTAGAATGATGGTAATATCCTCTTACCGAAAGACTTTAATGCTAGAACTGCTACTAACCAGGCGATTACATTAAGAAACAACTCTAAGCCTGAACCCTTGTGGCTTGATTAAGATAGTAACTTAGCTAATAAATTCAAGAGAAAATATGAAGACATTATCGAGAGCTTGTTCGGCACCGAGCTTCTCAATATTTGCAGTTTCCAGGACCTAATTATTTGTAATGGTATTAATAAGTTCCCCCTCTTTGGTCAAATTACATGTTTCCATGCGCTAGGTAGTACTATCGTGGATTATGCAATTTCTGAAATCCTCGTCCTCAACCATATTACAAACTTTGAGCTTCTTAATGGATTCGAGCCTAACTGTGACCACGAAACTCTTCCTATATATGTTAACCTTACTATCCATACCACCCACATGCAGGAGACTAATGAAAGAAAAAGAGACATTGGCTTCGATAGAAGTAAAACCGACCTCCTCTTAAGGGATTTAGAGAGGGATTTAGGCCTCATGAACTATAAAAATAACATTGATCAAATTTATTGCCATTTCACTACTATCCTTTTGACCACCATTAGAAAGTTTTCTAATGATATTTTATTTCAGCAGTCTAATAGAACATCCAATCCATGGTATGAAAAAGATTTCAAAATGGCCGGGAAAGTGATCAGAGATGCCCCTAATGAAATCATTAAGCTGCTACATACCAATATAAACAAAAATATCATCAAGAGGAATAAAAGATCATATATAAATAAAATATAGGATTATCTTCTCCACCTTTCTAAAGTCATGCCCAAAACATTTAGGAGGAATGTTCCTTTCCGTAAAAACAAAGATAACCATTATATCCTCTTAGAAAAATGGGACAACTATCTCAAGAATTTGTATGACTCTTGATACTATGGGAACCACCTTAATCACTCCAATTAAGGATGATGTATTCTCTCTTGATGACATTGAGTCTGGTATTAATCAGCTCGCTAATGGGAAAGAAAAAGATATTGAAGGATACCAAACTCAGATCCTTAAATTGGGAGGATCTATCCTCATTCCTTATCTCCACAAGCTTCTCAATTTGGTTGTAAGGCATGCCTTCCCTCGGATTTGGATGAAAAGCCTTATTGTACATATATTTAAAAATGGGGACAAGATTGCTCCATCCAAATACAGGACCATTACGGTTAGCCATGTCTTGGCCAAGCTTTATGGGCTCATTTGCGAGAAGATGCTTAGACTTTGGCTTGAAAGTGAGTGAAAAAAATCTAAAGGACAAGCTAGTTTTAGGATACATCACATGAGTATTGACCATCTGGTCAGTCTTAGAATCATTGCAGAGGAATGTCACAATAATAAAGAAAATTTCTTTTGTATCTTTGTGGAATTTAGAAAATCTTTCCACACTGTCCCTTAAGACAAACTTTGGGAGAGACTTAAAGAAATCATGATCCCTCCTGACCTGAGGATTGTTGTGATCCATCTCTAGGAGACCATCAATGCCAAGGTTAAGACCAAAAAGGGGTGGTTTAAAGACATGAATTGCAATATTGGAGTTAATAAAGGGTGTCCCCTATCCCCTACACTTTTTGGAATACACATTGATAAGCTAGAGGAGTGTCTGGAATCTGTAGGGTGCAACGGCACTGAGATTTCTGGCGTTCTCATTACTCCTCCTCTATGCCAATGATATCGTTATTCTTGCTAAAAACCATGATGACCTTAACAAGAAGCTCCAGATTCTTCATGACTACTGCTCCAAGATGGGTATGACATTTAATACCGACAAGACTAAAGTAATGATCACTAAATCCAAGAAGATCACCCATGGGAGTTTTGTGTATAATAACCAATGCTTAGAGAAGGTTTCTTCTTATAAGTATTTGGGCATTGACTTCCCTCATCATCTCAACTGGAATTATAGCATCGAGAAAAGGATTATTGGGGGATAGAAAGCTTATTATGAGCTTGAAAACATTTGTAAGTCGGTCGATCTTTACATTTGGAGTAAAAATAGGTTCCTCTTTGAGACCCTTGTCACCCATGTTGTCTTATACAGATGTGAAGTTTTGGGTTGCATTATATCAAGAGAGTCATGGAAGAAGGTTGAGATTATTCAAAAGAAATTCATAACCTACAACCTTAACATCAAGGGAAATACTCCTTATCCTATCCTCTTAATCGAATCTGGTTTGTCCCACATTGAAAGTACAACTATGTTTAGATATCTGATGTATAAGAAGAAGCTTGACAACATGGTATCAAAAAGGTTCCCTAAAATTGCTTCTAATTGTAGTCAAAACCCTCACCTTCACCTCAAGCGTGGGTGGCATAAGGATGCTAAGTCGTGGCTCAAACATTGGGCAATTAAGGAGGAACTAAATAAGGGAAGCAAAGATAATATCAAAAGCACTATTACCTCTAAGTTTAAAGACAAGTTGTGGGAGGATAAGGAGTTCAAGGCTAAAAAGAAGCTAAGATACTATAAGGAAGCAATCAACACCACTCTTGATAATCATAATTATCTCTCTGTGTTTTCCAACAATAGGAAGAGATTGAACATCACTAAGATAAGAACTAATTCCCATGAGCTTCGAAGTGAGACTCCCGGACTCTTACTCACATTCGCTTTCAATTCCCTACCATCTACTACACTTCTAATATTCTTGACCTATTAAGCCAACCTACTTATAGCAATTTTGGAGCACTTATTTCCCTTCTCTTTGACCATAGAAACAAGATTTTGAAAAATCAAACTTAAATTTTTTCTCCTTTCTTAAAGTCCGATAAACCGCATTAGTCTTAACAAATGATAACAACCTTCATAATCATCCTCATCAGTAAATGCCATTAATAAAAATATATATTAAAAATTAATGTTTTAAAATACATTTCAAAGGTATATTTTCAATATTATTGTAATAAAATAAAATAAAAATCCATATTCAACTCATTTAAAGCTCAATGTATTCCAAGTCCACCATTTAATATTTTGAACATCCAAATCTATTTAAAGCTCAATGTATTCCAAGTCCACCATTTAATATTTTGAACATCCAAATCTATTGGAATTTCCATGCTCATAATTTTAGCGAGGTCAATTTATATCTAAATAAATAAAAGTTTTCGGCAAAATATTTTGAACATCCAAATCTATTCGAATTTCCATGCTCATAATTTTAGTGAGGTCAATTTATATCTAAATAAATAAATTGTTTTTGGTAAAAGTAATAGACATTGTATTGTGGAAGTTAGAATATCATTTCATTTAGCGTTGAGTAAATATTTTATGATATTGGCTCGAATGCTTATACAGGTCTGCAAAGAAGCGGAAAGACATAGAATATCATTTCATTTAGCGTTGAGTAAATATTTTATGATATTGGCTCGAATGCTTATACAGGTCTGCAAAGAAGCGGAAAGAGCTGCAGGTTGAGATGGATTAACTATTTACGACCTGGCCTTAAGCACGCTGCCATTACACCCTCAGAAGAGCAATTGATAATACACCTACAGTCCATTCTTGGTAACAGGTTTCTTTCTTTTCCTTTTTCCACACCCTTTATCTCCTGCATTTCCTACTTTGTATACTCATTTCACATCAGTCTCTTCTCTTCGGTCCATTCTTGATAACAGGTTTCTTTCTTTTCCTTTTTCCACAGCCTTTATCTCCTGCATTTCCCACTTCTTTGTATTCTCATTTCACATCAGTCTCTTCTCTTCGGTCCATTAACTTGGCGTATGAATGGTATTCACAAGCCAGGTGGTCTCAAATTGCTGCGCATTTGCCTGGACGTACGGACAACGAGATCAAGAATTATTGGAATTCTTACATCAAGAAAAACCTCAACCTGAAACGCTCCATGATACCTCTCCCCAACACTGAATCCAAGGAATCCAACGGCAAAATTTGTACAGAATTGAAAATGCCCCCAAAATCAGGCGACACCTGCACTACCGAATCAGTGTCAGCCAATGCTCATGATGCTTATACGTCGCTTCACTCTGCCAAGCCGTTGGACATCATGCCTCAAGGGTACCTGCAGTCATTCTACGACATTTTTAATGAACCGGTAACTGCAGAAAATTGGCACTCTTCTATTCACAACTTATTGGATTTGGAAAAAGAAGAGAAACTGGAGCCGAATAACTTGTTTCCTATTAACGCAAACCCTACTAACAGCCAGATAATTTGTTCTCCTGAGCTCTGGCTTACTTCTACTAACACCAACAATAGCTCCTCCCAGGTTTTTACATATTGTGCAGGTCTCGAAGCCCGTGATCAAACTGATAATACCATCAGCAGCCCTGCTCTTTTTGATATGGGGGGCTCGTTGAAAGGTATATATGTAAACGCCGGCCAGAAAATGTTGAATGAAAACGAAACTAAGATCATGGTCGATTATTCGTCGTCCACGGCATCCTATGGAATAGCAACCTGGAGCGCTAGTCATTCCCATTCAAATGCCAACGAATTTACTGATGTTTATCCAGTAGCTTATACAGCTGATATGGTGGAAGATTACACGAGCCAGCTGCATGTCAAGCCTCAACACCAGTCATGCCCGCCAATTTATAATCTCCATACTGATACCGTCGCCTCTTCTCATCTCGATCATCAATTCGGTTTCACCTAATTGAATTTAAAAGATAGGAATATAATTGTCCCCCGCCCCGCAAATCTAATATATGTCTTCCGTTTAATGGTCGCTTTCACCACATCAAAGAAGGCCGTGGCTTCTTTTTTCCTTAATATGTAGTTTTCTTTTCCAGAGGAGGGCCAAAACTTATGAAATGAGCTCTCTGGGAACTTTTATTTGTTTTCAATGTTTTCTCATCTTCCCAGTGGTAATTTACTAATTTTCATAAACGAATTTTCAGTCGATGCTATGATATATTTCAATTTTTATTGACGACACATTTTATGACATGGGGGATGCGATGTACCTGCTTACATGTGCAGATCAAGGTAATTTCCCTACAAAGATAATGTCTGAAGGTTGAATAGCTATCAAATGTAAATGTTGATAGATGGAAGAGAGTTTTCTAAAAATATACATTTTAATTTTTAAGTTATTAAATTATTTCAAAATTCATGAGGTAATTGATTAGATTTGAATATAATATATGCCCCGTTCTCTCATTTTCCCTCCAATCTATTTTAAATAGGTGAGTCAACTATACTAAATATGTGTGAGATTTTGTACTCAACTATTATAATAGAAATGAAATATTGTCAAGTTTATGAAGATATATATATTCTCGTAGTTTTTGTTTTGAATTTGTGATTTTGTAAAAGGAAACACATTGCCTAACTTAAATTGTTAGTTTTAATCAAAATTATTATAAAATATCAATAATTTTAATATCACTATATTTAGTTGGCTAGTTATTGGCATATGGTAAAACATTATGTTGCTTATTTTACTCAGACTCAGACTCATCTCACACTATACATATAATATTTTTGATGTCTATGTTACGTAACAATTTTATATGCCCTAAGGAGTTTGGCTTATTGGTTAGTTAACATTCTCCTATGGTCTATTGGCTAGCTAACATTTTGTTGGTTAGTTATTGGTGTGTGGTAAAAAAATTTACTGCTTATTTTAGTCACACTCATTTCACCTTCAACAATAAATAAAATATTTTGATCTCTATGTTAAGTAACAATTTTATATGCCATCACGAGTTTGTAGTATTGGCTAGCTAACATTGGTCTATTGGCAAGCTAACATTCTACTATGGTCTATTGGCTAGCTAACTTTCTTCTATTGGCTAATTAACATTCTACTATGGTCTATTGGCTAGCTAACTTTCTTCTAAAGTATTTGTGTCGGTCTATTAGCTAGCTAACATTCAAGTATGGTCTATCGGCTATCTACTATGGTCTATTGGCTAGCTAACTTTCTTCTATGGGCTAATTAACATTCTACTATGGTCTATTGGCTAGCTAACTTTCTTCTAAAGTATTTGTGTCGGTCTATTAGCTAGCTAACATTCAAGTATGGTCTATCGGCTAGCTAACTTTTTTCTATTAGCTAGCTAACGTTCTACTATGGTCCATTGGCTAGTTAAATTTTTTCTAAGACATTTGTGCCTAGTTTCAATCATCATTTTACTTGGGGTTATAGTGGTAGTTCCTCAATATCAACCTCTTGTTATGCAAGTATGATAACAAATATAGTTACTCATTTATATAGATAAAAAAAAAATCAATTTTATATAAAAAGTTAAAGATAAATAAAGCAATAAAAAATAAAATGTTCACTTTATACGAGAAAGATATTATAAATTGAATTAGATAATCTTATTATTATAAATTAAATTGTAATAAAAAACATTTATAATAATAAATGCTAATTTCGTTTTTCATATTAAGTTATAAATCATATTATAAAAAATAAAATAAAATAAATTAATAAGTAAATTTCAATTTCTTAATTTATATCATTAAAAACATTTAATAAAATTATATTAATTCAATTTAATTAATAATTTTCTAAATATTAAAAACACAATTTTTTTTTTATAAAAATATTACAATTAAATTTATTATTATTAAATTTATTATTATTAAATGTAAGAAAATTTTGGGTAAAAATCACATAATAATAATAGAGATACGACTTTTATAGAAAAATTTCTTCCTTTTCATGATATAGATCACAAGAGCCTAAATTCAATTTATTATTATGTTTTGATTTACAATATCACATTATTAAATTACATTTAAGATATATCATTATATATTCACTCATTTCTCAATTATAAATGTGCTTTGTTATGTAATGTATTAGGCAAGAAGGGATGGAGAATATATTGTAATGTTATGTAAACATTTTGACTAGGTCAAATAGTTTTAGGATTGAGGTTTTAATAGCCCATTATTTTCTTATAGTATTATTCTCTATTGTGTCTTATTTAAAGGCATAAATTCCAATTAATTTCTCTTTTTACCAAATAAAAGGATTTGATTAGGGTGGACAATATCCCACAAGTAAGTGCACGATAAAATAACCTAGCAACTTGAAATAAATGAGACCATTGTTTGGTCTAAAGATAGATTAAGGTTCTACAACCCTAGGAAATTAGATTACAAGCAAACTACAAGAGAAGGAGAATCATAACAAACTAGTTCATAATGTTCTCTTAATATCACAATTTCAGAATTCAACCCAATTTACAATTTTTAATCATTAATACAACTTAAATTATATTACACATATTTATATTGTTACATTTTAATAGAAAAACACAAAAAATTTAATTATAAATTTATAATTAGTGTGATGACATGGTGTTCTATTAAGGTAGTCTATTGTGAAAAAGACATTGGTTGGAAACTTCATGGAAAAAAGCCAGTCATGTTAAGGGTTTGGGTGGACTAGGTTGGGTGTGGTCCTTGGGTGATTTTGATGGTGTAGATGCCCCTCAGTTGCAGCTACTCAAACTAGGTATGACAATGAACTCAAGACTCACATTACATAGCAAAAAAAATATAAAAACATGATTAAATAATTTATTTTTAATATAGAAATATTAAATCAATGTAGATTCATCTTAACTCTTGATTAAAGGGTAGCAACGATCAAATATCATGAAGTACAAACGTTTCCTTGAGTTTTTCATTCAAAAAAGGTTTACAACTTGAAATATTTTGAGATCTCCACACTTAATAAATATAAAGTTAAAATTGATCTAAACTAATGCTATATTAAACATAGTATATTTGTGGAAAAATAATTCTATGGGTTTCCTCTGAAATTACTATAACATAATTACACAAATAAAGTAGAGGTATTTCAGTATTACAATATTATATTAAATTAAAAGAAAGTTGGTTGAAATTATATATATATATATATATATATATATATATATATATATATATATATATATATATATATATATATATATATATATATATATATATATATATATATATATATATGAGTGTGTGTGGGCATGAAATTATATGCTTTAGGTTTCCCATTTAGACATTTTAATGTTTCAATTCTAGTCTTTATAATGTTTCATACACTAAATTTAAATTTCAAAAATATTATTAAAATTGTTAATATGTATATAATCGGATGAGGTGATCAATGTCATTTAAATGTTAGAAGGAATGGTTCCACCACCACTCACGCGAAATGGGTGGGGTTGTATCATTTTCCACATAACCGAGTCTTAGTCTGATTAAGATGTTGAATAATTTGAGGATCATTACGTGTTTAATTACTCGAGGTTGCATTAGAGAGAAAACTCTCAATGATAGGATGGTGAGGAATAATTTAGGTTGGATAAGGAATACCATTCTCATCCTTGTTGAGTTTCATTAGGGGAATTTAGACATCTAAAATGGACCTCCTAAGGAAATTATAAAATAATAGTGGAAATAATAAAATAATGTTTGATTACATCATAAAATTTTAGAGGGAAAAAAGGAAAAAACTACTTTTTGAATTCTTATTTTCAACTTATCTCCCAATGTTTTTACTCAAATTTCAAGCAGGATTACTCGTTGGATGCAAAATTTAATTCCTCATCCAAGGAATATCCATGTTTCATACTTTTGATAGACCCTGCTATACAAATAATGATAAATACATGAAAAACATGATTACAATCACATTTTTCATGTATTTTTTATTTTTCGCATAGCAGAGTCCATCAAAAGTATGCAGCATGGGTACTCCTTAGATGATGAATTAAATTTTGCATCCAACGAGTACTCCCACTTGAAATTTGAGTAAAAAATTTGGGATATAAGTTGAAAATACAAGTTGAAAAAGTAGTTTTATTATTTTATTATTTTTTAATCTTTTTACCCTTTTATTTAAAAAATGGTAAATCATCCCCCATGGTTGACATCATCATCTTCAATCCTATTGGTTCTTATAAAGTCTATTTTGGTTGTAATTTTTTCTTAGGAGGCCCATTTTAGAACTCAAAATTCCCCTAACATGCCAATTTTCCCCCACCTAAATCTAGTTTTTGATCTAGGTCCTACTCACCCAGCCCCCTCCATTAAGGATATAATTCAACTCTTTCTGAATAAGAAAAATGATATTTTGGAGATGTTGAGCAATACGGTTGTTGGATTTTTTTTAGTACTCTTGATAGGAGGTTAGTTGCTCCATGTATGGAGTGTCATTATTCTTGTTAGGTTGGAAAGGATAACATGTCCCTATAATATATTTGTAATAATGGCCACGCTTAGGGTTGTATTGTGTAACATAACCCTTATCGCACTTACCCATTTTTTTGTACTATTAATAAACACTTGTAGTCAAAATATACAAATTTAGAATGTTGTTTTCTATTTACAACTATCAGACATGGCATTCCTATCATGCCAAGCTATGACATTAGTGAAGTGTCACCAGATCGATCATTCATTGAGTTATGGTTTAAATTTGAGGGTCTAAGATTGTAGGGGTTGGTTATGGGTAACAACCCCCTACTATTGCCTCACTTTCGACCTAATTCACACTCTCTGGTCTATCGATTGGGCTCAACAACCTACAAACATACCCTATGTTGGTTTAGCTCTTAAACAAAGTTGACTCTAACACTCTAAAGTTAAAAGTAATAGACGTATTTCTATTTATCCATATACACTATGTACAAGCTTTTTTTAGGATAGAATTCTTACCTATTATGGATTTTCTGCATGAGAACATGTCTAGTCCAATAAAGTTCGATAACAACCAAGGGGTCTTCTTATTGCTCCATCAACCCAAGTACTATGGGGATTTTTTTTTTTTTTCCCTCCTATATTATTCTAATAATTTGGTATTTTTAACTTGCTTACTTTTTATCTTCTATATTCTTTACTTTTTAGCATGGTGTATTCCTAATCATCCATACACAACCTTAGGTATGCTATTGTTCTCGTTTTATATAATTAAATTATTATTTTTTATCTCA
The DNA here is from genome assembly GCA_034641835.2 of Pinus albicaulis. Classification (NCBI taxonomy): domain Eukaryota; kingdom Viridiplantae; phylum Streptophyta; class Pinopsida; order Pinales; family Pinaceae; genus Pinus; species Pinus albicaulis. The sequence continues at coordinate 684,018,261 of CM076576.1, read as the reverse complement.
TCATTAAATTCAAGGTCTATATCCATATATTCAACTTTATTTTTTCGTTATGTGTTAGGGTTCCTTCCCACCTTTAATGGTTCGTTTAAGGCAAAGCGTTTTCTAACATACTGGGATTTTCTTTATCAATAGAATCAAGTTGCCATCCTTTTTTACTCCCCTTATTTTTCTAAGTTCAAAATCGAAGTCTTTAGAGTTTTCGACCAACCGATGGACTCCTTATTTCTTCCCTACTCTCGTGGAAAGGCTTACCACTTGAGTTCAAACCCTAGAGGCTCGCCTTAGGGATTTTATGAGCTTATGAACTGGGCTAATAGTGTTTTCGGAATGTCTAGCATATATATATATATATATATATATGGTTTTGATGAAGCCATGTAGTTTCAGTTTTTAGTTACCGATAACTTCTATATTCTATTACAATAAGATTTTTGAACATATATTTATGATGTTGTATAATTACACTATTTAACATATTTTTTAGGGTTTGATTATCATATTATTATGTATTATTTGAAATCAAATCTTTTCCAACTATGCAACATAATTTCTTGGAATATAGTTTGTTAGATTCATGTTCCGTTTCATTACTATTTTCAACGAAATTTTATGTTTCATTATAATTTTTGTTAAACCTAATTCTTAGGGTTTATTAGAAGAATTCTTGTATTTTCTAATTGGTCTAAGTTTTCAACTGTCCATGCTATATTTTAGTCAACGATGGATATTTTTCTAAAGATTACAAATAGCTCTCCTTTTCTTGTGTCTTGTAGTGAATTATTTTAGTAGATATGATCATGTTTATTTGTATAAGAGTGTCAATATAAATTAGTTACATAGAGCTTTTGTCAACTAGGTTTTTCTATTACAGTTTACATTATAATTCTAAATAATTTGTAATTTTGGTTGGTTCCTGTAATAGATACAATTCTTTTCAATTTACTTCTTGTATTGCTCGACAATTATTTTTGGTACATTACAACTATTTATTAGTTTTGTTAATATATCTGGGAACCTTGGTAGATTTCACCTCTAATACATGTCACTTATTTTGGATATTAATTAACTCAGGTTTGGGGCTATGGCAGGCGAATTAACTAAGGTTTGTTTTGGCATGGTACTAACCTAACCCACTATCTTTATGTAAGTACTTTGTAGTAATAGAAATTTTAATATTATAAAAAAATATAGAAAGTAACCAATATCATGCAAGTAATGTTCCAAATTAATCTTATTTCATTTAAGTCCTTCATCATTCAATTGAAATATAACATAACATGTAGAAAAAACCATTTGCATTGAGAAGGAGTATCACAACAACAATATTCACATAAACACTTATATTTTTTAAACCAATTAACGTTTCCACGCAAATCATAATAGAGGAAAGATTGCTACACCTAACCAACGAAAATAGAGTCACTACCCAAACAACCCTTGAGCCACTTTCACTTCAATAATAATCTTTCTTCTACAAGGACTACTCCAGGTCCACTTAGGGCTTATTTGACCTCACTAATTCTTGCCTATAATTTCACAGAATCCACAGATTTGATCACAAACTCCATCGACCAACCTATTGAAAAGTTTCCCCACTAGAAGCATCCTTCCCTCAAAAATGACATGCATGATGTACTAACTTTTCCTTTTCCTCTATTGGTTGCCTCGGTATTTTCCTTACACCCTCTTGGATTTCGTTTCTATAACTGAGATCATTTATCTCTAGGGATATGAATAACTGGCCTTTAACTATCTGGTAAATGAAATTTTAATTTAACATCTTTTTCCTCCAAAAAAATTGCATGGTTGACTATAACTAATTTCATTAATAAAATTTAAAATTAAATAAAATAAACTTTCATGTCTATTATTTATTCATATTAGGCCTTTTATATAGCCCACACTCTAGCAAGTCATTTCAATAAAAGTAAATTAAATAATTAAATTTCATTGAGCAGTATTACATCCTCCCCCCAAGTGAAAAATCATCATCAAATTTTGTTCTTGTTCCTTCAGAAAAAGCTAGGATATCTTCTTGCATGAAATTCACATCCTCCTAGGTTTCCTATTCTAGGCTAAAGTGATTCCATTGAACTTTAACCTCGGAAATAACTCTATTTTGTAGCATTATTTATCTACATTCAAGAATATGCATAGGTTCGTTCATAAATTATCTTTTTGGCTCGACCTACAATCACAATCATTAGAGCTGTCATTAGCTTCTCATCAATCCTTAATTAAGAAACATATATAAAAATCTTTTCAACTTTCTTGTTTTACCTCTATTTCCTGCCAATTAATGATGTGTCCAGGATCATATATATACTTCTTTCATATAGATACATAGAATAAATTATGTGCATGTATGTGACTAGGCAAAGCCAATTGATAGCATGCAACTCTAATTCAAGCTAATATTTGGAAAGGGCCACCGAATATGGGATCCAATTAGCACTTCTTCCCCATATTAAAGTGTTTTTCTTAGGTTCTACCCTCACGTATACAATACATCCCAACTGAAATCTCCTATAGCTCCCTATTTTATAAGCATGCATCTTGTTATCAATCTTGACTAGCTTTCACATTCATTCGCACCTTCCTCACAATGTTTTCAACTTCTTTTAACGTGTCATGTCCCAATATTAATTTGTTTTCAACAATGTTCCAATTAATAAGGATCCTATAATTTCAGCTATACAACACTTCTAATAAGATCGTTCTTAGTGAAGTATGATAAATGTTATTGTATGAAAATTACACTAAGTGGAGGAAATCTTCCCACTTGGTTGACTATTGCATAACATGCATCCTTAGCATGTCTTAAAACACTTGATTCACATGTTCAGTTTTCCCATATGTTAGTGTATGGTAGGAAGTACTAAATTATACTTGTGTACCTAATCCTATAAAAAGATCCTTCCAAAAAGTATAGGTAAACTTCACATCTCTATCTGAAATTACTAATTTAGGTATACCATGTAAGCGAAAAATTTCATTCATAATTATATCAACAATTCGAATAATTTTGTAAGTTGACAGCAGCTGTACAAAATGGGTTTATTTTCTTAGTTTATTCAAAAAAACCATTATAGAATCTTTTTTCTTTTTTGACTTAGGTAAACCTGTAATAAAATCCAATGTGATGACTTCCCATATCCATTCAAGGATGGGTAAAGGGTGAAGTAAAGTCATTAGGTATTGATTTTCAACTTTGACCTATTGAGACTCTAAATAATCAGCTAATTACTCTCCCACATCCCTCTCATACTAGGCTAAAAATAATTTTTTTTCGAGGTAGTAATTCTTTTTTGGTAACTATGGTCGGAAACGTAGGGCCTCCAATGATATCCATAAAAAATTATCTATTTCATATCTGGTTGATTGGGAATATAAATTATGTTCTTGTAGGTCAGAAATTTATCGTCATTAATTTCATAATCTAACTATTTTTCAAAATTGTCCCTTTTTCTGTTTGTTCCCATAAAAACTAATATTAAGGGTCTCTTAGGGTTGATTCTTTAATCTAATATGAAAATTCAAATTTTATCTCACTACACGAAATTTCATATAAAAAATCTAGTCTTCTACATAGGGAATATGCTACCTAAATTTCCTTACACTTCAAACATTTTAGATCAAAGTCAAACTCGGTTAGGAGAGGAGTCCATTGTGTCTGGCAGATATTAAGATTAGGTTTTTTAAATAAAGTAGTTAACTACTATGATCAATCATCAGAATAGATTTATTTCCCAATATATATTGTCACCTACCTTGAAAGCGCGGACTACCACTATTGGCTCAGAATCCTAAGTATAATAACTTTTCTCACGTCCTTTAAAATTGCAAGGCTCGTAAGCCATGTCATGACCTTCTTGCATTAACATGGCTCCTACCACTTCCTAACCCAGATCTGTGCAAACAAAAAATTAATTTTTTGGGTCTGCAATCCTTAGAACATAGGTTGTAGTTAACAAATGACTTAGCTGCTGAAAGCTATTTTGGTACTATGTTGTCTAGATAAAAACTTTTCCCTTTTTATATAATGAACCTATAAGGTAGGTTATTCTGGAAAACCCCTCTATAATGTGGTGGTAGTATCCTTCTAAGCCCATAAAGGATCGAATATCCACAATGCTTTTAGGAATGAGACATTCCATGATCATATTAATCTTCTTGCGGTCCACTGCTATTTCCTCATGAATAGTTATGTGTCCCAAATATTGTATTTGATATTTATAAAATTCATATTTTCTATATTTGGCATATAGCTAGTGATCCTATAGGTTCCGCAATATTATTTACAAATTTATTTTGTATTCTTCCATGTTCCTTGAATAAAAGAGAATGTCATCAATAAAAAATAATATGAACTTATTAAGATAAGGATGAAAGGTATGATTCATAAGGCTCAAACATGTATCCGAGGCATTAGTAAGACCAAAAGGTATGACGACAAACTCATAATGCCCATAACAAGTCCTAAATTTTGTTTTTCATATGCCTTCATCTTTGATCCGTATTCGATGATACTGTGATATAAGTTTATTTTGGAAAACATGGTAACATCCTTAACTAATTGAATATGTCATTGATACTAGATAGCGGAGATTTAATTTTAATAGTTAAATTATTGAGCTGCTAATAATGACTACAAGTCCTTAGGGTGTCATACTTCTTTTTAACAGAGTACAGGGGCTCACCATGACGATACACTTAGAAAAATATAATTTTTATCAAGCAACTCCTGCAATTGCAAGTTTAACACGGTCAATTTTGCTATGCTGACATGATATGGTATCTTAGATATTGTGGTGCCACATGGAATTAATTCAATTGTGAATTCATTATCCCATTTAGGACGTAACCCCATAATCTCTTAATTTTGAAATATGTTAATAGTAATGTCTTGGAAAATTGGTATATTTTCTAAGGTGACTATTTTATCCCCAGAGTTAGTATATCCCACTTGGACTTCATATATTTGACAACCCTTCCTAATACATTTACCCTACTATGAGTTTGTGGTTGGTGTCAATTTTATTGTCCTCTTCATATCTTGGATTTCTAGTGTAACACGCACTTCATTAATGAAATCAATGGTCTTATATTTACATTTTACAAGGGACCAATGTTTTTTGAGCCAATCCAAAATAATTAAAATTTCATAAGAACCTTAGGGTAACATTTTTAGATTTAATTTTATTGGTTGACCAGCTAATTCAACTAGACAATTCTCTAACTTTGATATCACCCTTCTTTTTCCCCATGACTAACTATACCAACAATGGGTTTTTAAACTTACAATACTTTAAATGACACAATTCCACTACTTTAAGATTAATATAACTCAAGCTTTCTCCATATTATATCAATAACATGACTAGAAATATTACCTTCCAACTCAATCATTATGGGTGGATATTCAACCTGATTTGCTTCCGGTGCAATATAAAATTTAGGTAAACTTCTTGCCACTTCACCTACAGTAAATGCTTCTTGTATATTGGTTGTTTGTTATGTTATTCCATGAGAAGGGGAATTTTTATATATATTATGGTTCCTCGTAATCCTAACACTCTGTTGTGGGTTTCAATGGTTGACGAAATTGAGGTATGCTTGATGATTCTACTAGTTTAGATTCATTTTTCAATTTGGAGTTTTTCTGATTTTTTCAAGAAAATTTATTATGCTAACTTTTGTGTAAACTATTGGTATTAGCATCTTTTGAATTTTAAGAATTCCAGAAATTTTTCTGCCTTCTCTTTCTTGTCTAAAATTTATTACCATCTCCTTTCTTCCTCATTTTCTAATAGCATATCTAGTCCTTAAATACAAATTTGTCGAAAGATTTAGGGTTATCGAATTCCAACCATTCCTACTGTAACACCTCTTAGTATGCAATTTTTTTTTCTTCAATTATAGTAGTATCTCTAACTTATTATTATGATTCCACTATAATTCGTTACACTTCGACGCACTTATACAACTAATAATGTCCTATGTCACTATTTATTTGTTCACAGTTTCTCGGAGTGCTTCATTTTTCCACCTTAGAAATTTCTCTTTCTTATTAATATACAATTCCCTTTTCTTATTCAGTGTGGAAATGATATATTAATCCTTTTTCCATTATATTTTTATTACTTAATCAAATTTCCTATATTCAACTTAATTATTCACATGGAATATACCCCATTATATTATCTTATCTTGCATATACTCCATTTACATTTCCGATAATATTCATTAAGTGATAAATGTATCTCCTCTCAAATTCAGAAAGTATAACACCAATTTAGAATCGTTATTATGAAACCATTTCCCTAAGGTGAAATTAATACATATATGCACTTCTTCCTTTTTTCTTGGTATTATTATCCATATGACATTATTAATTAATACCTAGACTTGTAGTTCTCTTGTGCCTTTACCATAGATGAAATAATTCATGCTATATCTTAAAAGCTAGGATTTAACCTCTCTTTTTTTCTTTTATTTGACTCATTAAAACTCTTAGATATTAAATCTAATTATAAGTTAATACCACTATAGTTAGTATTTGAAAAAAAATACAAATTTATTATGCTCTACCTTTCTATAACTAATTAATGAAGATTTACATTAAGGCCTGATGAGGACATAAAATTTCACTTACCCAATCGGTTAGTCCTTCTTTCTAGAACGGAATTCATAATAAATATTGCTACAGATACCAAGCAACCCTAAAATCCATCTATACATATTTAATTTGACATGAATACGGTATTGAATTATTTGTCCTCCCAATTCTAGAGAAAGGAATACGTGTCAGATTTTTTTTTCGTTTCTTATAGTTTTGGTCATACATGAACTGTCAGTATTTAATGTTGATGACGCAAGCCTAGAGCTTGCAATACCCAGGATCATTACAACTCTGTGCTTATGAGAATGCATCTCAGCTATTACCCTAATCAACTCAAATCAAAATCTCAACTCTTCTAATTTCGGAAGCTCATAAGATCAAATTTTATGTACCTCTCAAATTCCATTTATGGCTATTAACTATACTTCATTTAAAATGTATTAATACCTTTTCAACAATCTTATAAGAGAACTTAGTTAACTAGCCATAAACTCAGCCAAACTCCATTCCACTATATTTATATGTGTGCCCTTTTCATTTTAAACAAGCTGGACAAATTCTTTACATATGAAATTCTTCACTCATCCATTAATACGCCAGTTTCTTTCATTCAATGCATATTAATGAAAACACTCAATTATCATTTGACTCGTAGGTTAGAATGCTTCCAGTGTATAATACAAACTGAAAACTTGTATAAATCTCATAACGCTGCATCAAACTGACCTTCACAATGCACCTCCACAATCGATCCTTTCATTCCATTAACACCTTCGATTTCTGGGCTATACAATGCGGTTTTTTTAATGAATTATGTTTCAGATTCATAACTCAACTCAATTTATGACTTACCTTTGCAGACTTTTAAAGTGACAGAACTGGATAATTACCAAGTCGCATCCTTTTACCTCTTCAGCGTGCCAATTGTTCTCTGCTCTCATGTTTTATTAGTTGACTTTGTCGGAATTGGACAGACCGCCATCACAATTTCCTTCAATAAGCTTCCACGCTCAAATTTTAACTCTGCAGTTCAAATTTAATTTCAAAAGCTGATTGTTAACAATAACATACCTCCCACCGTTCTTTCACACCTTCACGAACGTGCAATGAACCGATTTAACTTGTATCGAATTACCAATTCGAATTAGAACGCCTTACAAACACCCTAACAGTTCAATGGTGCTGTCTTCAACGGTTATAGTGTCAGATCGATACAAAAAATCTTCAAACAGCACTATATTATTTCACTTGGATTACCTTTACAAACACTCCAGCAATCTGCTTCTTCAACACTTCTGTCCACTGTGCTTTTCTCATTATACAACCAAACAATGTGTAACCGCATTGAACACAATCATTATTAATGGCAAGTCATCATTCACAAATTAATACTTATTTTGCAAGCAGAATACCATGAGAATAGCGCTCCAACATTTCATAACAGAAATGAGAATCGAACTGGGAATCTCATTCAACATTAACGCATTCCTGAATTGAACAACGAATCTCCAGTGTTTAACGCCTTCTGCACCTGCATTATTAATTCAACGCTGTACCCAGCCACGTACTAATACGTTTGGCCCAACGCATATCCACTCTGAGTATCGATTCACTTGCAGTTCGGCTATTAAAATACCTGCAATACAGATCGATTTTACAATTTCTTTAACTCAGTATTTCAGTCGATCATTGTTTTTATTGCCAATGTCCAGTCATAGAACTCTGCAGAACCCTTGCGCCCTACTTCATACAATGTATATTTAATTTTGCAATTGAAACCAATTTCAATTTAACAGTTTTCCCCAATGTAATTTCGTTCAATTCTATGAACACGGTTTCACAATGTGCCCTTATAAATCGACATAAAAGTATACAGATTCATCATTTCAAATAAGAACTATAATACTTATTAATTGTCACGTCTCCCAGACCCAGCTTCTTACCCATATATCATAACTTAGATATTATCGACTTTATGCACCAGCTAACAAAAATATTTCTTATTGAATTCATTTCAAATTCATATATCTAGTTGACTGATATATCTATATATATTAGTTTGTATTTCTCAGGTCAGGTTTCCCGAGTTTTGACCAACTCTAGCCGATCAATAGGCCCTTCCTCAAACTTTCCAGTTTGCAGGCCTTTTAGAATTTTCAACATTTTAAAGTTTCAGCATCGACGTATAGATTTATGCCTCCTCGCATACATCTATCTATACTCAGTTAACCTCCATTGCTCCAACTACTTTCCCAGCAGTTTATATGGACGGTAAACAGATGCTCTGTTCATGGTATTTTTCATATACTTACAATCTTCCCTCACACAAACTTTTATCATACAATAGATAGGATTCTCCCCTTATTTTACTGTTACAACATTCAACATGTTTGGCACCCTGGTACAGATTCAACTGTTCCATGGGAAAACTAGGAAACAGATCCTCTTGCTTCAATCAAATGGAGGTAGAGAATATTGAACTGGATAGTTGAGAATCTCAAATGTTAGATTCTCGTACTTCGTTAGGATTCAACTTCTGCTTTCATATGTTTACACTTACCTTTAATAGAATAATTTAGTTTCTTAGTTTTACAATTCTTTCCATTGTAACTCAGCTGACATATTGAACCCCATACTGCTATCACAGGGTTGTTGTTTCCCACTTTCTGTTATTGTTTACAGGGAATTCTGTGCCATCAGTATTGTTATGATAGGTTTAGTTGTTTGGGACTTGCTGTTCATGGGTACTATTTTGTTAACATTTTCTGTTTATACACACAGCAATTAAATACTCCTTTAAAGACAGCAAGCTATACCTGTACATAGTTATTAGATTTGCTGTTCAAATGGTCTATCATCTCTAAATTCATTACTACAAGGTACTCATCCCTACACCCCAACCATCTGTCTCTGCTATCAATAGCTTTAGTTGGCAATTACATAAGTTACTGAACAAATAATCAATCTAAAATTTGCATAATGATCCATAACATAACAGTTCATAAATTGCATAATGAACCATGACATCAAAATTCATAAAACAGGGATATATTTAATACAGCCTTACAAAAATCTCCAAAATTATGCATGCATACCTCTACTATGACCAGTCCTCCCAACCTTAGAGTTCGTTTATCTCCAGAACTCACCCCCGAGCTGAGATCCTCCAAGAACAGACTAACCTCAATCTGTTCTGGAGTAGCTTATTTAAGCTATGCTTTCCCCAAAGCCTGTTTCCAATTCTGCGTCCAGAATTTCAGGATGCTTTATTCCTGCTTAGCCTAGGCTTCCCATTTTGGGACTCTTTAAAGCTGCTTTAAGCTTTTCCTCAGCTTTTCCAGCTTTTTCTCACCTCTTCCCAACTACTCCTCTTCATTTGGGAAATTTAGATTTTTTCCTCAAAAATCTAAATTAGAAATAATTTCTTTCAAGGATTTTTGAAAGATTTTGGGGAAAGTCTTTTTCCTTTTCCATCACCTCATGGATTAGGCATGTGATCTCATTTTTTCATCTGGTCATAGTGCATACATAATATTTTATTTATTTTTCATAAATAAATAGTTAACCACATCCACACAATAATTATCCATTGGGGTCCACTCCCCTTTGGATTTATGTTCAAATGTCTCATTTGAGAAGCATAGAACTTGGGGGTGTTACATATTCCCCCTCTGAAAATAAACACCGTCCTCGGTGTTGACAACTATCTACTTAGTTTATTTTGAACATAATTATGAATGCTGTTCCATCATCTTAGCTTCTCTGTTCCATGTAGCTTTTCAGCAGTAAAGTGCTCCACTGAACCTTTACTCTAGCTACTGTTCGATTTCGCAATTCCATTTCTTCCCGCTTTCATCTTTGAAGCGACTCTGGAAGGAAATTCTTCTTCTGGTTCCACCTGGACCACATTCCAATCAATCATGTGAGAAGCATCATGTACCAAAAATTATAAAAAAAAAAAAATTTCCAACAAAGAGACATGAAACATATCAGGAAATTTAATAAGCAATGGTAGGGCTAATTTATAAGCCATTAGTTTCCCCCCTTTCCAACACCTTCCTCGGTGTTACACTTTAACGTTGATTTTTCAACTTTGACAAAAATTTCTTCTTCGTTCTTGATTAGTTTCCAGCAGAGTACTCTCCTGCTTCCACTCTATTTACTGATGCCTTATGCAGTTGGTTTTCTTCCTACTTCTTTGCAAGAAGTCTGTCTGGAAGATCTTTTATTCTGGTTTCTCTGTCCACAATTCATACCAATGTAAGTAAAATCAGGTACATACAATTTATAATCCACAACAACATTCTGCATTTCAATAACTTAAGAAATTCAGTTATTAGTCAAACCGTTCAGGTTCATAATAGTTTAGTGCACTTTTAGTACACTACTTATCCTTTCTTGTTTTTCAGTGAGATTCTTTCCTCACGCAACTTGGTCCAGTTTAGCTTTTCTTGAGGTGATTTATCTTCACCTTGTTTTCTCCTTGGTTCCAGAGTGTACACTTTCCTGTTACACACTTGGCTAAACAATTTTACACTTTTCATTAGTACTCATAAATGAAAGAAAACAATTGTATCATATGCATGTTTATGCTTATCCTTTCTCAGTTCATAGCCGTACTTCCAGTATTTTATCCTTGTTTTCTTTTGTTAGTCAATCAATTTAATTAGAAATAACGAGACTCGTTAATAATCTCTATAATGAAATTTTTTTTTTCCTCTAACTTCTTTTATGAATTGTATACACTAGTTCAAAACTTATATGAATAAATTTGGAGCTGATGGGTTTTCCCCACACCCAAGTCCAATTGTATCTCATCCTCTTTTCTCTCAGTTGGTAGCTGTATGATTTCCCACTATTTCCCTGTCTTGAATTTAAGACTCAGGAAATTTAAATAAAATTTACACCCACAAAATTTTATAGTATGAATACATGTAATTACTATCATTCATCACCTTCACAAGTATGACTACTTGATAATGTCAAAAATAAATTTGACACAATATCCCCTTTTTCAAGGAATTACCATAATTTATACATTTACTAAAATTGTAATTATGCTCCATTGGATTTTTATCCATGCATGCTCATTTTCATAATCATTCTCCCATGTATAAAAACAATTGTTAGGTTTTCAATTCTACCCTAGCTAACTCACCTCGGAAAATTTGATTTATCCCTTCATTCATTCATTCCTAACTAAATGTAGGGGATCTGCATTACATTATTTAATATGCAATGTTCCACAACTACCAAACCAACTATTTACTGGGTTTATAACTCATACTTAAGTTTACCACTTCATTATTTTCCATGCATATGAGCTAAAATATGTTTATCACAAAATACTTTAGTCATTAAATATACTTGTCTTGAACCTCATCTTCGTAATTTTTCCAAAAAAAAAATTTCCCACATTATACTTTTACCACTTAATCTACCACAATAGTGTTTATTTCTCTTTTAACCATAATTAGAGTAATAATATTCCGACCATATGGTAAAATATGTCCTTCCACTTTACTTGCAACTTTTAAGGTAAATTCACTTTTAATATTCCCTAGGTGAATTTTTTTTCTTCTCCCTTAATCCCGTGGTTATAAGGTTTGAGTCTTACTAACTGAACTAAATTATCATGTATGAAGATATTATATTCATACAACTCAACAAAGTTAACATTATAACATATAACAAGATCACCTATATTTATAATGTTAATTGTAGATTTAACTTATGTCCCACGTGCAATTTGTTTCATTTTACTCTATCATTTCTCATGATAATTATTATTATTCTATATATATATATATTTAATAGTTAATTAAGAATTTACAACTTATATTTAACATACCTCCATTAAATATAAATTGTCCTTTTCCTATTATCCACCTTTCTCTAGATATTCCAATATCAACTTCCTTTCTTCTTTTGTCCCAATAACTATGGTAACACATAGTATTATATAACGTATTTGGAACATATATCACCCCACAATTATTCCTTCAAGACACGTATATATATTTTTTTTCAATTCTAATTTAAATACAATTTATAATGCCAAAGTTCACACCGGTTCAACTTATTAATTTCAACTAAAGTGCACTACTAAAATATTCAAATAAAGTTCCATTGTATTAAATTCCACTTATTAACTTTAACTAAAGTGTAAGTTATTACTTACAAATAAAAGGCCACTTTATTAAATCCAATATATATATACATTTACATATATATATTTAATTATTCTACCCCTAAAATCTGATGGGCAACTTTATGCAATCCAATATATACATCTGTACACCTCCACTTCAAGAAATTTTTTTTTTTTTTTTTCATAGTACTTCTCATCACAACATACCTTTAGTTCCCATACTTCTTGGTGTTAACAAGGGAGATTTTTTTTTTTTTTTTAGCCACAATATAAGCATAGGTTTTCTGTCATACCCACATGATGCATGAATATATGTATATCCAACATCTATATCTATAGAGGACCTATCTCTTGACCATATGTTGGAAATTCACACAGTTATAATTGTCACATATATTTTTTTTTATTCCATTTATATATAAAATCTTTAATACATATAGGGTATGCCCGTTTGCTACATTATACCCCCTATGCACTTATGTAAAATCTGTGATATAACATTATAATATATCATTATGCCACCCATACATTTATTTAACATTATAATATAACATTATACAACGCAGACCTTTATTTAACACTATGGTATAGCATTATACAGCCCATACACGCGTACTATGACGTGAGGGCGCACGCATATATGTGTGACACCTGTTTATATAATTTTTAAAAACCCCTTGTTACACATTCGCACTCCGTTCATGTAGTTATAACACTTATATATATATAATGGCGTACATTAGGGAACCCGCCTCATCATTTGTTTAACACGTCGGATGTTGATTTGGCAGGAAATACCTTGGCCCGTACCCCTGAATTAACACCTTGGCAAGGCTCGGTCATCGTGGAACTTATGGTGACGGGTCCTTTGACATATTCACCGTGAATTTGAACTGCATACTGCTACGTCGATGCGCAGGGTCGATAGGTATGACCGAGATCCGAGTTTTGACCTGTTGTGTCCATACTTACCCATTTGTCCTACTCATAATTTTTAGTGGAGTGGTTTTCAATATTACCGCCCTCCTTCTCATGCGGCGTTAAAGAGCCTTTTCTGCTTGTTTTCCATCATTGTGAATGATACCGCTTTTGATGCAGCCGCCTGATATGCGTGTGGTTATTTCTTACCTCATCCGCCGAATTTCCGATATTCTGCTTTGAACCAGCTCTGTCAAATCTAAATTGTTTATACGCAAAATATGTTTATGCGTACTGGTGATCGTATGCCATGATTTAACAGGTGTTTACTGTGATGGCTAATGGTTCATTGCTTGCAGGCCCGGTTGCTTTGTTTGGGAGATTTACGCATTGGGTGCCGTCGGGTATGTACCTGTGTTCAATAGGTACATTACGTGTCACGTTTATCTTCACTTCTCTCTGCTGGCTCAGTACCAACGGCCCGATCCTTTCGGCTATGCAGACCTATATCGTACAAATCGATCGCCGAAATTGATTTTTCTCAGATCGACATGGTGATTTTCTGACTACCTGGGGCAGTGGGAATTAGGGTTTTTCCCTACCCATCGGTTTGATCTTGGCGTCCACAGTTCAGTGTCCTTTCCATCGTTCTCCGCCTAAGAGTTACTATATAGATGGTTCGGTGAAAATTGTATCTATTCCTCATCGTTGCGGTTGTCATTGCTCTCAGTTTCTTATCCCACAGCAAGATTCATTCCAGTGTGGGTTGCAGAGATAATACAACGACGTGCCCTGTACATCTTCGTAGGAGCAACCCTGCCGCCAGGTTTATCGATTTTCCCTTAACCCTAACCCTATCAATATTTTATCCTTGGATTTCTTCGAATAACTCAGAAGGTGTTACCTCAATTTCGGTTTCAGGTTATTCATGCAGAGGTTTCAGAAGGTGAGGTTTCCCCGGTCGCTCTCTTTAATTTTCCAACCTCTCCTTATCACTATTTAAGTACATAAGGGTAGTCTGTTGATGATTCAAAGAGTGGTTTGACTCGTAAGGTATCTCTGTTGGCAGGTCACGTATTTCCCTTTCTCAGAATTCATCACCATAGATATAATTCATTAACTGTCTGAACGTCGATCCTTACACAATTTTCTTTTTGTTTTCAGGTCATTCTATGTTAGGCGCCCAGCTTTAGATCGCGTTTGACCCCCGTGGGGTAACCTTACTGCGCTTTACTGATATTCTTTTACTCTCCGATAGAACCTATCTTATGCCTGGGTTTATATGCTCTTATTAACTGGCTCGGTTATTTTCTCCCGACAAGCTCTGTTGTGTTTTTTTTTGTTTTTGTTTGTGTTACGGAGATGAAAATACGCCTAACGGCATCGCATTTCGAATTGATCTTTGTTTTATACCTGTGACCATATATAACATCCACTGCTCGCAATAGATGGCCGTGGCCTCCTGCGCAGGGATTTTTTTTTTTGTGTTTTTGGTCCCGGCAATTGCCACTTACGCACTATTGCTTAGATTTTAACTGCCGAGATGGGTTGACTATGCGGTGTTCAAACTATGTGGTAGTATTCGTTCAAGCAGAACCCTAATTTCAGTGAAATGTTTACCAGATTATAGTAGAAGGATTCGTTTTAAATTTTTTTCCATGCACAGGGGGTCGGCCCATTTCCATAGGGTTTGGCCGCGCGCTTCTTATCCTCCTTGGAATTCTTATGTGTGTAAAATGCGTGCGTCTAATTCCAAATTTTGCACTCGTGAGTCATATGGGTGGGTAACTACTAGTTGCCACTACGAGTTATTTCAATCGGCCGCATACCATATGTTTGACTTGCAGAGTTTATACGGTTTCCTTTTGACCGCACATTTACATATATGATACGATATATACTCATGGTTCCTTTTTACATATAAGGTTTATTTATATACTTTCGTATTCCTATATGTATTTTACCATACATGTTACATTTTTGTACATAACTCATTATAGTCAAGATTAAAAAGCCCTCGTGCGCTAGATCTTGACCCTTGTTGGCATATATATATGTTTTCGATTAAATACCTTAGATCTTTACAGTTGCTATCATATATATGGTTTCGATTAAATACCTATACCTGTATGCAATAGTTCATGGAATGATGTTCATTAATCATAGATTTAGTCTATTGCCATACCCTTTGTTTCAAGGGCTAAGAAAGGAATTTAAAATTTCACCAGACTTCATAAATGTTGTAAATGTTAGAATACTCCCATAAGATTGTTATGAATGCTATAGTAACACTGTAGAGTAGAATTTCTTTTTTTATCTAGAAGGATTTTAAAATTCATATTGACATGTCTTTACTTCCTTTCTGTTATCTACCATGTATACTTCCATGCGGTTATACTAAATTCCTAGCATTCCTAAGAGCATAAAATATCCCATTTGTTTCTACAGGAACACCATAATAATTAGTCATCTATAGAGGCTAAGAAACTTCAGATTTAAACCAACCTTGGTTTAGAGATTCTGGAGTTCCTACTCTATGGACTTTCTGATCTACAACTAAACAACATCTGGAAGGTGAATGCCTAATGATAGATTTTGTTAAATGTAGTACTAAATCAATCATACCCTTTCATTAAATTTTGTATGTAGCCCTTCATACTAATTTAAATAGAAGAGTATCATCCCACTTCATACTCTTATCTCTAGAAGTTCCTTTTTCTTTTTTTTCTTTTTTTTTGTATCTAGGGAATAAATATAAATTCATTTTTCTCTTTGTATGTCCTATCCAGACTAAAGATCTTACCCTCATAATTGGAAGATTTCTAGTGAGAGGTTAAATTATGGAAGAAAAGTGGAAAAAAATGATATATTGCTATGAAATTTCTGATGCTCGATAAGGCCATCTAGATGATGTCTCAGTTAGGTACTACTGCTTTCTCTCTTTTTTTTCATCACAGTAAGGACCACTTAGTTTAGCAATTTAAAAATGGAAATCATCCTTCTATACTACTTGTAGTCTTTGCTCGACCTATGGGATTAAATTCTGCATGTTCATAGTAGTACCATTCTCCCCTTTCCTCTCCATTAACTTTAGCATTGATCTTTTCTACTGTATTAAGATGGTTTCAGTATCTTAACTTTATGAACACTGAAATTTCCTTTACATAACGATGATAGTAGGAAAATAGCTAAATATGTCATTGTAACTTACAGATTTTTTTTTTTTTCATCATGGATATATATAGTCCGAGTGTACTATTTTTCCGAGAGATATCGGTTTCCAGATTTAAACCTATTATAGGTTTAACCATTATGGTATATGAGCCTCCTCATATCACTCCCATATCAATGTTTCTACTTCATCACAATCTGTTACATGTATACCTGAAAGTATACCTGAAAGTATATCCAAGATATTTGTATACTTGAAGTAATATTTTTAATATTCATAAAATTTATAACAGTTAACCATTTCTTTGTGAGCACATATCTTGCCCAATTTTTGAACTTTAGCTCCGATACCATTTGTCATGTCTCCCAGACCCTGCTTCTTACCCATATATCATAACTTAGATATTCTCGACTTTATGCACCAGCTAACAAAAAGATTTCTTATTGAATTCATTTCAAATTCATATATCTAGTTGACTGATATATCTATATATATTAGTTTGTATTTCTCAGGTAAGTTTTCCAGAGTTTTGACCAACTCTAGCCGATCAATAGGCCCTTCCTCAAACTTTCCAGTTTGCAGGCCTTTTAGAATTTTCAACATTTTAAAGTTTCAGCATCGACGTATAGATTTATGCCTCCTCGCATACATCTATCTATACTCAGTTAACCTCCATTGCTCCAACTACTTTCCCAGCAGTTTATATGGACGGTAAACAGATGCTCTGTTCATTGTATTTTTTCATATGCTTACAATCTTCCCTCACACAAACTTTTATTACATGATAGATGTTCAATAGGATTCTCCCCTTATTTTACTGTTACAAACATTCAACATGTTTGACACTCTAGGGCAGATTCAACTATTCCATGGGAAAAATAGGAAACAAATCCTCTTGCTTCAATCAAATGGAGGTAGAGAATACTGAACTGGATAGTTGAGAATCCCTAGTGTTGATCCTCGTACTTAGTTAGGATTCAACTTCTGCTTTCATATGTTTACACTTACATTTAATAGCATAATTTAAATTCTTAATTCTACAATTCTTTCCATTGTAACACAGCTAACATACTGAACCCCATACTGCTATCACAGGGTTGTTGTTTCCTACTTTCTGTTATTGTTTACAGGGAATTATATACCATCAATATTGTTATGATAGGTTTAGTTGTTTGGTACTTGTTGTTCATGGGTACTGTTCTGTTAACATTTTCTATCTATTCACACAACAATTAAATATTCCTTTAAAGGACAACAAGCTACACCTGTACATATTTATTAGATTAGTTGTTCAAATGATCTACCATCTCTAACTTCATTACCACAAGGTACTCATCCCTATAATCTAACCGTTTGTCTCTGCTATCAATAGCTTTAGTTTGCAATTACATGAGTTACTGAACAAATAATCAATCTAAAATTTGCATAATGAACCATAACATAACAATTCACAAATTGCATAATGAACCATAACATCACAACTCATAAAACAGGGATATATTTAATACAGACTTACAGAAATCTCCAACATTTGGCATGCATACCTCTACTATGACCAGTCCTCCCAACCTTTGAATCCTCTTTATCTCCCAGGATTCACCCCCGAGCAGAGATCCTCCCAGAACAGACTAACCTCAATCTGTTCTGGAGCAGCTTATTTAAGCTGTGCTTTCCCCAAAGCCTGTTTTGTTTCCTTCAATTTCCGCGTCCACTTCAGATGCTTTTATCATTTTACTCAGGCTTCCATTTTGGGACTTTTAAAGCAGCTTTAAGCTTCTTCTCAAATTTTTCCAGCTTTTTCTCACCTCTTCCCATGGAGACTACTTCATCGGGAAATTTAGATTTTTCCCTAAAAAAAATCTAAATTAGAAATAATTTCTTTCAAGGATTTTTGAAAGATTTTGGGGAAAGTCTTTTTCCTTTTCCATCACCTCATGGATTAGGCATGTGATCTCATTTTCTCATCTGGTCATAGTGCATACATAATATTTTATTTATTTTTCATAAATAAATAGTTAACCACTTCCACACAATAATTATCCATTGGTGTCCACTCCCCTTTGGATTTATGTTCAAATGTCTCATTTGAAAAGCATAGAAGTTGGGGGTGTTACATTAATGTCGATTCTTAACTTATGTGCAGAGCTTGTCTTATAAAGCTTATCAAATGACAGAATTTAAGAACTCTAACTCATTATACCAATTCGACCAGAAATATAAAACTCACACAAAATTCCAGAACAAATTCTTCATTGTATAAACAAATGCAAATCAATTTCAAAACCCTTTGTGCATGGCCAGATATTCAACAATTGGCCCCTACAAATTGCTGAAGGCTTACAGCCCTGCTATTCAAGCCTACTCTCAACCTCACACTCTCTCACAATCTCAATGTTTTTTCTCTCAAAACCCCTCCTATTTATACAATTTTAAAAATCATTTAATTAAATGCTCAATCCCTTCAATTCCTCAACAAACCCCTAAATCTCTCAACATCCCTAAAGGATAGATCTTTATCCCTAAAATCCTTCAACTAATTAAATTCCCTCATATCCTTTTCTTAATAAAAAGATATTTACAAAAATCCTCACCTTCTCCTATTTTAATCAAATTAATTAATAAAATATTAAAATCATCACACCCCCTTTTAACATATTTACAAAATAAAAGAAACGCCCTTGATGCTCCTGCATCAGACTCCCCATGTAAGAAAACTCATGACCACCTAGTCATAAGTCTGGATATTTCCTCCTGGATCCCAAATTTTATTTTGTAACCTTTCCTTGTTTGTTAATTGCTTTACTGCTGTTGCTATCCGCTGTCGTCCTCCAGGTTTCCATATTTTGTACTGTAGTGCTCCACTTGCTCTGCTCTTGCAATCTTTCACTGTCATTCTCTTGTTGTCACTCCTTTTCTTTCTTTTGGCTATCTTTCTCTGGGATGTTTTTATCATTAACCTCCTTATCAACTCAATTTCTCTGTCTAGTATGTCCTCTGTCTGCTGATTGTTTCCATCTCTTGATTGCTGAACTTTCATTCTTGCTTGTTCTTCACTTGTTTTGATCACCTTTTCTACTGCTGCTACTATAAATGTTGCGGCCTCCCAAACTTCCTGTCCCTCTGCAACATTCCTTTACTCACCATCTACAATTTCTTTTTGATTATTATTTATGACAACTTCTTTGTCATCCTTCTTTAGCAATCTCTCCTTAACATCCTTCAGTAGATGTTCTTCCTCTCCTTCTTTCATTTGGCTATCCACCTGTGCCAAATATGTTCCTGCGTCTGCAACAACATCTTTATTCATAAGACAATCATTATAAAAAAAATAAGGCCTCTGTACCTCTTTTCCCTTTAGCAACACTTCAGTATGTTGCGTTGATCTCTCTTCTTCTGTCAGCATATCAGTATGCTGAGTCAAACTCAAAGAACTCTTGAGACGGTCAGCTAGTCTCCCCTTCTCATCAGCTATTTCCCTGATGTCTTCCAGCATTTTTCCACTGTAGTGAACTGATTCTTTCCCAGCCTCTGCTTCAAAACTTTCATCTTCTGGAAGGTACTCTTTCACATCTTTGACAGCTTAAAAACACTGCCTATCTTCTTCCAAACCTGCAATCACACACCAATCATTAGTTTTAAAATCACAAGACCTTACGGTCTTATTTGATGCTTCAGTCATCAAATCTTCCGGCTGTTTCGAATCATTCATATGATTCAACTCCTCCAGCTCTTCATCACTTTCAAAAAGTAATGGTCCACTCTCTGGGTAACATATCGAAACTTCAACATCTTCATTTTGCTGTAGCTCAACTCTTTCGAGCTTCTCTATCCTCTGTCTGGCATCTATGACCTGTTCAAGTTCCCTTAGTTCCCTTATCAACTGCATATTCATCTGATTATTCCACTTCTCTTGTAGCCTCTGCCATTTCAGCTTCTTTCTCATGACATAACCATGCTTCTGGTCTTCCTCATTTCTTTGCAACATCTCCATTAACACCTCAAGCTGAACTGCTATCTCAGCCTTCTCCCTCTCATATTCCTCTTTGCTTAACTATCTCTGTATGCCAATTTCCTTGGCATCCTTCTTCTTTTGTCCTCTGCTGTGGTTTATTTCAGAACCTCTGTTACGACTGTCACTAGTCATCATCCTTTCCATCTCTATGAGTCCCTCACTCACTTTACTATGAGTTGCACTAAAGCCTCTTCAGCAGCAAGTCCTGTCCTGCCGCCACTTACCTCACCAAGCTCTCCTCACTCAGTCTTTTGGCAAGCAATTGGTTCTCTATCTCTAGAACCTCATTTGAGCACTTCTCTTTGCTCTTCCTGGCTTCAACTCATCTGTCTGTTCACAACTGTCTTCCTTATCCAATCTCTATTGGATTTCCTCAAGGTTCTGCCACCTCTATGTTTTCACCTAGAAACTTTCACCAGCTTCCTTTATCTATTAGCAATCGCCTTTTTGTGAGTTGCAATAATATTTCAATGCAAAGACTAAAATATTCTATTCTTCAAAAACATATCATCTTACCTCCAAGATCTCGTCTGATCTTGTCCTTCCATTCTCCTGCACTTCAATTCCTTCAGAATCTCACCACTCCTGCAAATCTATTTCAATAAATCTTCTCGATATTCAACCACTGTCAATCAGATTTTAAAATCTGATTCTCTCTTACAATCTTCTGGCTTGATCTGGCAAACTTTAGCTGTCAGCAACAATTCCTTCTTTGCTGCAATCATCAATTCTCATTCCATTTCTTGTCAGTAAAACTCAAATCAAAATTCAACAACACAATACCTGCACGATCGAAGTGAATTTCCATTCCCCAACATCACTGTGGATTCTTTCTGTCTCTGCAATCTCTGCTTAATTCTGCTTTACCTGTCTCTAAGAACTTAATTGTTCTTCTCCATTCTCCCAGCTGTACTCTGGTTGCTTGACTTTCAGATTAGAATCTGATCTCCTTTACCTGTGTTCTGTTCACTTGCAATTGTAGATTTAAAATATGATCTTCATCATTCATCACACATTCAGAAATACATTCCAGTTCAACAAACCTTCTGTCTTCATTCAGAAAAACAAACATTCTTCATTTCAACAGAGCCAAGCTCTGATACCAAATTGACGCAAGCCTAGAGCTTGCAATACCCAGGATTATTACAACTTTGTGCTTATGATAATGCATCTCAGCTATTACCCTAATCAACTCAAATCAAAATCTCAACTCTTCTAATTTCGGAAGCTCATAAGATCAAATTTTATGTACCTCTCAAATTCCATTTATGGCTATTAACTATACTTCATTTAAAATGTATTAATACCTTTTCAACAATCTTATAAGAGAACTTAGTTAACTAGCCATAAACTCAGCCAAACTCCATTCCACTATATTTATATGTGCACCCTTTTCATTTTAAACAAGCTGGACAAATTCTTTACATATGAAATTCTTCACTCATCCATTAATACGCCAGTTTCTTTCATTCAATGCATATTAATGAAAACACTCAATTATCATTTGACTCGTAGGTTAGAATGCTTCCAGCGTATAATACAAACTGAAAACTTGTATAAATCTCATAACGCTGCATCAAACTGACCTTCACAATGCACCTCCACAATCGATCCTTTCATTCCATTAACACCTTCGATTTCTGGGCTATACAATGCGGTTTTTTTAATGAATTATGTTTCAGATTCATAACTCAACTCAATTTATGACTTACCTTTGCAGACTTTTAAAGTGACAGAACTGGATAATTACCAAGTCGCATCATTTTACCTCTTCAGCGTGCCAATTGTTCTGTGCTCTCATGTTTTATTAGTTGACTTTGTCGGAATTGGACAGACCGCCATCATAATTTCCTTCAATAAGCTTCCATGCTCAAATTTTAACTCTGCAGTTCAAATTTAATTTCAAAAGCTGATTGTTAACAATAACATACCTCCCACCGTTCTTTCACACCTTCACGAACGTGCAATGAACCGATTTAACTTGTATCGAATTACCAATTCGAATTAGAACGCCTTACAAACACCTTGACAGTTCAATGGTGTTGTCTTCAACGGTTATAGTGTCAGATCGATACAAAAAATCTTCAAACAACGCTATACTATTTCACTTGGATTACCTTTACAAACACTCCAGCAATCTGCTTCTTCAACACTTCTGTCCACTGTGCTTTTCTCATTATACAACCAAACAATGTGTAACTGCATTGAACACAATCATTATTAATGGCAAGTCATCATTCACAAATTAATACTTATTTGGCAAGCAGAATACCATGAGAATAGTGCTCCAACATTTCATAACAGAAATGAGAATCAAACTGGGAATCTCATTCAACATTAACGCATTCCTGAATTGAACAACGAATCTCCAGTGTTTAACGCCTTCTGCACCTGCATTATTAATTCAACGCTGTACCCAGCCACGTACTAATACGTTTGGCCCAACGCATATCCACTCTGAGTATCGATTCACTTGTAGTTCGGCTATTAAAATACCTGCAATACAGATCGATTTTACAATTTCTTTAACTCAGCATTTCAGTCGATCATTGTTTTTATTGCCAATGTCCAGTCACAGAACTCTGCAGAACCCTTGCACCCTACTTCATACAATGTATATTTAATTTTGCAATTGAAACCAATTTCAATTTAACAGTTTTCCCCAATGTAATTTTGTTCAATTCTATGAACACGGTTTCACAATGTGCCCTTATAAATCGACATAAAAGTATACAGATTCATCATTTCAAATAAGAACTATAATACTTATTAATGACGATTCTTAACTTATGTGCAGAACTTGTCTTATAAAGCTTATCAAATGACAGAATTTAAGAACTCTAACTCATTATACCAATTCGACCAGAAATATAAAACTCACACAAAATTCCAGAACAAATTCTTCATTGTATAAACAAATGAAAATCAATTTCAAAACCCTTTGTGCATGGCCAGATATTCAACAATTGGCCCCTACAAATTGCTGAAGGCTTATAGCCCTGCTGTTCGAGCCTACTCTCAACCTCACACTCTCTCACAATCTCAATGTTTTTTCTCTCAAAACCCCTCCTATTTATACAATTTTAAAAATCATTTAATTAAATGCTCAATCCCTTCAATTCCTCAACAAACCCCTAAATCTCTCAACATCCCTAAAGGATAGATCTTTATCCCTAAAATCCTTCAACTAATTAAATTCCCTCATATCCTTTTCTTAATAAAAAGATATTTACAAAAATCCTCACCTTCTCCTATTTTAATCAAATTAATTAATAAAATATTAAAATCATCACACCCCCTTTTAACATATTTACAAAATAAAAAAAACGCCCTTGATGCTCCTGCATCAGTTGATTATACATTTCGATGCTCGATGAGCCAAATCTCAACTAATGAGTTCCTTGGGATATAGCCGCATTAAATTTGTTGTACCATTTCACATGGCCTCCTCCATCCCGATCTCCAATGTATCGATCCTAGGGATAACCCTAGATCCAATGACACATGGATGGTTTGGAGAGTGTTAGAATTTGGGGTTTTAATTGGTATAAGAATCTCATTTTTTTTCATTTCAGCAATCTCATTTGGAGCATCGGCCCCACTCTAGCTATGCCCTTGGAATCATCTCTATTCTGTGAAGCCTTTAATAACATTTCAGGTCCGAGAAGGTAGACACAGGTCTGCACGTAGAACCCACTCACCATTTTTTTTTGTAGGTTACGGATTCAGTTTACCGCCATCATTTCACCATCTCTTTTTGACTAGTTCCTTTTTTTTTATATTAATTCACCAATTCTTACTTTCATTTACTCTCGGATTTTTTATTATGTACAGGTGAAAATTTCTCCCGTTCAAGAGGGAATCTTAACTTGAGAGAGATTTCCTCTGCCTTACTTTATGATTTCTATGGATTCGTATATTCGGTTTTGTTTGTATGTATTATAATTTCATGGCTTACCGAGCCTCCATTATCATGAACAATGTTTCAGAAATTCCCAATGGTGAGCTATTTGCGTGTATCCTTACCGTAATTCCTTTCCAACTGTGTAGAAATTTGACTAGTTAAGTATGATTTGTTAATATTCTTGCATTTCCATCAATATACAACAATGGATATGGGTGAAAATGTGAATTTGGGTTACACTTTTTTCTGTTTTTTGAGAAAAAAATTTCATTTTTTCGATTCTTCAACTTTCTACAAACTATAACAATTTTTCTGTTTAGAATTTCATTTTGCGATAAAAATAAAATTTGTCAGAAATTTTGTTAGCTTTCTATTACTTATTTTTTGGAATTCTTTTATGCACATTTGATATTTCAACTTAGAATTTCTTTGAGTGTGTGTTTTTTAACAATCAAAGGATTCATAAGAAGTCATATTAATACGCAATGTTGTATTCTTTGAAAATTTGTTTTTTTCAGAAAACAAAATGTGTTACAACAATCTAGACAGAGTATACTTCGGTTTCTTCATATTTACAAAGCCAATGGATTCATATCATAATTACTAGAATTTTTTGAAATGGTTCAATATGAAAAAACTGCATATTTTGAGTATGTTTCACGACGCAAGATATTTCTTAACATATAAGTTATAAACTAAAAATCTAAAAGCTACCCATTAGAGACAATGGACCAATGTAATGCCCCATAATTTTTTCAATTTTTTTTACAATGTATTTTGCGAGATATAGAATTTTGATTTCACTGAATCATAATGACACTGAGAAATTGTTTGCACCCATTTTATTTCAAAATTAATTAAAATTAGTAAATATTTATGAAAGTCCATAAAAGTTATATTTCCTGAAAGTAGATTCAATTCTGAAAATGCTTGTCTTGGTTCCGACAGTTAATTCATAATGTTTCATGGATTTTAATCAGTCTAAATTTGTAGAAATGTATTTAGATCTCGAACTTGCATAATTGGTGATGCGTTAGTTTGGCCGAACTTTTCTACAAAGTTTGGCTGAACTAGTTTTTGCGCAAACAGGCCGTTAAGTCTCATGCCTTAATAGTTCGGTCGAATTTTTTGCCAAGTTCGGCCAAAAAAATTTTCAAAGTTCGGCAAAACTTCTACCTACTTTTCCATCGGGCGGAAAATTTTGCGGAGCCCCTCAAAAAAAACATTTCGTAGCAATATAAATTGCTGCAAAATCATTCATAATTTTTGCACATTTCACACATTTGGTTTAATTTTACAAAGGGCTTGTTTTGGATTTAAATACTTTTCTTGGAGATTTGGGTTTAAGGACTTTTTTTGGAAGACATTTGTTCGAGGCGATCTGATTTTGCGAAGAATTGTTTTGGGTTTAAGGAATTTTCTTGGACGTACATTCAAAGGACATTTCTTGGAGGTATGTGATACTTTTTTTGTTTGTTTTTTGTTCTTCATTTTTTTTTAAAGTATATATTTGGGATTAATTTCGAATTTTTAGAGTACGTGTTTTGAGTTGAAGTAAATATTTTGAGCTTCGTTTCATTTTTATAACACATTTTTTTCTCGGATTTTTTAAAGTTAGTGTTTTGGATTGGAGTATGTATTTTTTGCAAAAATTTTAAAATGAGTTTTGCTTAAATTAAATATTTTGTGATGCTTTTTCTAATTGAGTTATTGTCTAAATTTTTGAAGGAAATTTTTTGAACTTCATACTCTATTATCATGGGAAATCGAAGGAACCGTGCGAGAAAATATCATCGAAAAAGAGACCCTGAGGAACGTAGAGAAGAGACGAGACAATATTGTAAAATAAATATATAAGCACTCTCAAATATTGAAGGAGAAAATCAACCTCAACTAGAAATTGAAGCAGGTATGTAAATATAAATATTATGATCTATAAATATATTTAAAAATTTCCTAGTGTAAAATGTCAAGCTTAATTTTTATTTGATGAACTAATTCAAGAAAAATATTTTGCAATGTAAACAGAGAGAAATATTCCTCAAAACATTGATGATGAGATGCAAAATTTTGAAAGAGAAAGTGAAAGAGATATTGAACCAATGATTGAAGATGGTGAAGATATTGAAAGAAATTCAAGTGAAGAAATTGAATCACAAGGTATGTATATATATATTGAACACATGGACGTATTATTGAAATTATACAAATATTTATTAATTTAGTTATTTATTGAATATGTAAACTTATTATGTACTATTTATTTGAATATGTACAGATGAAATCAGTGTTGATGATGAGATTTTAGAAAATGTTGACAGTCACACATATGGAGATAAAAAACCTGACCATTATATACGATATCGTCTTAACTGCATTTTTGAAACATATTTCATAAAGGTGCAGGTGACAGTTCAAGCTCAAATGTTAAAAGTATCCTATCATTAATGAAATTAAAAGAAGCTATGACACTACTGGGTATTCTAAAATCAACCAAAGATAAAGAAATGAAGGAAAATGTGATACAAAATATAAGTATTACTATAAATTCAATTAGGAGATATATACAGAAAAATGTTTCAATTATACATAGAGGAATACATATGGCAATGGTTTCATAATGTACTAAAGAGAATCGTTTGGTAACATCTATGGCATGAGAATTAGGAACCTCGCGAAAAAATTTGCAAAAACATCAGAAATTTCGGCGACAAATACATGTAAATGGTGAACTCGCTTGTTGGAGAGCTATTTGTAGGCAACCATACGAAGATAGACTTGGATAAAATGTTTAAAAAATAATATATGAATATTGGAAGAACATTTTTTGTGCTTCACCAACTGCAAAGCATGTGATGCGAAGAAGAATAGCATGAAATCATTATGAAGAACATGAAAAATATTTCTTAGAAACCACTCAGATAGAGTTATTCAACAAGTTCAAAGAAGAGAATCGTGAAATTAATGTTTCAATCAATGCTTTTGTTCAACAAAAACCATGGTAAGTTAAAAATTATCATCGTATGCGACACTTGTTGTTTCCGTTATCATTTGGAATTTGAGTTATATTATGACACATTCCTTGATTTTGGTAGAACATTATGGAAGGATTCACCTCCTCGTTCCACTATCCATGATTTCATATCTCAAATTCTATGTGAAAGAGAAAGCGATGAACTATTTTACAAAAAGAAATGTGTTGGTGGTAAAAAATGTGATGATTGTGGAAATTTGACTAAATTTCAAAAGAAATATCGTACTGATATAAATGATCAATCATTGTCCAACATGAAAATGAAATGAAAGAGATATGAATATATCCATACATCGATTCAACGTGCAAATAGTGTTAAGAGAATTGAATTACGACAAGACAAAATTTTTGTGATAGATTTTTTGAGAAAGTTTGAGGCAAAAATTTACAAATACACCAAGCATTCCCATAGAGCTCGATGACAAGACTTGCAATTCAAGAAATCTCATGAATTTTTTCCACCAGGGACCATTTTTTTGAGTGATTGAGTTTGCAAAAAACTACACATTTGTTCCAAAAAAAAAATTCAGAGTGAATACTATCATTCTGACCAGGTCTCCATGATCGTCCATATTATATATAGACATGCTGAACAAAACGTCAATCACATAGAAAGAACGAGTGAAAATCGACATATCATTAAAGAATATCACTTTTATATAAGTGACGATCATACACATGATACATATTTTGTACAACATTGTTTTGGAAAAATTTATGATTCCTTGAAAAATCGTGGAATAAAATTCAAAGAACATTGGATATGGTTAGACGGATGTGCAGGCAAGTCAAATCTGCACAATCATTCTTTTGGTTGTGTTATCTTCATAAGAAAACCTACATTAAATATTTTTGGAATTTCTTTGAGACTGGCCATGGAAAAGGAGAACATGACGGTGCAGGGACATGCATAAAATGAGCACTTCTAAGATATCAAATGAACCCCTCTACAAGCCGACTTGTGGACCTGAAAGAAGTTGTTCAATGGTGCATCACCGCTGTAAGCCATGAGTCTGACCCATCAAGGGAAGTGCAAAGGTACATTCAATTTAATTTTTATTGGAAATCTAATTTTATTATGCAATGATTATCTTTGATTGTATTTTGATATCATATTTACATTCTTTTTTGAATTTTCCATATAAAGGTTTTTCTGGCATATTGGGATTGAATACGTAAATAGATCAATTGGAAATGACGTTGAAACAATAAAAGGGACTAGAAAATTTCTTTCAATTAAATCAAAGTCATCCAAAAATGTGTTTTCATTGGATAAAAGAAAATATTCTTGTTTTTGTCATGTTTGCATAGACAGCACAACATCCAATGACGTTTGTGAAAACAAAATGTATGTAAACGATTGGAAACATATAGAGATAAATACAAGGGGGAAAATTTCTGTTGCAATGTTTGAAGAAATGCAATCAGAGGAAACTACAATGTCATTCGATGGTGATCGAGTTTCTGATCTTGTTAGAGAAGGTAACATTTGAATTGCTTTCTAATGATTTAAAGATCTAGAAATAAATTTAAATATAGGTACAATTTTGTTAAGTTTATTTTATTTTGCAGGAGATGTTTTTGTTGTAATTGCACCTATTGACAATGATGAAAATGTGAAGTATTATTTTTTGCATTCCACTGAACGAAAAATGAAATTATTAGAAAAATATAATGATCACCGATTTCAATATGAAAGAGGATCTATTATACTAAAAGGTTATTTTTTCAGACAAACTAATCAAAGTGGGGATTTTGTTTACTTTGAAGACTATGAACCTAATTTCATAAGTTGTCAATATTTTCACTTGGTGTGTGTAGCACGCATAAATTTGATAGAGGTTCAATCAAAGAAAAAAACGAAAATTAAGAAATGGAAAATGTCAAAATCCGATCATGAACGGATTATTGAAGATGGCACTCCATTGGAATTGTTTTCATTCAACTGCCCAACAATTTATTCTCTTTGGATTAAATATGTTTTATAACTTCTAATACTCAATTAAAAATTGAGTGGCTTATGTTATTTTTGCAAGTGTTTGCACATGTACAAATTGTTTTGGTACATGCACATGCTCTAGTATCAACTGAAAGTGGCTTTTCTATACATTTGTATTGATGAAAAATGTTACATGTATTGGATATATATATATGTTCTAGAAAAGCTATGTCGTTCCTATTAGAATTTTTTTCACTCAAACAAGAGTATGTAGAGATCAAAATCAATCTTAAGATGCCAAATGTACTTCAATCATCCAAAAATTGAATTTTAAAAACTTTTTGATTAAATAAAAACAATACTTCACATGGGAGTCCTCCATCTAGGCCAAATGTAGATTTGAACCATCCAAAACATAGATCAAAACATTTAAAATTATATCAAAACACTTCACATTTAAAATTAAATCAAAATTAAAGGGATAATGTACAACTTCTTTACTATTTTTAATTAAATCAAAACAATAATTCACATGGGAGTCTTCCATAGGCCAAATGTAGATTGAAACCATCCAAAACTTAGATCAAAACATTTAACATTATATCAAAACATTTAACATTTAACATTAAATCAAAATTAATGTACAACCTCTTTACCTTTTTGATTAAATCAAAACAATACTTCACATGGGAGTCTTCCATAGGCCAAATGTAGATTGAAAGCATCCAAAACTTAGATCAAAACATTTAACATTATATCAAAACATTTAACATTTAACATTAAATAAAAATTAAAAAGATTTACATATAACTACTTCTTTACTCTTTTTTATTAAATCAAAACAATACTTCACATGGGAGTCTTCCATAAGCCAAATGTAGATTGAAGCCATCCAAAACTTATATCAAAACATTTAACATTATATTAGAACATTTAAAGCATTTAACATTAAATCCAAATTAAAGGGATAAATACATATAACTACTTATTTACTCTTTTTGATTAAATCAAAACAATCAGAGGGGGTCTGAATAAAAAAAATAGAAAAGGTGATGCCCATAACTGGGAAACCAGCCTAGAAGATGCTACCCAATATCAGGAAACTAGCAGACATAGAGTGTTTAGAAGCACAATGATTGCAAAACATGAAAAAAGTTCAAAAAAACTAAAGAGGACCTGACATCAGGCTAGCTATCGATGTGTGTAGGAGGATTCTCCTCCACAATTGGACAACTGTAGTACTCTGGATCATCATCTACTCCCTTGAAGTGCTGGGAGGAGCTCTCCAAAGTGGAAGAGGAGCTAGAGTCATCTTTCAACTTTTTCTCCACACGGGCCAAGCTGCCACTGCTTGCGCCATCGCTGTTGGAGCTCGTCGAGCCGGATTTGACTGGAAGAGCTGCCAAATTCCTGGTGTCTTGGGGTTGATGGGTTGGGATGGTGGACTTTCTCTGCCGATTCCTGGAACTAGAGGCACCTTCATCTTGGGGCTCCTACTGAAAAAAGACAGAAATGGTCACCGTAATTCAAGGTCTAACCATAGCGCTGGTGAAGTGGAATTGTGCAACATTGCTTACCGGACGAGGGTGCCTGCCTGTTTCATGGATTGAAAGAGGTAGGTGAGAGCCAGCACTCCTACCCCCTCCACCCCTACCCCCACCTCCCCTTCTGCAACACATTCGATGTCTATGCATGGGGTCTTCCATAGGCCAAATGTAGATTGAAACCATCAAAAACTTAGATCAAAACATTTAACATTATATCAAAACATTTAAAAAATTTAACATTAAATCAAAATTAAAGGGATTTACATTAAATGTAGATTAAAATGGTATCCAAAACTTAGTTTTAAAAACTTTTTGATTATATCACAACATTACTTCACATGATTAATGTACTTCAACCATCCAAAACTTGGGTTTTAAATTTTTTTTGATTATATCACAACATTACTTGACATGCCATCCAATTATAGTTCAACTATCCAATAAAAAAATTTAATATTATATCACATGTGCCAAATGTAGATTGAAACCATCCAAAACTTAAGTTTTAAAAACTTTTTGATTATATATCGTGCAACATTACTTCACATGCCATGCCAATTATAGTTCAACTATCCAATAGAAACATTTAACATTATACCACATGTGCCAAATGTAGATTGAAACCATCCAAAACTTAAGTTTTAAAATTTTTTTGATTATATATCATGCAACATTAAAACATTAAACGTTTAAAACATTAAATATCACATGCGAAATGTAGATTGAAACCATCCAAAACTTGAGTTTTAAAAACTTTTTGATTATATCATACATAACATTACTTCACATGCCATGCCAATTATAGTTCAACTATCCAATAAAAACATTTAACATTATATCACATGCCAAATGTAGAGTGAAACCATCCAAAACTTAGCTTTTTATTTAACAAACAATTATAGATCACAACATTACTTCACATGCCAAAAGTACTAAAACCATCCATAACATAACTTTTTGGAACAAAAAAAATTATGTTAACACTATAATAAAATATGTCCAAAAATTGTAGATCTCACAAGTA
This sequence comes from Pinus albicaulis, assembly GCA_034641835.2. NCBI lineage: Eukaryota > Viridiplantae > Streptophyta > Pinopsida > Pinales > Pinaceae > Pinus > Pinus albicaulis. The sequence continues at coordinate 683,985,938 of CM076576.1, read as the reverse complement.
TCAAGTATCAAGTTATATATATATATATATATGACAGTGCATCTAGATAATATATAAAAAAGTAAATTTAAGACTATCTAAATCTTGAAATCAAATCTACAAATCATGTCCATCAAATAGAGATGGATGTAGCGTCTTTCCTATTAGGGTCTCAATCCGTGCACTATCATGCAAAGCATGGGAAACCTGTACACAATGCACATGTACTTGAACATTAAAATTTGATGTTTTAAAAATGAGTGAGAATATATATAGAACTTCATGTAAAAAACAAAATATAAAGAAAAATCATGCAATACCTCATGAGGTTCCCTCTCCATTTGTTCACCTGCTACAAGTCCCCCCCCCATGGAAACATATGCAATGGTAAACTGTACAATATACATGTACAGTTAAATATATATATATATATTAAAAAATTTCAAATGAAAATGCACGTGTACATATATAAACTTATTTTCAATAATATTAAAAAAAAAGTTCAAATGGTTGAAATGGTGTGGATGTTCCTATCTCTGTCGCTAAAGTCCGTGGATTAAAGAAATCTTCTATAGGAACCTAAATTCAAAAAATTTAAAATAACTCAAGATATAGATATATATATCTTAATTTTTAATGGAACTTTTTGAGGTGGAATATATATATATATATATATATATATATATATATATATATATAACTTAAACATAAATTTTAAAAGTGAAAAATTGTCCATACTTGTGGCTCATTGTTAGGTCCCTATATTACTAGTATAGTCCCTTATTGTTATTAGTGTAACCCCTTATTGTTATTAATTTACCCTTGTAGCCCCCATTTTGTTATTATTTTTCCCTTAAATTATTATTGTTAGGTCGGCTAGGATTACATTGTGGCCCACTAGGATTACATTATGGCCACATGGACTCCTATATATAGAAAGGAGGTTTTGTAAATTGTATCATCCAAGATTTGTTCATTTATGTAATGTATTGGAGGTTTCCCCCTCGAAATGGCTTCTTTCTAGGGCATTGATATCTCTTTTCTTATATTTTTTGAGCTGGTTACACAACATTTTGTATCAGAGCTTTGGATTCTAGGGTTTTGCTCCTCCAAACAGGTCATCGTTGAATTTTTGCTATAACTTTTTTTCTACGAAGTTTCAGAAGCTGAAATTTTTGTGGTGTGAAGCCGAAATCCTAAGGAACATCGTCGAAACATTTTAGAGCTTGGTTCGCAATATTTTTGGAGATATGATCTATGGGAGTTAGGTATTTTTTCAAGCTCCTAAACAGTTCATCGTGGAATTTGCGCTATAATTTTTTTTCTACGAAGTTTCAGAAGCTGAACTTTTTAGGGTGCGAAGCCAAAATCCTAAGGAAAATCGTCAAAAAATTTCAGAGCTTCGTTCACAATATTTTCGGAGATATGATCTGTGGAAGGTAGTGCTTTTTCAGGCTTGTGAATTTCATCTCAAAGAGGTGATCGTGGGAAAATATTCATAACTCTCTCTCTGGGCATCGGATTGGAGTGCCGTAAAAATTGATCGCAATTAAACGGACTGAATTTTCTTGGTTATCAATTTCAGAGCTGAAGGATGAAACAGTGACACGTGTCAAGTCGTACAAGTTCACTCAACTGAACTAATCTGTAATTAGGTCATTGTGGGAGATTGGACACAAATTTGTCTTTGACAATCCAAATCAGGTCAGAGCTATGGCATTCAAAAGATAATTTAGAGGGCTATGTCGGTAATGAAATTCAAATATTTAAGTACTTCAATCACAGAGATAATCCAATTTGAATATTGAGCTCCTCAAAAGCAAGAAAAAGGTGTGTATTTTTTTTCTAAATTGCATAAGTCTTGTTTGAAGAATCAATTTGAATTGATTCCAAGGCAATATTGTAGAATATATATCAATATTGGGTTCTAAAAGATGTCCCATAAAAATGATTCAACACCCATTAAGCCTTCAGAAGGCTCTACTATGACTCATGAAGATGAAGAATTGCAACATGATCTATCAAAATTACAAGAGCAAGTGCAACAAATTTCACTCTCGCAAAGAGCAACAAAAAATGAAATGGAAGTTTTGAAGAAAGGCGTGGAAGCTAAGATGGATGGCATGGAAGCTGGCATGGAAGCTAAGATGGATGACATGAAAGACAACATGGAAAACATGAAGAATGATCTAAAATTAGACATCGAAGGTTTGACAAAGTTGATACAAGAAATGTTTCCTAATGGTGAAAAGATAGTAGAAGAACCTCATGATGAGAACAAAATAAATGTTAATCGTGATTTCATAAAATCTAATGTTGGTGGGAAGAATCACCATATTCCAAAAATGGATATGAGGAAGTTTGATGGAAAGGATCCTGTAACATGGATACTACAGATGGAGCAATATTTTGATCTCCATAATGTGCAAAACACACAAAAGGTACGCATTGCAACTTTGCATTTAGAACAAAATACATCTGTATGGTATCGATGGCTTTGCTCCCGTAAAAAAATTGTCACTTGGTCAATTTTTACGGAGGAAATGATAGCACATTATGAGGATACAAAGAGCAACACCTTCTTTAGCCAATTGATAAATCTCAAACAAAAGGGTTTAGTGGGGCAGCACATTGAGGACTTCCAAAATTGAATATAAGGGTAACTGATATTCCAGAGGAACACAGGATTGATCTCTTCATAGGCACTTTAAAGGATAACATCCAACATGAAGTTCGTTTTTTGGAATCGGATTCATTGGAGAAGGCATTCAGGTTGGCAAGAAAATTTGAATGTAAAATAATGGCGACAAGGAAGCCTACCACTCAATTCTATAAAGAAGGAAGTGTTGCTACATCTATATTTCCACAACCTACAAGGTTGACACCACAAAAATTGGAAGAAAAAAGAGCAAAAGGGCTTTGCTACAGTTGTGATAGCAAATACACTAAAGGTCATAAGTGTGCTGAGAAGAAATTATTTTACATAGATTGTGAAGAAGAAGAAGAAAATGAACAAGAAGAGGATATACATCAGGAACCACCCCTAGAAGAGGAAGAAATGAATCCGACCATATCGTGTAATGCACTGGCAGGAATTACCACTCCTCAAACTCTCAAGATAGAAGGACATATAAAGAAGAAAAGGGTAATAGTGTTGATTGATTCAGGTAGCACCCATAATTTTATTCATTATAAGGTAGCTAAGGAATTAAATTGTTTCCTATACCCAGCACCAGAATGTCAAGTGATGGTTGCAAATGGAGGAACTATAAATTGCTCTGGAAAATGCCATAATATCAAGCTAACCATGGGGGAATATGTATTGACTAGTCCAATGCTTTCCATTCCTATGGGAGGCGCTGATGTTGTACTAGGAGTACAATGGTTACAATCTTTGGGGATGGTAGCTTTTAATTTTCAAGAACTTTTCTTGAAATTTTTTTCAGAAGGAAAGGAAGTCGAATTACGGGGTATTGAAGGGAAGCCGGGAAAGATAATAATCTCTAATGTCATGAAAATATTCTAAAGAAATAACAACGAGGCATAATTGCACAATTATGCTCACTAGAAGTTCCAACACCAAAATCATCTATTTCTGCAGATCTCCAAAAAGTCTTGGACAATCATTCCAAGGTTTTTGAAACTCCAAAAGGACTCCCACCTATTCGTGATCATGATCATGCTATTCATTTGATTCCAGGAAGTGTTCCTCCAAATATCAGGCCTTATAGATATCCTTATGTCCAAAAGAGCGAAATTGAACGTATGATTGCAGAAATGTTAGAGGCGGGTATAATTCAACCTAGTCAAAGTTCTTTCTCCGCTCCTATAGTATTGGTACACAAGAAGGATGGATCATGGCGAATGTGTCCGGATTATAGGGAGCTCAATAAGCTCACCATTAAAGACAAATTTCCCATTCTTGTGATTGATGAATTATTGATGAATTACATGGAGCAATTTATTTTACCAAGTTGGATCTTCATTCAGGATATCATCAAATTAGAATGAAGACTGAAGATATTCCAAAAACAACATTTCGAACTCATGAGGGTCATTATGAATTTTTGGTCATGCCTTTTGGCCTTACCAATGCACCTTCTGCATTTCAAGGGTTGATGAATTCCATTTTCAAACCCTTCCTTAGAAAATTTGTGCTAGTATTTTTTGATGATATACTAATCTATAACAGGTCTTGGAAGGATCATGTTGAACATGTTGACAGGGTGCTCAAACTATTGCAGGAGAAACAATTATATGAAAAAACATCCAAATGTTTCTTTGGAGTACAAGAGGTGGAATATCTGGGTCATATTGTATCTCACGAGGGTGTTAACGTAGACCCTAACAAAATTAAAGCCATTAAGGAATGGAAAGTTCCCACAACCATAAAGCAGTTGCGAGGATTTCTCGGGTTAACAGGGTATTATCGCAAGCTTGTTAAGAATTATGGGAGAATAGCAGCACCTCTAACAACATTATTGAAGAAAGATGCATTTTCATGGACTCCTGAAGCAACTAAGGCCTTTGAACGTCTTAAAGAGGCAATGTGCCTAGCACCGGTCTTAGCTACGCCAGACTTCACAAAAACCTTTATTGTGGAATGTGATGCCTCACGAAATGGAATTGGTATGGTTTTAATGCAGGAAGGAAGACCCATTGCTTTTGAAAGTTGTCCAATCAAAGTAAAGTATTTACAGAAATCTATTTATGAGAAGGAAATGTTAGCAATACTGCATGCACTAAAGAAATGGTGAAATTACCTAATGGGAAGACACTTCAAGGTAAAAAATAATCATGATAGTCTTAAGCACTTTTTGGAACAAAGACTATCGTCAGAAGAGCAACAAAAATGGGTCACAAAGATGTTGGGTTATGACTTTGAAATAATCTACAAAAAGGAAAGCTTAATGTTGTTGCAGATGCACTCTCAAGAAAGAATGAAGAGGTGGAAGCATTGCTTTGTGCCATTTCTATTATCCAACCAGATTGGATAACTGAAGCAAGAGATGAATGGAAGAAGGACAAAGATGTATGGAAACTCATTCAAAAGTTGCAGCAAGATCCTAGTACATCTGATACATTTAGTTGGAAAAATGATTCCTTATGGTACAAAGACCACTTATATATTTGTAATAATTCCCAACTAAAACAAAATATTCTTCTGGAATTGCACACTTATCCTTTAGGAGGACACTCAGGTTTTTCAAAAACTTACCACAGGGTGAAGAAATAATTTTTTTGGGCTGGCCTTAAATCTGATATTCAAAAGTTTGTGGCAGAATGTTTGGTTTTCCAACAGAATAAAGTTGAGACAATTAAGACCCCGAGACTTCTACAATCTTTATCCATTCCAAGTCAACGTTGGGAGGAGATTTCAATGGATTTTATCACAAGTTTACCTAAGTCCAAAGGAAAGAGTGTCATCATGGTGGTAGTTGATAGACTTACCAAGTATGCACACTTTTGTGCATTATCTTATCCATTTAAAGCAAGAACAGTTGCTACTACATTTATGGATAGAATTCAAAAGCTATGTGGAAGCCCAAGGGTTATTGTGAGCGACAGAGATCCCATTTTTACTGGAAATTTTTATACAGAGTTATTTTCTTATTTGGGTATTCAATTAGCTCATCTTATCATCGTCAATTTGATGGTAAAACTAAGATAGTAAATAAATGTTTGGAAGGATATCTTCGTTGTTTTTTATTTGATAAAAAAACACAATGGGTCAAGTGGTTACCTCTCACTGAATGGTGGTATAACACTTCCTTCAATACTGCAGCAAAAATGACCCCATTTATGGCACTTTATGGATATCATCCACCATGCATCACATCATCTTTAAGGGAAAATTGGAAGGTTCAAGTAGTGTAAGATCACATCAAGCATCAGAAATAAATTCTCCAACTCTTAAAGGATAACCTGAATTTGGCACAGTATCGAATGAAACAACAGGCAGATCAACATCACAGCGAGAGGAGTTTTGATGTAGGATATTGGGTATTTTTATGGCTACAACCATACAAACAAATGTCGCTCAAGAAAGCTAAGAAGGATAATAAATTATCACCAAATTACTACGGTCCTTACAAGGTGTTGCAAAATATTGCTACTATGGCATACAAATTGGAGCTTCCTGCTTCTTCGCGAGTGTAACCCCCTTATTGTTATTAGTGTAACCCCCTTATTGTTATTATTTTACCCTTGTAACCCCCACTTTGTTATTATTGTGCCCTTAAATTATTATTGTTATCTCGGCTAGGATTACATTGTGGCCCACTAGGATTACATTATGGCCACATGTACTCCTATATATACAAAGGAGGTTTTGTAAATTGTATCATCCAAGAACTGTTCATTTATGTAATGTATTGGAGGTTTCCCCCTCAAAGTGGCTTATTTCTAAGGCGTTGATATCTCTTTTCTTCTATTTTTGGAGCTGTTTACACAACACTCATCTCCTAAGGAAGTAGAAGGTACATCTCCCAAGGAAGAATAAGGTACCGCCATCCCAAAAACATCGGATGGAATCAAAATCTATTAAATTTTTTTATCATTATATATACATACATGTAGTTGTGTGCACAATTATTTATTTTAAAAATATCACTTAAAAAACACTAGCATTTGCCAACATATCTTAATGGTGAGACTCATATCCATTGTTTGAACCAAAGGTCCCGAACTTGATATTAACATTTTTTGTCACTCATCATGCATGACAACTGCAAATGGTGTTTTAACATATAATGATACATTTTTGTAGATTAATGTACATACAAATAAATGTATACATGTACATACACATGTATTTATTACAAATTTTACACATGTATACATGTTAAAATAATTGAACCCTAAGGTCATTAACACATTGTTACCGTTCCCTCTCCCTCATGAATAATTAGGTCTTGAAAACCGCTGCGACAATTTTTTGCATATATTTGGAGATCTTGAAAATTCATGATGTCAATCTCTTCATCTGTACAATACACAAAATTGGCACGTGCATTTTCACGTGCTCTTTATCGATTTAGACAAACAATAATGTTGGGAAACTAGCTCCAAAAAGAGAAGAAAAGAGATATAATCGCCTTAGAAATAAGCCACTTCGAGGGGGAAAGCTCCAATACATTACATGAATGAACAATTCTTGGATGATACAATTTACAAAACCTCCTTTCTATATATAAGAGTCCATGGGGCCATAATGTAATCATAGTGGGCCATAATGTAATCCTAGCCGACCTAACAATAATAATTTAAGGGCATAATAATAACAAAATGGAGGTTACAAGGGTACAATAATAACAATAAGGGGTTTACAGTAATAATAATAAGGGACTATACTAGCGATATAGGGACCTAAAATGCCCCTCTTCTTAATAAAAAATGTTGTCGTCAACGCTTGAGTAGCTCTAGGTGCTTCTGTATAAAATTCTCATCCTCCCATGTAGAATATTAAGTGGGTAAATTCTTCCACTTGATGAGAAACTCTGGAATTGATCGATTATGTAGCTGTCGAGTTCTTGTTTCCATGACCGCTTCAGGTTCCAATATTATTTTTCCTTCCTCATCAAGTTCTGGCAATATTGTTTGAATTGGAAGATTTTCACCTATAACCTTCTTTAAGCATGAAACATGGAAAACTGGATGTACTCGAGAAGAAGCAGGAAGCTCCAATTTGTATGCCATAGTACCAATCTTTTGCAACACCTTGTAAGGACCATAGTACTTTGGTGATAATTTATTATCTTTCTTAGCTTGCTTGAGGGACATTTTTTTATATGGTTGTATCCGTCAAAATACCGAATATCCTACCTCAAAACTTCTCTCACTGCGATGTTGATATGCCTGTTGTTTCATTAGATTTTGTGCCATAGTCAGGTTATCCTTTAAGAGTTGGAGAACTTCTTGCTGATGCTCGATGTGATCTTCCACTGCTTGAACCTTCGAATTTTCTCTTAAATATGATGTGATGGATGGTGGATGATATCCATAAAGTGCCATAAATGGGGTCATTTTTGCTACAGTATGGAAGGAAGTGTTATACAACCATTCAGTGAGAGATAACCACTTGACCCATTGTGTTTGTTTATCAGATACAAAACAATGAATATATCCTTCCAAAAATTTATTTACTATCTCAGTTTGACCATCAGTTTGAGGATGATAAGATGAGCTATGAGCTAATTGAGTACCCAAACAAGAAAATAACTCCGTCCAAAAATTTCCAGTAAAAATGGGATCTCTGTCACTCACAATAACCCTTGGGCTTCCATGTAGCTTTTGAATTCTGTCCATAAATGTAGTAGCAACTGTACTTGATTTAAATGGATGAGATAATGCACAAAAGTGTGCATACTTGGTAAGTCTGTCAACAACCACCATGATGACATTCTTTCCTTCGGACTTAGGCAAAACTGTGATAAAAGTTGACATGCTTTTCATTATTTCCTCCCAACGTTGACTTGGAATGGATAAAGGTTGTAGAAGTCCTGGGGTCTTAATTTTCTCAAATTTATTTTGCTGGAAAACCAAGCAGTCCGTCACAAACTTTTGAATATCAGATTTAAGGCCATCCCAAAAAAATTCTTTCTTCAGCCTGTGGTAAGTTTTTAAAAATCCCGAGTGTCCTCGTAAAGGAGAAGTGTGCAATTCCAGAAGAATCTTTTGTTTTATTTGAGAATTCTTACAAATATATAAGCGATCTTTGTACCGTAAGGAATCATTTTTCCAACTAAATGTATCAGATGTACTAGGATATTGCTGCAACTTTTGAATGAGTTTCCATACATATTTTTCTTTCTTCCATTCATCTCTTGCTTCAGTTATCCAATCTGGTTGGATAATAGAAATGGCACAAAGAAATGCTCCCACCTCTTCATTCTTTCTTGAGAGTGCATCTGCAACAACATTAAGCTTTCCTTTTTTGTAGATTATTTCAAAGTCATAACCCAACATCTTTGTGACCCATTTTTTATTCTCTTCTGAAGATAGTCTTTGTTCCAAAAAGTGTTTAAGACTATCATGATCAGTTTTTACCTTGAAGTGTCTTCCCATTAGTTAAGTTCGCCATTTCTTTAGTGCATGCAGTATTGCTAACATTTCCTTCTCATAAATAGGTTTTTGTAAATACTTTCCTTTGATTGGACGACTTTCAAAAGCAATGGGTCTTCCTTCCCGCATTAAAACAGCACCAATTCCATTTCCTAAGGCATCACATTCCACAATAAAGGTTTTTGTGAAGTCTGGCGTAGCTAAGACCGGTGCTAGGCACATTGCCTCTTTAAGATGTTCAAAGGCCTTAGTTGCTTCAGGAGTCTGTGAAAATGCATCTTTCTTCAATAATGTTGTTAGAGGTGCTGCTATTCTCCCATAATTCTTAACAAACTTGTGATAATACCCTGTTAACCCGAGAAATCCTCGCAACTGCTTTATGGTTGTGGAGACTTTCCATTCCTTAATGGCTTTAATTTTGTTAGGGTCTACCTTAACACCCTCGTGAGATATAATATGACCCAGATATTCCACCTCTTGTACTCCAAAGAAACATTTGGATGTTTTGCATATAATTGTTTCTCCTGCAATAGTTTGAGCACCCTGTCAACATGTTCAACATGATCCTTCCAAGACCTTCTGTAGATTAGTATATCATAAAAAAATACTAGCACAAATTTTCTAAGGAAGGGTTTGAAAAATGGAATTCATCAACCCTTGAAATGTAGAAGGTGCATTGGTAAGGCCAAAAGGCATGACCAAAAATTCATAATGACCCTCATGAGTTCGAAATGCTGTTTTTGGAATATCTTTAGTCTTCATTCTAATTTGATGATATCCTGAACGAAGATCCAACTTGGTAAAACAAATTGCTCCATGTAATTCATCCAATAATTCATCAATCACAGGAATGGGAAATTTGTCTTTAATGGTGAGCTTATTGAGCTCCCTATAATCCAGACACATTTTCCATGATCCATCCTTCTTATGTACCAATACTACAGGAGCAGAGAAAGAACTTTGACTAGGTTGAATTATACCCGCCTCTAACATTTCTGCAATCATACGTTCAATTTCGCTCTTTTGGAAGTAAGGATATCTATAAGGCCCGATGTTTGGAGGAACACTTCCTGGAATCAAATGAATAGCATGATCATGATCACGAATAGGTGGGAGTCCTTTGGGAGTTTCAAACACCTTGGAATGATCGTCCAAGACTTGTTGGAGATCTGCAGAAATAGATGATTTTGATGTTGGAACTTCTAGTGAGCATAATTGTGCAATTACGCCTCGTTGTTCTTTCTTTAGAAGCTTTTTCATGACATTAGAGCTTATTATCTTTCCCGGCTTCCCCGCAATACCCCGTAATTCGACTTCCTTTCCTTCTGAAAAAAAATTCAAGAAAAGTTCTTGAAAATTAAAAGCTACCGTCCCTAAAGATTGTAACCATTGTACTCCTAGTACAACATCAGCACCTCCCATAGGAATGGAAATCATTGGACTAGTCAATACATATTCCCCCATGGTTAGCTCGATATTATGGCATTTCCCAGAGAAATTTATAGTTCCTCCATTTGCAACCATCACTTGACATTCTAGTGCTGGGTATAGGAAACAATTTAGTTCCTTGGCTACCTTACAATGAATAAAATTATGGGTGCTACCTGAATAAATCAACACTATTACCTTTTTCTTCTTGATTTGTCCTTCTATATTGAGAGTACGAGGAGTCGTAATTCCTGCCAGTGCATTACATGATATGGTAAGATTCATTTCTTCCTCTTCTAGGGCCGGTTCCTGGTGTATATCCTCTTCTTGTTCATTTTCTTCTTCTTCTTTACAATCTATGTAAAATAATTTATTTTCAGCACACTTATGATCTTTAGTGTATTTTGTATCACAACTGTAGCAAAGCCCTTTTGCTCTTTCTTCTTCCAATTGTTGTGGTGTCAACCTTGTAGGTTGTGGAAATCTAGGCGTAGCAACACTTCCTTCTTTATAGCATTGAGTGGTAGGCTTCCTTGTCGCCATAATTTTACATTCAACTTTTCTTGCCAACTTGAATGGCTTCTCCAATGAATCAGGTTCCAAAACATGAACTTCATGTTGGATGTTATCTTTTAGAGTGCCTATGAAGAGATCAATTCTTTGTTCCTCCGGAATATCAGTTACCCTTACATTCAATTTTTGGAAGTCCTCAATGTGCTGCCCCACTAAACCTTTTTGTTTGAGATTTATCAATTGGCTAAATAAGGTGTTGCTCTTTGTATCCTCATAATTTTCTATCATTTCCTCCATAAAAATTGACCAAGTGACAATTTTTTTACGAGAGCAAAGCCATCAATACCATACAAATGTATTTTGTTCTAAATGTAAAGTTGCAATGCGTACCTTTTGTGTGTTTTGCACGTTATGGAGATCAAAATATTGCTCCATCTGTAGTATCCATGTTATAGGATCCTTTCCATCAAAATTCCTCATATTCATCTTTGGAATATGCTGGTTCTTCCCACCAACATTAGAGTTTATGAAATCATGATTAAAATTTATTTTGTTCTCATCATGAGGTTCTTCTACTATCTTTTCACCATTAGGAAACCTTTCTTCTATCAACTTTGTCAAACCTTCCATGTCTGCTTTTAGAACATTCTTCATGTTTTCTATTTTCTCATCGATCTCAGCTTCCATGCCAGCCTCCATGCCATCAATCTTAGATTCAATTCCATCTATCTTATATTCCACGCCTTTCTTCAAAACTTCCATGTCATTTTTTGTTGCTCTTTGCGAAAGCGAAATTTGTTGAACTTGCTCTTGTAATTTTGATATGTCATGTTGCCATTCTTCGTCTTCATGAGTCATAGTAGAGCTTTCCAAAGGCTTAATGGGTGTTGAATTATTTCTAGGGGAAATTTTATAATCCAATACTAATATCTATTCTACAATATGCCCTTGCAATCAATTCAACTTGATTCTTCAAACAAGACTTATGCAATTTCGGAAAAAAAATACACACCTTTTACTTGCTTTTAAGGAGCTCGATATTGAAATTATATTATCTTTATCATTGCGACTCTTCAATATTTAAAATTAAGCACTGAATTATCCCTCTAAATTCTCTTTTGAATTCCACAGGTCTGCCTTTATTTGGATTCTCCAAGACAAAGTTATGTCCAATCTCCCAGAATGACCTAATTATGGACTAGTTCAGTATAGAAAACTTTTACGACTTGCTACGTGTCACTGTTTCGTCCTTTGCCTCGAAAATTGATAGCCAAGAAAGTGAAGTATGTGTACTTGCAACCACTTTTTACGGCACTCCAATGCGATGCTCAGAGAGAGAGTTATTGAAATTTTCCCACGATCACCTTTTTGAGATGAAATTCGGGAGTCTGAAAAAGCACTACCTTCCACAGATCATATCTCCAAACATATTGTGAACCAAGATCTGACATTTTTTGACGCGTTTCCTTAGGATTTTCACTTCGTACCGTAAAATTTTCAGATTCTGATCCTCAGTAGAAAAACAGTTATAGCGCAAATGCCACGATGACCTGTTTAGGAGCCTGAAAAAACCTAAATTCCACAGATCATATCTCTGAAAATATTGCGAACCAAGCTCTGAAATTTTTAGAAAATATTCCTAAGGATTTTGGCTTCACACCCTAAAAATTTCAACTTCTGAAACTTCGTAGAAAACAAGTTATAGCGAAAATTCCACGATGACCTGTTTGGAGTAGCGAAACCCTAGAATCCAAAGCTCTGATACCAAATGTTGGGAAACCAGCTCCAAAAAGAGAAGAAAAGAGATGTAAATGCCTTAGAAATAAGCCACTTCGAGGGGGCAACCACCAATACATTACATGAATGAACAATTCTTGGATGATACAATTTACAAAACCTCCTTTCTATATATAGGAGTCCATGGGGCCATAATGTAATGTAATCCTAGCCGACCTAACAATAATAATTTAAGGGAACAATAATAACAAAATGGGGGTTACATGGGTACAATAATAACAAGAAGGGGTTTACACTAACAATAATAAGGGACTATACTAGTGATATAAGGACCTAAAATAATGATACATTTTTGTTAGATTAATGTACATACAAATAAATGTATACATGTACATACACATGTATTTATTACAAATTGTACACATGTATACATGTCAAAATAATTGAACCCTAAGGTCATTAACACATCGTTCCCGTGCCCTCTTCCTCATGAAGAATTAGGTCTTGAAAACCACTACGAAAATTGTTTGCATATATTCTGAGATATTGAAAATTCATGATGTCAATCTCTTCATCTGTACAATACACAAAATTGGCACGTGCATTTTCATGTGCTCTTTATCGATTTAGACAAACATCGACTCCACCCAATCCACTGTAAACATTGTCGATCATGACATACCTTACTTCTCGACTTATTTGAGAAGTCACATCCATCTCTGACCGCAGAGTTTCGACCCAAAAAGGTTGACTCACCAATGGCAGCTTAGGGCGAGGCAACTCCACATCTCGCTTAGTGCCCTTATGGTCATACAATCGACCTTTCCAAGGACCAAAACATTCTGATGTAAGGTCATTGTAGTTGGGTTTCATACCCAAAAAGAATTCTGTGTAAAACAATTGTGAAAAATAAATAGGAACCTCGTCGTTCCATGGGAGCCTTCCATAGGCTGCAAGGTACCTATCATACAAATAGCAAGCTATATTTGGGTGCTTAAAATATTGCACCGTTAGCATTTTTCTTTTTGGCACTTCCTTGAAATTAAACATTGACTTCACCATATTTTTTGTAACTCTTTGTTTTACATCCTCCCATTTATCGGGACCCATTACTGTTTCCTTTCCCTTTCTCATCACTTATGCAAATGTATCAGCCGTTGGCCCAAAATTTTTGTACACATTTACAATTTCGCCCAATGAATGTGTAACTATTTTGAGGCTTTGTCGACTCTCAACAGGTAGAGTCAAAGCCACAAGATCTCTCTGCAATTTTGCATGAATTTTTTCACACCTTTTTAAGGTGCATTGCGCCATGTTTGTTTCCCATCGTATATCAGAAATGTTAGGCGGATAAGTTGTGGTGGGTAGAAAACCTTCTTCTTGAATGTAGTATTCTACCCTGCATCAATTTTGACCAATATTTGGAACATTTTCAGCCTCTGCATCTATATATTTGAAATTTTGTATATTAGAAAAAACACATGTAAACAATTTTTTACAAATTCAATGAAAAAGAATATTGAAATTGATGGCAACCTGGATGTGGTTGTTTAGCATCTTCTCCACCCTAAAACTGTTGAGACCCAGAATGATCCTGCTAAGAACTAGACCTAGAACGACCCTCCTGAGAACCAGCACCACCAGCCGTTGATTGGGCTTCGGGGGAATAAGTATCACCACCTTCACGGAACCTGTTGCCACTCATTGATGGCCCTCTAAGGGGATTTGAACCACTACCAACCTCTCGAGATGGGAGAGAAGCTTCATAAACAAATACAAATTTACAATCAATTGAAAAATACATTCATGTGTACATATAAATACATGTACATATTCATTGATTAAATTGCGTGAACCATACCACGACTGGGTGAACCATGGGCATGCTCCATTGATGGAGTAGAGACCATTCTCTTCTTAGCTCCTAAAAAATAAAAAATGAAACTTATTAAGAGCTAAGTTAACTCACAAAGTTAATAAAAAATCAATTCCATATGTACACACATGTATGGAGATTTGAGATTATATTTAAATACTATGAACACAACTTTCAAAGCACTAATTGATGTGTGAAACTCAATTTAAGTAAAAAATAAATTATAAAAATGATAATTTCACCAAATTGGGATTTACATGGTGGGAGCACACTTGGTATAAAATTGAAAAAAACACATGGTCATTAAAAAAGAAGTGAAACTTCATTTAAACAAACTCCATTTAAACAAAAAGTTGTTGAAGTCCCCACATTTTAATTTTATAAAAATGTGAAGTTCACCAAGTTGCACTTTACATGGTGTGGTGGGAGCACACTTGGTATATAATTGAAAAAATCACATGGTCATTAAGAAATACGCATTTATAAGTACACAACACACACATATCCAAGATATGTTACAATGTCCATCAATAAATTTTGAAGGAGAGTGTTTCAACACTAATTCATCTTTGAGAGATGAATCTTGAATTTTTGAAGAGGAGTAGCTCAAAACCAATTCATCTTTGAGAGATTAATCTTGCATTGGAATTTCTCTGTATAATTCTAATTCATATTTGATAGATGAATCAGGAATTGGCATTGCCCCATGCAATAGATCAGCAGACATCTTATTCACATTTTTACAATGCCTTATACTAAAAAAATGAAATTGGCTAACAATATTGTTTGCTATTCCATGCAGTTATTTTAGCCTCTCCTTCTTAACTTGGCACACGCCATTCATCTGGTTGCAAACAAGTTCAAAATTGGTGAAAATTACAATTCCATTTGATCCATACTCCATTGTTGTTCCCAAGCTTTCTATCAATCCAATATAATATGCCTCATTGTTTGTTGTTCTTCTCAGTATATTCATTTTCCTTTGGAAGAATTTTTTAGATGCAAAATTGGAAAGAACATATGTAATCACTGCTTTCCCTGGACTGGGATAGCAAGAAACTTCTATGCATAATTTCCATTTTTCAACCATATTTAATGGTTTTCTTATCCCTGAAAAAAAATCAATAAAAATATATATATGACATGGGAGAAATGACACAAGATCATGAGGTAAATGACATGTGAATGGTTTATCTTAAAGTTTCACTTAAAATTTTTGTGGTCTAGAATTCACATCTAAAATTAATGGGAGGAAGACTTTAGTTTGTGGGATAAATGACACATGTACACAGTTTACCTTAAAGTGGTTGGGTTTTATGGATATTAAAATGAAGAAATCCTATTTAGATCTATTCCAGAGATTGACTGTAGGGGCATTTACTAGATATGTCACCTTTCATAAAATATGAGATCTAGAGGCTACCTGACCCTTTACAAGCTCTACCTATTGAACTTGTAGAGGTTGAGAAATTTACATTGACAAATTTACTTGTGATAAATTTACATTGACAACATATAGAGATTCAACTAGGCTTGTGAAAAGTACAAGTGGACAATGTATAATTCTACCAAGAAGAGTCTTCGGTTTCATGGTTAAGCAAGAAAGAGCCGTTACTTTCTCTATCTAGAGTAGAAGTGGAATACATAGTAGTTACTTCTTTTTTAGTGTTTTGGATGAAATGGGCTCTACAAGATATTAAGGTAAATTTCTTTTTGAGTGAGAAGAAGTGGAATACATAGTAGTTACTTCTTTTTGAGTGTTTTGGATGAAATGGGCTCCCCAAGATATTAAGGTAAGGTAAATTTATTTTTGAGTGTTTTGGATGAAATAGGCTCTACAAGATATTAAGGTAAATATATATATCTATTAATTGTTTCAATAGAAGTGTAATAATAATTTCAAAAATAAAAATATTCTACTTCTTTCAATCACTATTTACATATAATCATAAAGTACCACTTCCTCACACAACAAGTCTTTGAGAAAATAGTGAAGATGGAATACATATCCACAAAGCCTCTTGTTAGAGAAGCATTTGAATATGTGAGAAACAAATTAGGAATAGTTCCTGTAAATTATCTTTTTAGAGAACCATTTGAACATGTGAGAAACAAATTAGGAATAGTTCTTTTAAATTATTGTCACTTATTTGACTTCAAAAGAAGAGCCTATGAAATTGAGTGCAATATCTATGTAGGAGAGTACACAATATCTAAGGGGGAGAATACAATATATTTGAATTCAAAAGAAGAGCCTATGAAATTGAGTGCAATATCTATATGATATCTATATGATCAAGTGTCAATAGTTTGAAGTAAAGAAAGATAACAAAGGACCATCAAAATTGAGTGCAATATCTATATTATTGTGTCAATAATTTGATAATTTGAAGTAGTCAATAAAGATAACAAAGGACCATAAAAATTGAGTACAATATCTATGTGGGAGAGTACGCAATATCTAAGGGGAAGAATACAATATAAGGAAGGAATAAAGAAATTAACAAGAAGCATATAATTGTGTCAATAATTTGAAGTAGTCAAGAAAGATAACAAAGGACCATCATCAAATTCAAATTGAAAGATCAAGTAGTCTTCTTTATGAAGAAGAAGTATTAACTAGGGTCATCATATAAAAGGTTCATTTTTTAATGAAAAAATTTATGAATAATATGAAATAAATCATTGTACATTATGATAAATCTTGTATTTAAATGAAAATTGATCTATGAATAAAAAAGAAAATGGGATCATCTCTTCATATATATATGTGTGTGTGTAAGAGAGAAATAAAAAAGAAAAGGTAATTCCACCAATCCTAAAGGAGCATGTCCTAATACATTCAATTATTTCCTAATACATTAAATTATCTTTGGTTTATAGAAGCATTAATCATGAAGAGTCATGAGATCCACATTTCGACCATACTATTTGCAAGTTAAAGGAGCATGTCCTAATACATTATTATGTTTGGTTTCTAGAAGAATTAATCATGAAGAGTCATGAGATCCACATTTCCATCATACTATTTGCAATTTCACATTTCCATCATGCTATTTGAAAGTTATATATGAAGATATGTAGTCTAATAACTAATTAGCAAGTTATGATGTCCTAATACATTATTGTGTTTGGTTTCCATCATACTATTTGCAAGTTCTATATGAAGATATGTAGTCTAATAACTATACAGTATAGCCCATATAACATATAACAATCTTTGACAGTATAAGAAAAGAGTCAAAAAACAGAGAGGCCTCCCAACGGAGTTCGACCTCTTCATCAAGGTAAGCTACATATTATCGGAAGTGAAACAATGACACCACTGAACATATGTGAATTTAGATATTAAATTGAAATTTATTGCAAATTACATGTGCATGGTTTATCTTAAAGTTTGACATAAAAAGTTTATGGTAGAATTCACATCTAAAATTAATGGGAGGAAGCCTTTAGTTTGTGGGAGAAATGACACATGCACACAGTTTACCTTAAAGTGGTTGTGTTTTATGGATATTAAAATGAATAAATTCTATTTGGATCTATTCTAGAGATTGACTGTAGGGGCATTTACTAGATATGTCACCTTTCATAAAAGATCAGATCCAGAGGCTACCTGGCCCTTTACAAACTTTTCCTATAGAATTTGTAGAAGTTAAGAAATTTACATTAAGAAATTTACATTGACAAATTTACTTGTGAGAAATTTACATTGAAAACATATAGAGATGCAACTAGGCTTGTGAAAAGTACAAGTGGACAATGTATAATTCTACTTAGAAGAGTCTTTGATTTAATGGTTAAGCAAGAAAGAGCCATTACTTTCTCTATCTAGAGTAGAAGTGGAATAAATAGTAGTTACTTCTTTTTGAGTGTTTTGGATGAAATGGGATCTACAAGATATTAAGGTAAATTTATTTTTGAGTGAGTAGAAGTGGAATGTACATAGTAGTTACTTCTTTTTGAGTATTTTGAATGAAATGAGATCTACAAGATATTAAGGTAAATTTATTTTTGAGTGAGTAGAAGTGGAATGTACATAGTAGTTACTTCTTTTTGAGTTTTTTGGATGAAATGGGCTCTACAAGATATTAAGGTAAATTTATTTTTGAGTGTTTTGGATGAAATGGGCTCTACAAGATATTAAGGTGAATTTCTTTTTGAGTGTTTTGGATGAAATGGGCTCTACAAGATATTAAGGTAAATTTATTTTTGAGTGTTTTGGATGAAATGGGCTCTACAAGATATTAAGGTAAATTTCTTTTTGAGTGTTTTGGATGAAATGGGCTCTACAAGATATTAAGGTAAATTTATTTTTGAGTGTTTTGGATGAAATGGACTCTACAAGATATTAAGGTAAGGTAAATTTCTTTTTGAGTGTTTTGGATGAAATGGGCTCTACAAGATATTAAGGTAAATTTCTTTTTGAGTGTTTTGGATGAAATGGACTCTACAAGATATTAAGGTAAGGTAAATTTCTTTTTGAGTGTTTTGGATGAAATGGGCTCTACAAGATATTAAGGTAAATCTATATATCTATTAAGTGTTTCAATAGAAGTGTAATAATAATTTCAAAATAAAATATTCTACTTCCTTCAATCACTATTTACATATCATCATAAAGTACCACTTCCTCACACAACAAGTCTTTGAGAAAATAGTGAAGATGGAATACATACCCACAAAGCCTTTTGTTATGGAAGCATTTGAATATATGTGAGAAACAAATTAGGAATATTTCTTTTAAATTATCTTGTTAGAGAACCATTTGAACATATGAGAAACAAATTAGGGATAGTTCTTGTAAATTATTGTCACTTATTTGACTTCAAAAGAAGAGAATATGAAATTGAGTGCAATATCTATGTGGGAGAGTACATAATATATAAGTGTTGGCTGGATAAATCAATCTTACGAACAAGACCGATCTCCCTAGTATCAGAAGATAGTCTAGCAAGAAACAAACAATTAAATCTATCTTTCTCTAGATATATCACGATTGATAAGTAAATGCTACAAAGGTGTTACAATCCTACCTTGATCCAACGCTTGTTTGTAGTAGTCATCCTTTAGTTGCCCGAAAGAGTTATCTTCGAAGATCTGCAATCACAAACAAACAAACATCAAATAGCACCTACATAGCATATATTAATAAATCATATCTATTATGGTGATCAAGGAATCCATAAAATAAACAATCAGTTGACAGCTTATTGAGAAAAACAAACTTATTTGTATTAACTTTGAAATAGTAGAAGAACCTTACAACCTTTTCAGCTTTGATGTTGAACAGGTCTTCCAGGGGTCCAATGTAGGAATTTCCTTTACTCTCACAAGCCTTGCACTCTTCCAACTGAGATACATACAGGTATGTAATCTTTCCTCATAAAATCTCAGCTAAAGTGTTCTAAGTTCCAACAACACTTTACCTCAAATAACACTAAAGCTTGAACTCCTCAATTGTCTAGTTGTTTTGTAACTCTTTGAGGCTTCCCTATGCCTCTTTTTATAGTGCAAAAGAGGAGGTTAAAGTTCCACCTATGAAGGGAAAGAATCCTCCTTCAAAGGGATAAGCTCCTCACATCAAGGGGTTAGCTCTTTAAGGCATGGGATACATGAACCTAAAAAGAGCAGACTTGCCACCGCAACATTCCTTCCATAAGCTTCTAAAAATGACTGAAAGTGAGCTTTTTGAGTTTACTTGTGCCCTTTTAATATTTTACAGGGGTTCGCACCCTTAACATAGATAAAGTGCAGTCAGATACGCAGGAGACATGACCATTAGGTGCGGGACCACAGCTAAGACAAAGAGAAAGTGTGATACCAGAGTTTTAGAGACTTTTGAGTGCTTTTCTCTTATTTTTAAGGCTTCAAATGAGGAAATGATGTTTTTATACTTTCAAAGGAGGATTTTATGAGTGATAATGAGCTCATACAGACAACAAAATGTCAAGGTGACAATTTTTAGTGCAACAGATTGCCCCCTAAAGTGCGAAGTCTGTAATAGATGAAGATAGAGTCTGTCATATATGAAGAGTGAAGTACTTTATCATTTCAAGGATCATCCCATGGACACCCTAGTCGGAACCTATAAAAACATTCGATGCAAAATATATATATGTAGAAATATCATTTCTTTGGTAGGCATTCCCATACTCAGATCAAAACTAACTAAACTTGTTCTGATACAGAAATGATTTTAATATTACATCAATAGTGTGGACACAGCATGGGCGCAGCCATATATAATGAATAGTCTACTACATAATGAATAATAAAACTCCTTGCAGTCTGGATGGTGGAAACTAGATCCAGGGTCTTGATTTCTTCTTCTTGAACTAGTACGATTCTATCCATGCAATTAAATGTGTTGAAGTCAAACATGGTAGAAACCACTTGATTACCAGTTAATGATGTGAAATGTTAACAAGCGTGAGAGAAACAACCAATAATGAAAATGGCTCTCAAAGTACTTAGTACAATCCATGAAATGTGAATAAGTGATCTGAAGTCGCACATTTCACGAAATCGTTCAATCGAAGGTCAATGATGCAACCTGTCGTCGGAGGCGAGAAACCTGCCATTAAGGCATGCGGATTCCAAGGTACTGACGAATTCTAGATCAACTCCCTAGATGATGAGCTGTCATCGATAGAATATGATCCGTTGTAAGCAAGGCTACAACACGAAATCATAGATCAAGTTTTGAAGAAATATATTGGCAAGGACTGCCTTAGGGATGGTCAAAATGGAAGACAAATATTTTGCAGATGAATGGTTTGTTTGAACTCTCTTCTTGAACACATAACGACACTACAGATGGCTTGGTGACAATTGACCCAAAGATAATACCCAGAAACTAGCTAAAGACTTTCAATATGGTTTGATTAACTGTTAGGAAAAATATTTTCCCAACCCAGGTGAAAAAAACTGTCGTGTTCAAGAGTGGTTAACAGTTTTCCGAAAATCAAAATGTAACAAACAGGTTCGTTTCTCTCTCTTTTCCCCCACCATTTCTGGCAAGTACCTCTTTATTTTTGACAAACTTGAGGATGATAAAATTTGCTTGTTTATAAGATCATCCTTTGGATGAGTCCAACTTAGTTTAAAATTCGAACCCTAAGAAGGAGTGCTTTGTTCCTGCTTAAAATTGAACAGGTCCTTTACTGTAAAATTTTAACAAGTCTAGTATAGGAGAAACTCAGTGTTTTTCAATTTTAGGGAGTCAAAAGAAAAAACTTAAGAAAAATCCATGGGTTTAATTTTTCGTAAATCTAGTCTCTCAAGCCCAAAAAAGGATAAAATAATGCGAGAGAGAACTCTATTGACTATGATTAGTCAACGTATACTTTTTTCGTAAATAGTCCATTTTAGTCCGTAAAAGGGGTAAACTTATACTGAAAGGATGATCATTCATCTATTTTAACGATTTTGAATAATCAAGTGCTCGATAATCTTTTCAATTTTCAAGAGTCTGAAAAGGGCTTAAAAGAGGACTCCAAGGTTTCTCTTTGTCGTAAGTTTTAAGGAGTTCGAAAAAAGGATAAAAATGTACTCATGGTTTTCGCTTTTTCGTAAGTTTTAACGAGTTTGAAAAAGGGATAAAGATATACTCCTGTGGCTGACTTTAAATTTAATTTACGAGCAGGAAAGGACGGAAAGAACTCCGAATTTTCATGTGTTTTACGAGAATGAAAGATAGCAAAATCATCTCGGGATTTCCATGAGTTTAATGAGTCCTGAAAATTACCGAAATCGACTCAAGATAGGTTTCATTTTTACAAAAGCTTGAAATAGGGAAAATATATGCTTCAGATAGGTTTTAATGCCCCCTAAACGTAACTGCTAGAGTGCATGCCCCCCCAACTTCATTTCATTCAACTAAAAAGACTACTAGTAATTAATAGCTGGATGGAATGAAGGTTCATTACGAGATCATATGAAAGAACTCACCTAAAACTGTAAGAAAATTATGCAAAAACTAAAATAACTAACCTTATTATACGACTTATCATTTACAAGATCTAGTCAAAGACTTGACTCAATTAGGGGAGGATTTGTTTCATTTTTTAACGAGCTTGACATAGGAAAAGAACTATGCTCCTGGAAACGTGTCTCATTTTTTAACGAGGTTGACACAGTAAAATAACTTTCCTCAAATATACTCTCTACAATCTACCTATATAACCTACTGATTCATTTTTTAATGAGGTTGACAAAGGAAAAGGAACAGTCCTCATACTTGATTCATTTTTTTACGAGGTTGACTCAGTAACAGGAACCATCCTCATTAACTACTTATTTCTAATCTATCAGTATACTCTATACAATCTACCTACTGATTCAATTTTTAATGAGGTTGACACAGGAAAAGAACTGTCCTCATACCTGATTCATTTTTTAACGAGGTTGACATAGTAACAGGAACTATCCTCTAACCAACTGATTCATTTTTTAATGAGGTTGACACAGTAAAAGAAACTATCCTCATAAGAATTTGTTTCCTTTTTTAACGAGGTTGACACAGGAAAGGAACTTTCGTCTTAGAAGCTTGTTTCATTTTTTTTTAACAAGCTTGACACAAGAAAAGGAACTATGCTCTCGAATAACTGATTCATTTTTTAATGAGGTTGACACAGTAAAAGGAACTATCCTCACACTCATTGATTCATTTTTTTAACGATGTTGACACAGTAAAAGGAACTATCCTCGGAAACTTGGTCATGGTTTCCAACTGGAAGAAACACATGTCAATGGACACACCTTGATCATGGCTTCGAAGAGGTCTTCATTAGAAGGAAGAATAGTTCTCTGGAAGGAGCACATTTCAAGGGACTCAAAAGGGATACGAAAATCACGTTCAAATAATCCCATAGAGTTTTCCATGTCAATTACCAGATCTAAGTCATAGGAAGTCAAGCAAACAGTGAGAAGCTAACTTGCATCAATAACTAAAAACATGGGACTGGTTGCCACATAATTAACCCATGGCGGGGTAGATACCACTTTCTTATCAGGAACATTTAGGGGTGTCAGATTATTGGTAGTCGAATCAAGACTAGGGAATGAAAGCTGGTCTATAGTCACAATATTTCCATTGTGACAGAAAAAAATCACACGAAAGAGTGTCGATACGACAGCTTTTATTGCATAAACATAGTCTCACCCAAGGAGTAAATTTAAATCCATGGGGCCTCAAACTACCGTAAGATCAATACAAATAGTTTTACCTTCCAAAGTAATATAAAACTTAGGAAAGATCCCTAAAGGTTCACTAATGGTTATGTTAAAAGCTTTCAGATTCTGCGTAACTGGCACAAGCTGAGGGGAACCCAAAGCTTTCCAAACAGTTGAGGATAAAATACTAACAGAAGAACCTTCATCTATATGTGTGTGGAATATGATCCTACCACCAGCCTTCACAATGGTTTGGAAAGGGATGGAGGAAGGAAGACGAGGTTCTGTCAGTTCCAATCAAAGGAAAATACCTCAATACTTGGAGGGGGTTCTATAGAAACAGGTGAAATGCCCCTTGATGTAGAATAATCTCATGTAACAAGAAGAACCTGAGTGGTATGAAGTTCACTCTTTTCAGGGAGATTGGGATCGACCGAAGGGGAAATTGAGTTGACCACTTGATCAACTAATGGATCAACAACCTAAGTGATATGATTTTCACTTTCCAATGGAAGAGTGGGATTGACTGTACTTGGAATTAGATCAATCACTCCGTCAGTTGACGGTAGGTTGGGAGAAAGTTGAAGGTAACCAGTTGGAAGTTCTTGCTGTGGAAAAGTAAGGTTTTCAAACAATTTTTAGGCTTCATCCATGTCAGGGAAAATGTGAGTTTGATGACTCCCTTTGCACAACTTACAAGGAAACCTAACTTTACCCTTTTTCCCGGGAAGCTGACTATCACTGGTTGATGGATCAATGGAAATTTGATGGGATTTTTCTGACCATACTTCCAAGACCTTTGAAATACCAGGACAATTGATAAGGAAGTGGTCACCCTTACAAATCCTGCAAGGGTATTCGGGTTTACGATGCATGTTGGATTTTTCCTCAACACTACTAACATTTACAGCCATGGTTGGTTGGTCGACTTCTTTCTTATTTTTCTTCTTCTTCTTCTTCTTCCCTTTCTTCTTCTTCTTAGTCACCTGGTTACTAGCATCAAGGCTTTTAACAAGCGAAGAGGAAAAAAGGGAGGAAGACATATTGGGCGAAGAAGGTAAAGGGTCAACAGAAGGTTGGTGATGTTGAGATGGTGAACTCTGTTGAGGTGAAGCATTCGGTTGAGGTGGAGAAATTAGATTATTCGGGGCAAAAAAAATTGAAAATAACCATATTGGGAAACCTATTGTAAATCTAGGTAATGAAAATGTAGCCATATAAGGAGGAACAACATTTCCAAAGAAAGGAAAAGTAATAGGATTCTCATTAAGAGGGGTTCCTTGGTTGGTAAATTCCAGAACAATTTCCATTATATTCAACTTCAGTGAATTTTATCAACAATTTAAAACTAAAATTAACAATTCAAAATTCACACCTAAACAATTTAAACTCACAATTGATACCTATGGTCTCTAAAAGTAAAAAAAAACAAATGAACATGCGCTATCAAATATATGAGTCAAACCACACACAAACAGTAGATTCCCACACTAGAAACACTAGTTGGTGATGAAGTCCAACATCGTAGAATTTTAATGCAGAAATGGTGGTTGGAATAGTTACCCTGAAAACCTGCTTAATGAAACAGGCCGGTGCAAGTTTCTCCACTATACCATCTTGAGTGAAGATAACCCTCTGGAGAGTCCAAGTGAGTCTAGCTGACGTCTGCTCCAGGTGCAGTGGGATCTTCCCTCCACCATCACCTTGGGAAAGAATCATAAATTTTATGGCCACTAAGGTTACCAACCGAAACAAATATACCTAGGGGAACAGTCTACGATCTGACACACAAGCAAGGGCAGAGTAGCAAAGCTCAATCCCCTTGAAGGCTCCTTGACATAATCCAAGGTTTACCGAAAAGTGACCCCAATCTCCTCGACAATGGTCAATACGAGGTTTACAGTTTGTAATACGTGTATATCTGCTATCATTCCCAATGAGGAAGGATTGATTACCCCACTGGTTTGTATATGATCTCATGCTTGACTCCTTTAAGAGGAGCTTCCCAAAGCATACATGCAACAATTGGAATTTTTCCTACCACAAGATCAGCTACTTGTTTGTTTTACTATCTTGGAGAGTTAACTAAAACCTATTCCAAGACACTAGCCTAAGATATGTTGGTGGAAAGAGCCCTAAAAATGTAAAAATTACTAGATGAATTTTATTAAGCACTATGTTATTTGGCCTGTTATTAATCAAAGGGTAAATGGATATGAAACCAATGGTGTTATGACCTGACCCAAAACTGAATGCAATCGAATATGATAACGTAATATTTTCAATTCGATGAATCCTAAATAAAGTAGGGAGAGAGTTTCCATTCACTTTCAACAATGCAAAAAATTGATCAATAAGAGAAAATATAACAAATTATCTAATGCACTAATTTCATTAAGAAAAAATAATGTTAATCAATTCAAAACAATTTTTGTTTATTTTTGTGTTTTTAAAACAAGCATAAAAACATGTAAATTCAAATTAAAGAAACTGATCTAAATCTCTGATTGATTTTTCAGAATGTAAACTATGCAATTGTAATCTATGCACATTTCACTTCAAAAGTATGCAAATGTAATCTATGCACATTTTTCACTCATATTCTGAAAATGGGAATTCTAATTATGCAAATGTGATCTATGGAAGAGCATTCTAAAACACAAGATGATTCTAATGTAATCTAAGAGCCAATCAAGTGCAAGTAAAGAAAATTGGGTGAGAGTTCCAAAGATCAAAAATAAAAATACTCAAAGGAAATTAACACTCATGGAAAAACAAAAGCAAAAAGATGCAAAATTGTGAAAATACTGAAACAATCCTCCAAGTAATGACCAAAGGAAATAAAATTAAGAATTTCTCAAAAAAGAGACTCGAAATACCCAATTAACTTAACGAAGATTAATGAGATGAGATTAAGAGGCTCTAGTCTGCAAAACCAGAGATTCTGGGTTTGATCCCCAGTGGAGTCGCCAATTTGTTGGCTGGATAAATCAATCTTGCGGACAAGACCGATCTCCATAATATGAAAAGATAGTTTAGCAACAAATAGACAATTAAATCTATCTTTTTCTAGATATATCATGATTTATAAGTAAATTCTACAAAGGTGTTACAATCCTACCTTGATCCAACACTTGTTTGTAGTAGTCATCCTTCAGTCGCTCAAAATAGCTATCTTTGAAGATCTGCAATCACAAACAAACAAAAATCAAATAGCACATGCATAGAATATATTCATAAATCATATCTATTATGGTGATCAAGGAATCCATAAAATAAACAATCAGTTGACAGTTTATTGAGAAAAACAAACTTATTTGTATTAACTTTGAAATAGTAGAAGAACCTTACAACCCTTTTAGCCTTGATGTTGAACAGGTCTTCCGGGGGTCCGAATTAGGAATTTCTTTTACTTTAACAAGCCTTGCACTCTTCCAACCGAGATACATACAGGTATGTAATATTTCCTCATAAAATCTTAGCTAAAGGAGTCTAAGTTCCAATAGCACTTTACCTCAAATAACACTAAAGATTGAACTCCTCAATTTTATAGTTGTTTTGTAACCCTTTGAGGCTGCCCTATGCCTCTTTTTATAGTGAAAAAGAGGAGGTTACAATTCCACCTATGAAGGGATATAATCCTCCTTCGAAGGGATAAGCTCCTCACATCAAGGGGTTAGCTCTTTAAGGCATGGGATACGTGAACCTAAAAAGAGCGGACTTGCCACCGCAAGATTCCTTCAAGAAGCTTCTAAAAATTACTAAAAGTGAGATTTTTGAGTTCACTTGCACCCTTTTAATCTTGTACAGGGGTCCGCACCCTTAACACAGAGAAAGTGCGTTAAGATACGTAGGAGACATGACCATTAGGTGTGGGACCGCAGGTAAGACAAAGAGAAAGTGCGATACCAGAGTCTTAGAGACTTTTGAGAGATTTTCTCTTATTTTTAAGGCTTGACATGAGGATCTAATGTTTTTATACTTGCAAAGGAGGAATGTATGAGTGATTATGAGCTCATATGGACAACGAAATGTCAAGGTGACAATTTTCAATGCAACAATAATGGGGAGAATAGATATAAGGAAGGAATAAAAAGCATATGATTGTGTCAATAATTTGAAGTAGTCATGAAAGATAACAAAGGACCATCAAAATTGATTGCAATATCTATATGATCAAGTTTCAATAATTTGAAGTAAATAAAGATAACAAATGACCATCAAATTTGAGTGTAATATCTATGTGGGAGAGTACACAATATCTAAGGGGGAGAATACAATATAAGGAAGGAATAAAAAGAGTAACAAGAAGCATATGATTGTGTCAATAATTTGAAGTGTTCAAGAAAGATAAAAAGGGACCATCATCAAATTCAAATTTAAAGATCAAATAGTCTTCTTCATGAAGAAGAAGCATTAACTAGGTTCATCATTTAAAGGGTTCATTTTTTAATGAAAAAAATTATGAGTTATATGGAATGAATCATTGTACATTAAGATAAATCTTGTATTTAAATGACATTTTATCTATGAATAAAAAATAAAATGGGATCAAATCTTCATATATACATGTGTGTGTAAGAGAGAAATAAAAAGCAACGGTAATTCGTCCAAGCCTAAAGGAGCATGTCCTAATACATTAAATTGTTTCCTAATACATTAAATTATGTTTGGTTTCTAGAAGAATTAATCATGAAGAGTCATGAGATCCACATTTCGACCATACTATTTGCAAGTTAAGGGAGCATGTCCTAATACATTATTATGTTTGGTTTCTAGAAACATTAATCATGAAGAGTCATGAGATCCACATTTCCATCATACTATTTGCAAGTTAACATTTCCATCATGCTATTTGCAAGTTCTATATGAAGATATGTAGTCTAACAATAATTAGCAAGCTGTGATGTCCTAATACATTATTATGTTTGGTTTCCATCATACTATTTACAAGTTCTATATGAATATATGTATTCTAATAACTATAAAGTCTAGCCCATATAACATATAACGGCCTTTGATAGTATGAGAAAAGAGTAAAAAAATAGAGAGGCCTCCCAGCAGAGTTCCACCTATTCATCAAGGTAAGCAACATAATATCGGAAGTGAAACAGTGACACTGTTGAACATATGTGAATTTAGAATGATTTCAACTGGTTTTCCAAAGGAGAAAAAACCTTGTTTCATATATTGATAACAGTTGATATACAAAATCCTCTTGATATACCCATAACAGGTTATCAAGTATAAAAGATTAGATTCTGTCTCATACATAAATAAATTACAACATCATTAAAGACAATATGTAGTCACATTACAGAAATACATTACAACAGTATAAAAGACAATATGTAGTCACATTACAATAGTAGATCATTCTAGTTCAATCAGTCCAGTGTTGAGGAATCGAGAGAAGGCTCAGTAACGGAGTAAGCTTAATAGTGGTGGTAAAATTCCATGCACAAGGCGAGAATCATCTAAAGTGGATGAAATTGATGGATACATAGGAATAGTAACAACTGCAGCAACCGAATGCATATCATACTACCAGAAATTCAACATACACGTTACAATAAAAGGTAATGAAATTTAAAGCCTAATTAACGGTATATATGCTTTGTTTGGAATTTTGGGGTTTCTCGTTCCCACTTGGTTGTAAAGACAAAATTTATATAGCAATGAGTGCCTTGACTTCTACATGACATCAATCAACTCAAATTGAAACCAAGAATTCCAAAGGGCGCATTTGCAGTAACAGTCCAAAGTTAACATAGAAAGGGAAATCCCTATATACACAAGTGAACCACCAAATGTAATGGACTCCCCTGATGAAAAAAAAGAACATTTTGGACTTGGCATGACATGCACTAGGCTTAATTAGTACTAATGGAGCTTGGTCATTGTCACCATAATTGGTAATGAATAATTCATGCAAATTTCAATGTATCATGTTGCGTAACATATGTTTAAAATGAAAATAATTTTGAAGCTAAGAACCTAGCAACAGTCAAGGTATCTGGTGTCTTCATAATTGGGGAAAAAAGGACACAATTTAAGTGCATATAATGGGGAAAAAAGGACACAATTAGAGTGCATATAACAAAATCTAACACCATGTTGCATGGGTGCAGGTTCAAAACTGGGTGTAGACTTGTAGCATGGAGGAAAACATTTAGCTATAAGGTACAACAATATCACAATTTTCCTTTGTAAAATAAGAGGTTGTCAGGAATGTGAATCCCATTGATAAAGGTGAAGAGGAGGAGGAGAAACAATAGCCTACACAACATGGATAGAAATATTGTGCATATAATTGCGAAGTTTTCCACAAAGAGATCCCAGTTTTGTAAGTGTTAACACG